>CM037880.1:191055254-191372754 GCA_021292165.1 Shinisaurus crocodilurus | reverse complement strand
CTCCATGGTGGCACCCTTCCTGTAGAATGGCCTTCCCCTTAAACTCAGGTGCCGGCTTTGTTGATCTTTCTGTGCCTCTTGAAAACGCATTTATGTACTCAGGCCTTTGCTTGTGTTTAATTTCAGTAGTTGGTACTTGATTTTAATTTGCCCTGGATAATCATGGCTGTATTTTATTCTTTGTATGTCTAGTTTTATTATTTTAATATTGTAAGTTTTTGATTGTTTACTTGTTATATGTTATTATTTGTATACCACAAACAACCTTGTACACTTAGGTTGTTTTATGAAGGGCAGTATGGGAATGTTTATATAAATAAATAAAATTCATATTAGGACCGAGACAGAAAAAGTAGGCATAAAATCTGGATGTGTGGAACTTGAAATATAGTTAAAGACTGCCAAAACATTTACACAAAGGAAATATATTTATATGCATATCTCGATCTGCAGAGTTTAGATAGATCTTCCAACTGTGCAACTAGATTGTAGATTTTAGAGATATTTATTTATTTAATCAATTTATGTGCTGCTTACCATGTTGAAGATATTGCTAAGTGATTTACAGAATCTGAGATTAAAATACATCATAATAAACACAAAAACCCATCATTTAAATAGGTTGAGGGCGCAATCCTATGGCCGCTGGACGCTGTCTAGATGGCCATAGGAATGGTCGGAGTTCCAGCTCCAACCTCAGAAATGTGTTCCAAGGTCGGGGCTGGAACTCCAACCTCAGAGTACCCTCCCTCCGCCCTCATGGCCTGTACAGTTCCTTCTGCACTGCTGCAGTTCCTTCTGCACTGGCTGTGGCTCCAAAGTCACAAGACCGACTTTGGAGCTGGCATTGAGTGGGGCGTTCCAGGGGCAGGGAGGGGAGGAGTGAGGCTCCACCAGGATACAATGTATCCTGGCGGTGCCTCAGCCTGTCCTCATGAGCAGGAGCAAAATAATTAGACAGCCAAAATCAGCCATGTAAGTCTTTTGCAGGGGGGGGGGGCAAGAGCGCAGGGGTGATCTTCACCTCTGTGCTCCTTCCGTCTTCGACTGGATGCCCATAATCCTCCAAGTTCAGAGGGTTATGGGCAGCCACATTGGATGGCACTGTCCAATATTTAAAACATAAACAAAAAGTGAACAAACTAACTGGGCAGCACAATCATTCAAGGGAAGCTTGGGTAAAGGGATGGGTCTTTAATGAGCACCTAAAACACAGCACAGTTGACACTTCCTGAATACCAGGGGTGAGGGCATTCCATAAGGTGGGTGCCACCATGTAGAAGACCCATTTCCGGGTTGTCACCAGATGGCAACTTGCAAGTCATGGTACAACCAACAAGGCCTCTTCCAATGATCTTAGCAATCACACAGTTCTATACTGGGGAAAGCAATCTGCCAGGTAACCTGGTCCCAAGTTATTCAGGGCTTTATATGCTAACAAGACCTTAAACTTGGCTGATTGGTAGACAGACAGACAGATAGATGGGTGATAGATAGATGGATAATAGATGGATGGATATATAGATAGCTATAATTACCTACATCCTATTTTCATCTAAACTTTGAAGACCTCACATTTCATTATTCTAGAGCTTGCTTTGTGCAACTGCTATTTTCTGATAGTCCAAGACACCCCAATTACAGTGGGAACATCTAATATGGGGTATTTTTATGTCTAATGGCTGGAATTCGTAACAGAGGACAGCTCCAGCACTCTGTTGCCAAGCCACACACAGGACAGACTGTTGGCCTGTAGTATTGCCATTCTCCACTTGAACACAGGAACCAGGCTTGGATTGGGAAGGGGGATCTCCATGAACATGCAGGATTGTGCATCAGGATGGATTGTGCTCACAAGTAAGTCCTAGATGTATCCAACTGATTTTTCTGTGCCAGTCAATGTCCATTTGCCTCTTAGTTGGTAAAGCAACTCTTCTACTATGATCAACCAGAATGAAGCTAAAAGCTTGATGAGAAAGGCAGTTAACGGAGATCATGCATACGCTGATTTGTTTTTAGTAATTAGGCACAGCGTTAACAGAAACATCTACTTTAAGCAAGAGTTGCTTATTTGCACAAACAGAGGGGCCATATGTTCTTGTGGGTGTGGAGGGGTGTTGATAACAAAACTAGAAACTTCATGGATGTTTTGTGAAATATTTCATAGTTGCTCTCTCTACTCCTTGAGATGTTAACTTCAGAATGGTAGACCTCTGTTTATGTTTTAAATCTTTTTCCTCAGTAAGAAATGTGCTAAAGTGATTAAAAATAAGCAAGGAAGTATACACAAGCAGATGCCCTCAGAATTTTCTCTCTCTCTTTTTTTTACTTGATTGCTTAAAATCAGAAAATTAAATGAATGAGTGTACAGATGTTGTAGCAACCTTATTCAGAGGTTGTATTTTTAAATGTTGCCTGTAAAACAAAATCCTGGATCCACTCAGGATTCTTTCTGGATTATGACAACAATTAGCTACAACAGAGAAACATTTATTTCAATGAAATGAAATGAAAGAAATTTATTCTCCATGAGACATGTAAAGGTAAAACCAAGTAGCAACATGCTAAATATTATACAAATGCGTAAATAAACATAGTAGGACTGTGCTTCAGATTTGGCTGAATCCCGAACTGAATCGGACTGAGTTGAACAGATTCGAGAAATGCCCGAATCAACCTGGGACTCCTCCAAAGCAGACCGAATCTGAAACTGAAGATTCCTAAAGATTCAGGATTCAGCGGGACACAGAGATACAGCGTGTCTCCAAAAATGCATACATTTCTCCCCAAACTCTCCATATCATTTATCATGTATTTATTTCATTTATATCCCTAGTTTCCTCAAGGAGCTCAAAGCAGCATACGATATATGGTCCATAAGGAAAACACCAGAGGGGGGAGAGTGAGGAGGGAGAGGAGGAGGTGTGGTCTTCTTGTGACTGGCAGCTCTAGCTTCTAATCCCAGGGAATGGTTTTATCAGAGGCTGGGCTTGCCAGTCCCAGTGCTTTAGGCAAGGGATGTTGAAGTAATGTATCACAAGGCTGATCCAGTGTTCAGCACTCTTTGCTAGTTCTCTTTCCAAGGAGCAAGAATGTCGAGAGGGGTTACAATCTTAGGGACATGCCACATATTTTTATTCGAAGATCAGCAATTTCACATTTGAGTTCTTAAGAAGTTCTTTGGTGGAAACCATCAGGACCTGTTGATTTCTTAATTTTTAATTTGTTATCGACAAGCCTAGAACTTCATTTCTTGTCACCACTATTTCCATCAGTTCTTTAAACTCCTTTCCTCAAAATGTCAGTTCTGGCAGTTCAGGGTATCTGCTCTACATCTTCTGCATGGAAGACAGATTCAAAGAATTAATTCAGCTTCTTTATCCTCCTTTAGCACACCGTTAACTCCCTTGTTCTTCCATGGGCCTTTGTAGCCAGTTTCCTGCTTCTGATGTATTAAAATATATATATATTGTTGGTCTTAACGTTTTAGTACTATCCTCAGATTCTTGGGTTTTGTTCATTTGTTTGTTTGGTTTTGCATCCTAATTATCTGCTTGCAAACATTTATGTTCTTTTTGTTCTCCTCATTTGGGCAAGACTTCCATTTTCTGAAGGTAGCCTTCTTGCCTCTAACAGCTTCCTTGACTCTGCTCATTAACTGTGCTGGTGTCCTCTTGGCTTGGCAGTACCTTTCCTGATCTGTGGTATACATTCAACTTCCTACCTAACAACCTAAATCCAGGTCCTCTTGACTCCATTTCCACACATCATTGGAGCTGATGTGCACCACAACTGCTGACTCCTCCCCAGCACTATCTACCTCAGCCTTTCTCTCTCCCTCTCCTAGGTCCAAGTAGAATGACTACACTGGCAAATAAGCAATGGTGACTAAGGACATAATCCTTTGCAAGTGTACGCACAAAAAAAGTCCTACAACTCCCAGCATCCCCCAGCCAGCATTGCTGGCAGGAGCATTCTGGGAGTTGTAGGACTTCTTTCTGTCTAAACGTGCCTGGGATTGCACCCTACAAGGCCTGTAAATTACTTGTCATCCTACCTCTTGGGCCTCCTAGTACTTTCAGTTGCAAATCTGACACCTTTGCAAGTTCAGTGCAAAAAGACCATGAACAGATCTCGCTCTGCCTTGTTTAAACCTTGTTTCCAAAATTAGAACATGGCTTACCAGAAGAACTCTGAGATGCTCAAACCCATCTCTAATTATCCACATGCATCAAGCCCAGCAAAAAGGAGATAATATCTGACCCATTTCATCTTGTGTGTAAATGGATACTGGCAGATAGCTGGAGTATTTTTAGTAAAGGCCTCCTTTCTCATTTTTGTTTTACAAACCCAATCCAGCCATTTTCCAAATCAACTTGGCTTGGAGTCGCTGTGGTAATAATGGCCATGACCATTATTCTCAGCAATTGCACTGAAGATTAAAAGAACCCTAAAACTCTCAGAATGATAGATTTACTTGCTTAGGGGAGGGGGAAACCACATAAAACTCTGTTCTGAAGAGCACAATTTTTTTCAATATTTTACCTTTCTTATGCTAACCATTTTATTTGACTGAAAGAGATGCTATCTCAAGGCAACAGATGTGGAGTGCTAACAAATGGAACTGGTCTCAGAAGCCCTCTAATCTAAATGTTTTGTTAATGTATAAATGCCATATGCTGAATGGATTTTTCCCCGTTCCAGGCTACTTTTAAAAAAATCTTACTCTTTTCGTGAAGCTCTCTAGTGAGAGATGTTAAGATAGGTAAACATGTCACCACTGACCACATTGCTCTAAGGTTCAGTGCTTACACCAGCCCTGAAAGTCATCTGAAAAGGCAGGAGAGAAGAGGAGAAAACTCATGCAAAAGGCACTGCGTAAGGGGAAGAAACTTTTTCTATACCATCTTGATGCACCAGCCAATTCACATATGGAAACATTTACTTCACTCTCAAAAATAGGTTTCATTTTTGTAAGTGAAGGTCCAAATAAAACTTTTGCATTGATTCATTTAGCGCAGGGCTCTCCAACCTTGGGTCCCCAGATGTTGCTGGCCTACAGCTCCTAGCATACCCAGCCAGCATGGCTAATGCAAGGGATTCTGGGAGCTGTAGTCCAGCAACATCTGGGGACCCAAGGTTGGAGAGCCCTGATTTAGCGTCATGTCAAATTGGCTCAAAATGCAATTTATACTATGGGAGGTAATAAATTGATTTTTTCCCCCCTTTCATGTTCTAAATGTGAAAGGTAGGATCAAGATGCAGCAGAAGTGTATCTGCAGGAAAATATGAAGAACCTTTGCTTTTAAAATATATCTTTTTTATTCTTAATCTTTTTTAAAAAAAAAACACACAGTCCTTGGTATTAGAATGGATGAAAGACAAAGCAAACAATAGCATAATTATGTGAAAGGCCATTGCTATACTCAGAAATACTCTGCCTTTCCCTCCCTCCCTCCCTCCCTCCCTCCCATTCATTCATTCATTCATTCCTATCCCATGCATTTTCTCATCTAAGGAGAAGTTGTATCTATTGGCCAATACCAGTGATGTCATAATTCATCCTGTGCGAGCAGTCAGTGTCTCCAAGATGTCTCCAATGCACAGGAATGAAATGTGTGTATCACATTCTAAAATACATCAATATATACTGACATATATTTTATGAAATAAAATTATTCTATGAAATAAAAATATACTATGTGTTATACTGTAGCTGTTCAACCACTGATGATTTAAGACCTCTGTTGCAGCTCAGGTCAGGAAAAGTAATCCAGTAAATCCCAGTAAAAGATGTGATCAAGCACTCATTCAGCAAGATACCTTCACAACTCCTTTTTAGTAGGCGAGCTCTTGATAATCATACCCTTTTGATAGAAAGTCCTTCTAGAATTTAGTTTTCCAATCAGTAGTCCCACGAGCCTTTGGCCACTCTTTGCATTGCCTCTTGGCAAGAGGCAATGGAAAGAGTGGCCAAGAGACCGACTGAAATTAGCTAAAGGCAAAGGCAAAATATCTGATTTTTTATAAAATCTGGCATGATTTTATTGTATATACAAATTAGGGACATGCAAAGCAATATTTGTCAAAGCCTTTCTTTCCTTAGATTATGGAAAAGATACCTAAATATAGTTTGTTGTTATGATGAACCATAAAGAAAACCCCAAGTGCCAATGGGTTCCACCTCTATTTTTGTCTGTAAAGTGAAGGGTGGTGGTGGGGCACATGTTAAGGCTGTAATCCTGTACTTACTTTCCTGGGAGTAAGTACCACTGAACTCAGTGAGACTTACTTCTGAGTAGACGCTCTCTCAACAACTAGATTGTTTGTCAGTGTACATTAAAAAGAAAGAAAGAGGGTCCAAGTGGAGGCATTGCTTTAAAACCAGGTAAGGAATCAAATTAAAGCATTTTTTCTCTACTCTTCAGACTAAAAAAAAAGGCTCTACAGATCAGGCTTACAATCTGAAAGACACAGCACAAAAGGAAAAGGGGATGGAGAGAGAAGAGGGAAGAAAAACAAGGTGCCAGTTCTTAAAGTAAATACAAATAAAAATGTAATTGTTGGACAGCCTTAACTAGTGTGCATACATGCGGTCTTAAATGTGATGTTTTTTTAAACAAAGGAATTTATTAATAAAGTCAGAGAGCAGCTTGTTGTGCACTAGTTTTAGGAGGGATGACAAGTGCCACTGTCCCATAACAAACAAGTGATGAAATTGTCCTACAAGTGTTGTCACAACATCCATCCTCTTTTGCCAATAGTCCAAAATGAGTAGCCGATGTGGTAACACTGTACTAGGAGTATACCATTTAATACTGCAAGTAGGACACTTGCATTGATTGAATGAATGTGGTCCCCCAACAAGAGCAAAAGACACTCCCTACATATAAAAAGCTAGACATCAAGGATAAACATTCCAATTGAGCCTTCTCCTCGACTTGCTAGGATTCAGTGTGCTGGTTACTTGTTTTCACAGAGGAGGATTTTCAAACATAGGAACCCCACCCCACGCCTTGCCTGCAGTCTGCACTGCTATAGTCTGGAAACCTGTTTGTTTAGCACATGATCTGCTGTTTTTAAGACTACCTTGAGTAAGACTGGATTTAATCAGTTATCCATGGCTGGTTCTTCGAGAACTCCAGATTGTCTTGGTACTTCCACTTAACTGATGCTTCCTGCTTGTAGGCAAGTCATCTGTTGTTGGCAGAGACTAGCAAGCATAAAAATATTACGCTGTGGGACAGCCTTCTCCAACCTTGTGCCCTCTGGATGTGTTCGACTGCAACTCCCATCACCCCCAATGGCCATGCTGGCTGGGGTGAAGGGTATTGTAGTCCAACACATCTGGAGGGAACCAGGTTTGGGAAGCTTGTTTTCATCCAATTCACAGATACTGATCTCCTTGCATCTTGCTCATATGTATAATAGAATGCAAAATGCTTTGGTATTTGATCCTTTCTCTTTTTTTTCTTTCCACTTTCAGATGTTCAGGATATCAATTCCCCAAAGAAATGGTTTGAATTTATTAGCATAAATATCTCCAGGCTATCAAAAAAACACCTTCCTTTATACAGGTTATGTAGCATTACACTTTCCCCTCCCTGCATTTAAGACTTTTAAGAATTTTATTTTAAATCCTTGATCTCCCCACCTACAGTGTTAATTACACTTTGATAAGCTGTGTAGTAAGGTGGGAAGATGAAGTGTAAAGAGCAAGAATTCCCCTCTGTAGCAAGACAATGCTAACTGGAAGTTTCTTAGAGGAATACACTAACAATCACTGAGACAGAGAGAGAGAGAGAGAGAGAGAGTGCTTCTGGAGATAACTCAGAACAAATCAGAATAAGCTGTGGGAGACCCACAAGTTCTGCTGAGATAGCATCAAAGAGTTTAGATAGAAACACACCTTACCTTACAAAGGAGCCGTACGCTTGTCTCCTACAGAAGATACAGCAAAGATAGTTTATAAGGATGGGGATAATTTTGTTCAGTTCTCATTTTGATACAAACTTACCTACATGAGCCTGATGCAGGCATGAGTACAGCTAAAGAATGCAAGGGACATGGGTGTGCACATAAGCCCCCCCCCAAAAAAAACCCATCCCTGCATCCCAGGCTGGCATCTCAGTCTTGGCGCTAAATACCAGAAGATGTGCAAAGGGTTCGGTAGGTGCATTCGGCTGAAAAGGCTTAGTGATCGATGACGCTGATCGATGACGTGCTCCGCGTATGAAGATCATGGAGCCAGCTGGGTTTGTGGGGATGCTGGGGGGCAGGTCTTATGTGCACACCCATGTCCCCTTCATGCGTTAGCCCTAGTGAACACCAGCATAGGGCTACAGTGTTACGTTCTCCCCACTTCCGAGCTGTGAGAAGCTCCAGGTGGGGAGTACTTAGCCCAGTTTCATTTCTTTTCATAGGAGGCATCATTGGAGACATGTGGCATTTTGCAATATGTGAATTTATTACGGAAATACAGGTTGGGCATAGGGGAGGGCAGGGGAAGGACTAACTCCGACAACCAGTGAATTCCACTGCCCCACTACATCCCCATATGCCACTAACTGACTTACAGAGCCCCAAAAACTCTGTTCAGCCTTCTCCATGCGTGTCTCTCCGCTGGTCTTACTTCCCAACTCAAGAAGGCTGAAGTTTCTATTGTTTCTTTTCACACAGAGATCTACATTACACCATCCTTAACTGGGGTGGGGGGGGAGGTATGCCCCTACCCCTCTTCTCCAATCAAAGTGCAAGCTAACAATGGCTACTAGTCCTGATTGGCTATATGCTACCTCCAGGGTCAGAGGCAGGATGCCTATGTACACCAGTTGCTGGGGAACATGGGCGGGAGGGTGCTGTTGCCCTCGTGTCCAGCTTGTGGGTTTCCCATGGGCAGCTGGTTGGCTACTGTGTGAACAGAATGCTGGACTAGATGGACCCTTGGCCTGATCCAGCATGGCTCTTCTCATGTCTGTATGTTCTTTCCAGAACATTCTAGAGTAGTCCTGTAGCAAGATGCAATCTTCTAACAATCATCTCCTCTTGAGAGACATCACCTCTCAGTGTCCTAGGCTGTTAACATTCCTTTCTCAAGTCTGGGTCTGGCCAGATATTGCCTTATGGCAGGGGTGCACAACCTTTTCAGCACCGAGAGTCAAGCCCCAGGGGCAGCATCAGGTGTCTGCCGGGGTGCCAGGGGCCACACACATGTGCACACAGGCATGAACAGACATACACACACAGAGACATGCACATACTCCCTCATGCATAGACATAGACACACACACACACACACACACACACACACACACACCAGAGCTTTACCTTACTAGTACTTTTGTCACCATGTGTGGACTTCCCTTGTTAGTACTAGCACTGACAGTGGAAACTCTGGGTGGGGTCCCCACACCTCCACAGGCTGCATTAAGCCTTGTACACCCCTGCATTAAGGCAGGGGTGTCCTGCTAACAGTGATAGTCCTGCTAACAGTGTAGCCAGTGTAACGTAGTGGTGAGAGTGTTGGACTGGGACTTGGGAGATCTGGGTTCTAGTCCCCACTTGGCATGAAACTCACTGGGTGACTTTGGGCCAGTCACTGACTCTCAGCCTAACCTACCTCACAGGGTTGTTGTGAGGGTAAAATGGAGAGGAGGAGGAGGAGGATTATGTAAGCCGCCTTGGGTTCCTTGCAGGAAAAAGGCGGGGTATAAATATAATAAATAAAAATAAATAAATAACATTAATCTGAGAGCAAACCTTTAACAATATTGGCTGTTTCTACAAAGGTTTGCATGCTCTTTTCAGTGCATTCTGTAGTAAGTCCCACAAACCATTCATTTATTACATTTACCACGCAATCCTATACAGGATTGCATAGGTATACAATCTATACAGGATTGTATATCACACAATCCTCTCAGGATACCTTCTCCCTTACCAACCTGCCCGGTCACTGAGGTCATCAGAGGGCATGCTCCTGGTGGTTCCACATGGACCTGTGGCCCGATTGGAGTCCACTAGGAGAAAAGCCTTCAGTGTGGTGGCTCCACCACTATGGAACTCCCTGCCTCTGGAGGTCAGGCAGCTTCCAACATGGCATTGTTTTTGGCACCTGATGGAGCCATCTTTATTTCAGGAAGCCTTCCTTGTTTGACCAGCCATGGTTTTATTGATATCCTGTTTCTAATACATTGTTTATGTAGGGAATGTGCAGCCAAAACCTCACGCCATGCATTGGTGCATGACGTAATTGGGACCACGGAGTTGTGCCTCCTAGAGCAGACACACTGTGGACATTACCCAGACATCTTCCGGGGCAGGATGTGGGCTTAGCCAGTGCCTTCTCTTCCTACCCGGGAACAGTCTGAGCCATGAACTTGTAACTGTAGCGTGCCTAGAGATGTAGCCGAGAGTATCATGTCTGAACTCAACAGTTTTATTCTTTTATCTTCTTTATCTTTTTATTGCTCACTGCTCCGGGATCTATTTAGATATGGAGCAGTGTATGAATGCTGTAAATAGATAAAAACAAACAAACAAACAAATAAATATATATGTGTGTACTAAAGTAAGTCCCACTGATTTTGATGAGGCTTACTCCCAGGTAAGTGGGTATGTGATTGCAGCCTTAATGATCAAAACAATTAAGCAGACTTATAATTTTAAAACATACAATTCATGCTCAGTTTCCTCACACAAAGTATTAACTGCCTTGGGTTTAGATTAATTAAAAACACCTACCCGGTACTTATTTCTCATCCAATAAAATCAGTGTTCAATAAAATCAATAAAATCACACAGAGAGCCTCACAGATACTGGAGGCACTCCTCTTCATACAGTGCCCTCTTTGAGTAGACGGGTGATGGAAATCTGCAAGGAGGGGTAGGGCTTGCACACTCCCTCTCTCATCACACGTTTACTGTACCAAGATGTAGAATGCCGGAATAAGGCTATTTGTTTCCTAAATTACAAAGCCAGGCAGTTGCTTGAAGCAACAACAAAGCTTTGCTTTTATCCTGTTAAAGAAAGAAAGAAAACCCCTCCCTCAGCCACCTTATCTTTAATGGTAAGGTCCGTGAAAGCTCTTAGAATTCACCTACCCCACAAAGTTGCCAAGCATTCTGAGAAATGAATAGTCCAACTAGAACAGTGTTCTCCACCCTTGGGTCCCCAGATGTTTTTGGCCTACAACTCCCAGCATGCCCCAGCCAAAAACATCTGGGGACCCAAGGGTGGAGAACACTGAACTAGAATGAATGGCATTTGACCCAACCTCATCTACACCCAGGGCCGGCATCAAGGGTAAGCATGGTCGGGCACCTGCCAAAGGCGCACACCCCACCAAGGGCCCACTGACAAGAGCTCCCTAGCCTTGCTCCTCCTCTACACCGTTGCAACCTGCTGGTTCACCTGCTTCTCGCTCCGGCCCAGACAATGGTAGAGGTGAGAAGGAGCAGCAGCAGATGCCATGGCCTACTTGCTCACTGGCTCTCTGCCTGTCAAGCAAGCAAAGGGTAGTGGTGATGGAAAAGAGGATGAGGAGCAATAGCAGCTGGAGACAATGGCAGTGAGAAGGTAGACTCACTGTGTAAGTGGGCCCATTGAGGGTGGCTTGCCCAAGGTGACTCAAAAACCTGGAGCTGGCTCTGTCTACATCAACTTCAGACTATGATTTACAGATCCTGGCTTCTTCCAGAGCTAGTAACTACAGTTTCCTGGCTCAGACAAAATGGGAAATGATGGTTAATTGCAGACTTCAGCACTGCATTCAGGCATGCCACATAAAGGGAAGAGAGAAAGGGGTGCATGGGCAAAAGGTGTGCCTTGCCTTATTAAGCTGAGATATGATTGTCCAAACTAGGTCACATCACTAATAATGTGATGACAAAATTGAAATGTCTGGAAATTCCACCTATCTAATAATGACATGCATTATTAGACATACAGAGAACCATTTAGGGCACAATCTGATGCATGTTTAGACAGGAAAAAAAGTCCGACATGCTGGCTGGGGAATGCTGGGAGTTGTAGGCCTTTCTCCTGTCTAAACCTGCATAGGATTGCACCCGTAACTGCATAACAAAGAACTTGAAACCTGCCTACTTGCATAACAGTAAGAGATCTGGATAGGTAACTGGAGATCCAACATCTGGTTTTTGTTTCCTGAACTTTTGATGGCAAAACTGTTATTTTTAGAATTATACAAATCTTGTACACATCCTGCCAACATTTTTTATTCCAAACATTATTTGCCTGTGTCTCCTTGGTCTAATGCAAACCTTTGACATATTTGTCCCCATTCCTCAGTTATGACACTTTTTTCCTTTTTACAAACTAAGACCTGTACTATTTCCCAAAGGTTTGCATGAAATGTGTTGACAAAGCACACTTAGTTTTTCTAAGACAGAGTGATGATTTGTTGTGAACAAGTGGATGGTTTCACTTCTCCATTAATGCTGTGTTCTGCCACCTTTCCCACCATCTAACTCTTGGTTTCCAGATGTAGAAAAAGATGGCTAAAGTAAGCCAAATAACATCTGTTTTCAGCATGAACTCTAATGACAGAATCTCCTATTCTGTAATACAAAACTTGGCCATTCCTCTATCTCTCACCAGCTTTGTTGGCATTTTAATGTGCTTTAGAGATTATTTGTCCTGCATTTTTTGTGAGTTTGCATTGTTTTAATTTCATCAGATTCCAGATTTACTCTGCAAGTGGGCTCATGTTTATCAGTCTATGCCTACATAACTACAGTCCAAAAATACTATGGGTTGGATCGAGGCGCAATCATACTTCAAGTAGACTCACTGAAATAAATGGAACTTAAATTAGTCATGGCTAACTTAAATCTTATTGATTTCAATAGGTCCACTTTAAGTATGACTAAGTCATTACTTTTCAAGTAAGTTTGAATCTTATTTTAAGTTCCAATTTATGATTCTGTTAAATTTATATGTAAAAAGTGTCTTTCCTTCAAATTACTGCAGGAGTCCTGCAACAGTTGGGGGAGGGCACAGTGGGAAAATTAGCTGCTTGTTGGGGTGGGGTGCTTGCCCCCATCTGGTACCTACGAGAAATCCATGGGGTTTACCTCCTAGGGTCCTAGCAATGTTCTTATCATGTGGGGGAGGGGGAATACACATAGCCCTTATCTTGGCTGACATTAGTTCACTGGAATCTTACTATTTCCATCAAATATGTTCCTGATGGCCAAATGTACAAACAGGGCTGGCCGTACCATTAGGCAGAGTGAGGTGACCGCCTCTGGTGGCAGCAATGGCAGCTTCTAACTTTTCCGCTCTGTTGGAGGTCAGAGCTTATACCACACAGCCTGTCCTGGTCCCTCTAAACTAGTTTGCTGCCTCAGGTGTGATCATGGATGCTATCCCGTTACAATACCGAAGTAAGATTCAGCTGAGACCTGGTGTGATGTAATGGTGAGAGTGTTGGACTGGGACTCGGGAGATGCGGGTTCTAGTCCCCACTTGGCCATGGAGCTCACCGGGTGACTTTGGGCCAGTCACTGACTCTCAGCCTAAGCTACCTCGCAGGCTTATTGTGAGGATAAAATGGAGAGGAGGAGGATGATTATGTCAGCCACCCTGGGCTCCTTGGAGGAAACAAGGCAGGATATGAATGTAATAATAAAATAAATAAACTGTCAGTCCAGTCAGCTTCTATATGTGGAACAGGGAGGGGGCACCTTCTTGTCCTTTGCCTCAGGCAGCAAAATGCCTTGGGCCTGCCCTGTGTACAAAATAGTACACACCAGGCTGATTCATCTGCAATCTTGCTACTGGCCTCACTTCTTTTACCATCCTTCATTTTAGGCATCTAGCCATTTAGTGCATTCCTCCAGAATCTCTTTATGAATCCATTTCCTCAACGTGCTCCTCATATCAGTTCAGCTGTTTGTAAATGATCAAAGTGATAATCCATAAAGCACTTCCAGGTCCTATTAATCATCAGAGGCTTCAGAGGTATAGCTACTTCGTGGATTCCATTTATGTACCTTCTTTTCAAGCAAACCCCTAAGAAAGGAAAAGTGTTCAAGGTAGGCCTATTATGTCAGGAGGTGTCACAGTACAACAGGAAAACATCACTGATGGAATTCAAAGGCGATCCTCAATAGCTCTAATGCACACAATTGCTTTCAAGATCAGGGAATTAGTGATTCCATTAACCCTAACAATGGATGACTTGTACATGCAAATAAAAGACTTCAGGCTTGCTTCTATTAGGGGGGGAAACCCAGTATAGCTTATAATGATCTTAGACCAGGAATGGGGAAAGATTGACTGAATATTAAAATGCTTTTCTAGCCTAGTTAATAGTAATAAAGGTTAACAGCTGTTAACAGCTACCCTTCGTCGTTCATGTCAGGCAGCCTCACCAAAATATAATGTACCCCTAAGAGTACATTGCCAAAGGAAATGTCTTAGTTACCTTCCATCAAGTCAAGGTAAGTGGAGGGCCTATTGTTCAGTGGCAGAGCACACGCATGGCACGCAGATTGCAGTTAATCACAGGTGAAAACGATCTCACATAGTTGGACTGTGAAAGCACTTGGAGCGACACTTTAGTCAGGACAGACAGAGCTAGATGGACAAACGGTATGGTGGCTCCAGATGAGAATGTTTTATGTCAGGGCTGGGCAGCACGCAGCTCAATTTCTCGATTCTAAGCCTCCATAGCAATTTAAGGTGCAATCCTATGCATGTTGAGACAAGAAAGGTCCCACACCTCCCAGCATTCCCCAGCCAACATGGCTGGCTGGGGAATGCTGGGAGTTGTAGGATTTTTCCTTGCCTAAATATGCATCACATTGCACCAACTTTTTTTCTGCTTTGTTTCGTTTATTTTATTTTGCTGTGGTGGCGGGAGTGTTGCATGCAGCAGGTCAGGGGGAGAGGGAAATTGGGCTCTGGACCCACCGAAGTTGTCCACCCCTCCTTTATGTGTTTATATGCATTCTCAATCACTGTTTTATTCAAAGTCAATCCTAGGGACAGGCCTTCTGGTAGGTAAAAGGGTGAGCAGTGGTGGAAGCGGTGGAAGAATGGTGGTATACTCAGCAGCTCCATCCTGTCTGAATGTTCAGCAGCATAGGTATCATCTCTGGGTGAGAACTTGGCAACCCTACCTCCTTCGTAGGGTTGTTGTGATAGTAAAACACCACCACCAACTCTTCAGGGGAAGGGGTGGGCAGAAATGTAAAAAATAACTAGTGTGAGTGGTAGCACTGCCTCAGATTGTAATATTAGGACACAATCCTATGCATGTTTAGACAGAAAAAAGTCCTACAACTCCCAGCATTCCCCAGTCAGCATAGCTCTACTCAGAAGTATGTCCCATTGGGTTTAATGGGACTTACGCCCAGGTAAGTGTGTATAGAATTGCAGCCTAGGTGTATTTATTTATTTAGAAATTTCTAACTGGTCTTTCTTTCAAAGCAAAATTATTGACACACGTTAATACAATAATACAAAGCAATCATATAGTAAGAGCAGGTTAAAACTAATTTAAAAGCATGGAAATAAAAACATTAACAGTGGAAGCCTGTGTGCATCTACTCATTGAGTTCAGTGGAGCTTACTCCCAGGTATGTGAGTATAGGATTGCTGCATAAAACACACTAAAAGCTCTGCAGAATAAACGGTCTAAGCAGCACACCTAAAGCTTAAAAGAGAGGGAGCCAACCACACCTCTCTAGGGATGGAGTTCCATAATCTGGGCGGCGCAAGAGAAAAGACCCTGTCTAATGCAGTGATGCCACCAATTGTCATATTTAGTCGGCTCACTGGTTGAAACTCTTCCGTTCATAATGCTCACCATTGTAGCAAGCCTGGATTGATGTATTACAAGTTTCCTATTAAGTCTGGAATTGTTTGGGAGTTTCGAAGCATGTGCATCTAAACAGTACCATTTCTCCACATGTGCTGAGCAGATCCGGCGCGTGCACCACTGCTTCCCTTGTCGGCATTGCCACTGCAGCTATGGCTCCATGAGGACAAGACTCTGTGGATCCAGCTTCTTCTCTCCTCCATATATTTTATTTTATTTATTTATTTATTATATTTATACCAAGCCTTTTTTCCTGCAAGGAACCCAAGGCGGCTTACATTATCCTCATCCTCCTCTCCATTTTACCCTCACAACAACCCTGTGAGGTAGGTTAGGCTGAGAGTCAGTGACTGGCCCAAAGTCACCCAGTGAGTTTCATGGCCGAGCGGGGACTAGAACCCAGATCTCCCAAGCCCCAGTCCAACACCCTAACCACTACGCCACACTGGATCTCTTCAGCAACAGCAAGTAAACATCACATCACACAGGTCAGCCACTTGAAAATAACCAGTCAGGAAGGGGGTACATAACGTGGTGATACATGACTTTATGCCGCCCTATGGGTTTCCAAACTACAGCTCCCAAGATGCACTTTGATATTGGGCATGTGCAAAGGCTTGCATACAAAAGCTTGTATTTCCTATGTTGAAACTCTTCAAACTTTTGATCAAATTCCAAACTTTTTTTTTTTTTTTACTAATACACGCATACAGCTAAAATAACACACACTCTTACATGCTCCTTTTATATGGTATATAAATTGTGTTTTTACTCTTTCATTAGGTGTTGAGCTTCTACTTAGGCCATTTTACTGTAGATGTTCCATAAGCATATCAGTTATAGACTAAGAATTATAATTAGTGAATTCTTTTGTTTCTTTAGTGATCTTGATTTATTATTATGTATTTGTTGCCTCTATTTTGTTAATTTTATTTTGAAATAAAATAAAATAAATCATGGGGGGGGAGGTGTGTGTGACTGTGTGTGAGAGAGAAAGCTCATATACATGGAATGAAGTTTGTATTAAAGGAGAACTCTCATCTGATTCTGAGCTAACCTGGGTGAATTTGTTACTTTCCAAGGAAATAACAAATTCACCTAGAGTAAGTTCACCCATCACTCGTCTCATGTCCCAACCACCATGCTTCTGAAAACAAGGAGGTGCAATTCTGGTCCCAAAGCATTTAGGACTTTGTAGATAAAAAAAACAGCACTTTGAATTGCACAAGGAAATGAACTGGAATCCAGTGCAGATGAAATAAAATTGTAATAATATGATCAGTAATTAAAGCAGGCTCCAGGAACCAATCTCTTGTTATCCCAGAAGAAAGTATTTCTTAGGTTTCTGTTGGGGTTCTTGTTGTGCTCCTTTGAAGGATGGATAGATGGATGGAAACTAAAGCCATTTACAAACCAGAATTTCAAATCTTAATATGGAAATGTAGAAGATATTACCATTAAAGATGGCGACGTTGTGTTTGATTAACAGGCTTTTCATAAACACATTGGCACACACTTTTTTTAATTATCTCAGACTGCAAATGAGCATCCTTCGTTTTGCTCTCATATTTTCTCAGTCTGCAAAGTGCATTCTCACTTCCAGATTTCAGCGAGGAGTGAAAAATGACAGAATTTGTAATGAGAGAGTGAGCAACATGCCATCAACACCCTTTCGCCAGTAAAAATGGTATAACACCAGGCTCTTAAATCATGTCTCTGCCACACCTTTGGGCATCCGTGATTCTGTCGGAGCCCTCAAAATCTGCTACGTCTATCACCAGGTGCAGCCTTTGAACATTGAAATGCTATCTGCCATGCTGGTTGGCATGGCAACAGTTGTCAAATCATCCCTTGATAATGTTCTTTAATTGATTGTATGAATTATTTCTGAGCTATGCTATTGCAAAAATGATTTTCCGAGTTTCTTAAGTGAGTGGCTCAGACCAGCTGCACTTTAAAAATGCATTGCATTTACTGACCTTAGCTGGGAAGCTGACCCTCTTACACGGCTAGAACACTTTGGGTAAAGCATAAATGTTAAGCATTAAGAGCAGGGAGGGAATTCAGAGCTGTGGCAAAGCTAATTACCCCTCCAAGTGTTTGTTAACTGCCCTTCAGACAAACAAAGCTACACTGCGCACACAAATGTACATGAAAAGACACGTCAGATCACCCACACATCTTAAATATCAGTGTCAACATGATTTTTTTCTAACAACCAGTATCGTATTTTTTAAAGGCCTTCAGGTTCCACAGGGACCCCACTAAGGTAAAACATTTGCTCATCCTTATTCATTCTTAGGATAATGGTTGGCAAAACAAAACAAAAAACCCTAATAATGCCATATATTTTCATACCACATCATCTGAAGTGGGAGAATTGTTTTGGAGAAGGGCCATAGGGCTAAATTCAATGTCATGTGAGCTTCTTTTCCCCTCCCCTCCCCTGCAACACACTTGCATATGTCTCCAAAACATGCTCTGGCTGGGCCCTCAAAACTCTGCAGGAGGGAGGGGAAATTCACCCTGCCAATGGTGTCTGTTCCACTGGTGGAAGGACGCTACTGGATACAATCCATACTCAGTGATAGAGATTCCCCACCCCTGGCGCTGAGGCTCATAACACAGTTGAGGTGATTTCCCCCTCTATACCAGTAAAAACTTTTCATTGCACTGGCTTGGAGAAAATATCCGAATCTATATAGTGGGCCAATGGGCATGAATGCCTTACTATGTAATTGGGGTCACCGCAATATCAAATGGGTCTTGCCCAACCTGCAGTTAACTAACAGAGCAGTAAGCTTCAACCATCAAATAACTGAGGAAGTTTTCCTATACATATCTACCAGGGATGTTGAAGAGTCCTTGGTCTCGAGTCACGAGTCGAGTCACGAGTCTTTGGACCCGAGTCTCGAGTCCGAGTCCGAGTCCTTGGTCCAAAATGGTGACTCACGAGTCACGAGTCACTCCCAAAGCTGACTCCACGAGTCCCTATTAAAATCAATGGGGGGGGGGTTCCCAACAAAATAAGGCTACTTCAGATGTGTGGTTTAAATAAATTCTAGGCACAAGTGTGCCTTTTTATCTCATAACTCTGCAACTGATTTTGCAAAGAACAGACCAGGCAGACGAACCCAAAATAACCAGGCAGGCAGAGGAGGCAGGGAACCCCAAAGCAGGTAGGCAGAGGCAGCCAAACCCAAAATGTCTGAAAGGTTGCATTTTAGGAAAATGATTTTAAAAAATAAACTTGCTGTACTTCCTAAAACTTATCCATGTTGCATTTGAGGAACATGATTTTTTCTAAATGTTTGGCCCCTATTCTGGAACGGTGAGATCTCATCACAATTCCACCTTCACTGAACACCCGCTCCACTGGTGATGAACTTGCTGGAACCAGAAACACACTCAGAGCAGCCACACAGAGTAATCTCAGGTCCTTCTTCTGCCTCTCCCAAGTACGCAACACATCAATCAAAATAAATCTTGACACACTGTTGGGGCTGCACTCCTGGTAGCCGTCCATAGTGGCCGAGCAGCGGCACACCTCGCTTCCATGCGCTCTTCGCCGGCAATCACGCTCCTCTCCACTCCTTCTGGCACAGCCCAGGGATGTTGAAGAGTCCTTGGTCTCGAGTCCCGAGTCGAGTCTCGAGTCCCATTAAAAATATTGGGACTCGAGTCCGAGTCGAGTCAGAGGGGGGACTCAGTCCGACTCACGAGTCAAGTCCTCAAGTCCCCATCCCTGATATCTTACTGAGAAGTAAGTCCCACTGACTTCAATGGAACTGATGCTTGGTTAAGTGGGTATAGGATTGTAGCCTTAAGTTCTGTTTCACGTCTTATTTCCTTCCAGACATAAATGTAGCTGCAGTTGATGGTAGGAGTAAATGCAAGAGAATTCTCATTTTAGACATTCTGCTCAAAGTTTTTCCCTCTTTGTGAACAGTCTCTCTACTCCCATGCAGAAGATAGAAGGTGGGAGTTGAAACAAGATGGGAAAATTCTGGGATGCTACATTTCTCACCTGTCTTCATGACCTCACTCATCACCTCCATATTAGCCTGGGAAGCTCTGGCCCATGAACGATCTAAATGGAGGTTGGCCTTTCACAAAGGTTCCATGGACTTTGAAGAAGCCCGAGTGCAAGGTGAAAGGGAGAAACGTGCTAAGCGAAAAGCACGTCAAATGAATCCTTTACAGGACCATCTTCTATCTGGTAACCTGTGTCCTCACTGTGGGAAGCTGTGTGGATCTAGAATTGGCCTCCACAGTCACTTACGGACCCATCGCTAGAGTCTACACAATCTTCTTTAGAATTTCCTCCTTTTATCCCGGAAGACAATCTTACTCGGTCACGAGTGATCGCCTGATGATGATGATGATTAGCCTGGTACAAGGAAGAAATCCCCCATTCTTTTCTTAAGTTGGCTGCAGACCTTTCTGACCCATGTTCTGGGGCCCTTCCTTGGTTATAGGAAGCAATAGCCTATAAGCTTCAGCTGGGCTGCTAAAATCTAGGCTCATATGTTCTAGCTACCTCTATTTCTCAATACTTGTCACAATATTTTTTGCTTTTCAGGTATGCCTTCTTAAAATTTTGTTAGTATGAGTTGCTACAGTTCCCATTCTTCAGAGTTGAGTCCCACCTCGTTTGTCACATCACATCCCCTGGCTCTGCATTATCCTGAGGAAAATTCAGGTTCAGACAAGTCATGGGTTGCTGCACTTCAAGCACCCCTTTCTATACCTTCCTTCCCTGAGGACGTGGCTCTCCCATCCACTTCTGACTCTGAGGATGACTGCCCTGCAGCTTTTCCTGTCCCTCAGCTGTGCAGAATCAGGAGACTGCAGAAACAGACACTGGCCCTTTAACACCCAGCAGAGGTGGAGCCACCGAAAGTCCAGGCTCTGCAAGCCTTCTTAAAGCTGCAGTTGGGCAGTCCTTTGCTGGGGCAGCAGCTCCTTATAGGAGAATAGTCTAGTCGGCACCTCCTGCAGTGTGCTGGCCAAAGTCCTGATGTGACACCTGTCTTGCCTGACAGAACAGACAGGGAGTGCTCTGTTACAGTCCACTTCCCCTGGGCCTCACACTGGTCAGGGTGCTGCTCAGGATTGCCAGTCGTTAAATAGAAGCTAAGGCTGCAATCCTTCACCCATTTACCTGGGAGTAAATTCTGTCTAACTCGATGGGACTCACCTCTGAGTGAATATGTATAGAATTGTGCAGTGAATGGGTAATGGAGGCATGTTGTATCAAAACCTTGGGGAAAAAAATGCTTGTGAAAGAATACTACATGCTACGGCACCATGCAGGTATGTAGCTATTTCACCCATTAGAACTGCTGAGGTATATTTTGGATTGTTGATAATATACTGAAGGACTTTTTCTCCGCAAATATATCTTTAATCAAAAACTAAAGGCCTCATTCACTTTTAAATCAAGGGAAGATAGGCTGATGCAGGGTGGTCTGGCTTGCTAAAAGAAAAAAAGCAGGGTTACACACACACACACACACACACACACACACACACAACCTTTATCCCACAAAGGGCCCCATAATCAGATTTTTAATGAATAAATAAATAAATAAATAAATGCAAATATAAAAACAGAATGCTAAAAACAAATGAAACTTAATCTTAAAGTAGGGGGCAGGAAAGCTTAGACCACACTTAGTGCACAATCCTATGCATATTAGACAGAAAAAAGTCCTACAACTCCCAGCATTCCCCAGCCAGCATTGCTGGCTGGGGAATGCTGGTAGTTTTATTTTATTTATTATTACATTTATATCCCACCTTTTTTCCTTTTGCAAGGAACCCAAGGTGGCTTGCCTGGTCCTTCTCCTCTCCATTTTTCAGTTGTAGGGCTTTTTTTTTTCTTTCTAAACATGCATAGTATTCCACCCATAATGAATTAAAGGCTCTTTAGCTCACCCTAAAGCTACTAATGAGGGAGCTGACTGAGCCATTCCACAACCTAGGTGCCACAACCGAAAAGGTCCTGGCCCACATACCAGCCAACTGAATTGCAGATGGCAATGTGATGTGGAACAAGGCCTCACACAAGGAATGCAGTCGGTGGACAGGCTCATGTGGGAGAAAACTGTTCTTCAAATAGCCTGGTCCCAAAGTATTTAAGGCTTTATAGGCAAGAGCCTTCAAACTGATCCAGAAATGGACTGGCAGCTAGTGTAGGTTGAACAAAAACTGGTGCAATATATTTTGTAAAGTGAGCCCCAGACACCATTCTGACTGCCACAT
Organism: Shinisaurus crocodilurus; assembly: GCA_021292165.1. NCBI lineage: Eukaryota > Metazoa > Chordata > Lepidosauria > Squamata > Shinisauridae > Shinisaurus > Shinisaurus crocodilurus. The sequence continues at coordinate 191,350,639 of CM037880.1, read as the reverse complement.
TTTGCACCTGCTGAAGTTTTCAAACACTTTTCAAGGGCAGGTCCAAACAGAGTATGTTGCAGTAACTAACCTGAATGTGACTAAGACATATGTGGCAATGGCCAGATCTGCTGGTGGTTCTGCAACCAGCACACCAGCCGGAGCTGTACAAAAGTCTCCTTCCTGTATGTACTTATTCGTCTCATTGTACATTTCTATGTAATTTCACCCAGTTCTGTTCGACCTCAGGGTGTCTCACCCAATTCTCTCCTTTCTCCTTTACTTTTCTCCACTCAGAGAGCAGCCTGACCCGGCCTGTGAGGCCCATGAGGGAAGTAACGTCTGATCTCGCAGATCCCTAGGTAACAGCTGCTGACCAATGAGCACTCCACTTTTCAATCATTAGTCTTACAGGCATCTGCTTAGAAGTGGCAGCTATGGAATCAAAGCTTTCCTTCCATGCAGCTGCAGCCACTTGGGCCACTCTCCAGGTGACATTTTTTAATGTCCTACATTCCAAGTGAAACACTGCATTGCATTGCATTGTTACTGGTTACGGGAGCATCTCACAGTGAATAGAGAAAATGGGCCTGTGTTCTTATGTCCTTTGCAGGGGAGGCTGGTGACTCCTATTTCGGTGGGGCTCCTTTTCCATCGCAGCTTTTGCGGCTTTTATCTGGAGCTTCATAGGAGCTCTCCACGGTTCCCCATGGTGGTGAACCTATTTTGGGGGTGGAGTTCAGCACCATGGGTAGCTCCTGTGAAGCTCCAAATAAAAGCTGCAGTGGAAAAGGAACCCCACCGAAATAGGAGTGTGTCCGTGCCCCCCGGCCCTTTGCCATTACAGTTCTACTCTAATATGCTTTCTCGGAAGTCAGTGGAGTAGCTTTGCCTCCACTTTTCACTAGTCTGAAAAGATAAGGGTCAACCAATCTGTCTATTAATTCCCAGCTCTCCCAGGTGAAGCCAACAGAAACCAGGGGGAACCCAATGGAGACCAACTTAAAGGATTATAGCAGAATTTATTACACTTCTCTGCTAAAATAGATATGCTGGTGGCAAGCACACACAAAATGGTTTACCCATGTTGCCTTACTATTTAATGTTTATGTTGCCTGGGGGTGGGGGAAGGAAGTTTCACACCTGCTCTTGTTCTTCATTGTTGATATAGTAACACTTTCAAACATTCCCTGTCTATATTATTTGTATTGTTACTTCGTTCCCACATTGTCCCTGGTTTAATTGTTGATCATTCCCTCTTTACAAATGGAAGAAAAAAACCAGGGGGAAGGCACTATTAACCAAAGACAAGAGAGAGAGAAAACTCCAAGTGCCCGATATCTTTGTGTATTTTTATTTGTGCCCGACGTGTTTCGGCCTAAGCCTTTTTCAAGGGTGCTTATTTTCTAATATTGTTCGAGACTAGGGGTGTCCATCCTACCTTGGGGGGGGTGCTCGCCTTTGCTCGCCTTTTCTCGGCGAGCACCCCCCCGAAAGCCCAAATCCCCACAGCACTCAATCCACCGCGCCGGCAGCGCGGGGTCCGGTCGCATCATTTCCAAGCTGCCAGGAAGTGACACGACAGGACCACGTGCTACGGTTTTAGCGCAAAACCAGGGCAACCCAGTTTAAAATGGCCACAAATAGCAAATCGCAGCCGTTTTAAGCTAGGTTGCCCTGGTTTTTGCACTAAAAATGTAGCGCGGGGTCCTGTCGCGTCACTTCCTGGCAGCCGGAAATGATGCGACCGGACCCCGCGCTGCCAGCGTGGCGTGGGGCGGTGGGACAAGTGGCGGGCAGGTAAGGTGCGTGAGTCTCGGAGGGGCGAGCGGGGGCGATTTCGGCCTCACTTCACCCCCCAAGACTCGTGGATACATCCCTATCGAAAGAAACACCTTCATCAATCTCCTGTTTGGGGTGCTTTAGAAGCCAACCTTTTTTTTTCTTTTTTTGAAGGTGCAAAATATTTTTATTGTGGCACAAAAGTTAAGTAAACAAAAACTTTTACAACATTGTAAAAGTCACATACACAACATTGTTCATACATCTGTAGATAATACAACTAAAATATTATATCATTAATTGGTCCAAATTCTATGCCAGATTAGAATCTACTATGTCAGAAATCCAGCTGATTAAACCTGGTGTGGCTTCTAAACCACCCTGCTAAGCCATGGCTTGTGGTAGGGTTAAGGTAACCCTCGTAAGTTTATCATGTCATCCAAACCTGGACGACATTCTAACCCTCTCACAAGCCCAAAAGGCACAGAGCACCTTGGTAAGAGCTGCAACCAAGAGCTGCCGCTCTAGCCAAGGGGCTCTGGCCAATGACAGCTGGCCAAGTGCCTAAGCGGCATCTATTTATTTTATTATTTATTATTTATTTAATACATTTTTATACCTCCCAATAGCCGAAGCTCTGTTATTGGGCCAATTAAAAAGATAATAAATAAATATATGTGACCACAGAGACCATGAAGAAGAACCTCCTTAGCAAATCTCTGGTTTAAGCATGACTTGAACAATCTCTGAGTTTAAGTCAAAACCTCTTTGCACCGAACCATATGATGATGTGAAAGACCATTTAATTTCAATGGCAATTACTCCCTAAATCTGTATCTGCCACAGGTCTCCAGCTCTGGATTTTGTGGAACTTGCACTGCTCCCTACTTAATGGGCCACCAGGCAGGCAAGCAGAAGCAGGAACTACAGGTACTTCCTCAAGCCAGAGGATGTACCTGGAGACTAACATCTGGATCTTCTGAGTCAGGAAGTTAGGTGATCTACAGGCTCCATGAATATGACTCTCCAGTCTCTAGTCTCCTTGGCTGTCTCACTGGAGCATCTTGTTGTAAATACGTAATATAAACCCACTCTGCTCAACAACAGAACCTTTTACTATACCATCTCTTGTTCAGAAATAGATGCCCCAGTTCTCCAGCTTGCCTTAAATGCAGTGCCTAACTCCTCTACACACTGGAGAACCCTCACAGCTTTACAGTTAGGCTGTGAGATCATGACTTGTCCAAGGCGAGCCAGAGTGCATTGATGAACAACAATTTGCATGAATGATGCACATTTGGAGGACTTGTGCCTATGTTCCCCCTTCTTCCCTCCCCATTCCTTTTTCCTTGTGTGTCGTGTCTTTTTAGATTGTAAGCCTGCGGGCAGGGACTGTCTTGTTAATTGCTGTAAACCGTCCAGAGAGCTTCGGCTATTGGGCGGTATAAAAATGAAATTAAATAATTAAATAAATAAATAAATAAATGTCTACGCCCAGGTTCATTCGTAAGATGGCCACCATATGTCCTACTTTACATGGGACAGTACTCTATTTGAAGGCCTGTGAAAGGGCAGTCCTCTGTTTGAGGGTGTCCTCTATTTGATGGTGTCCTCTATTTGGCCAGTCTAAGTCTGGTTTAAAGATAAAGAATGACACATCTGGAGAGCAGCAGGGGCCTTGAAGTTTCCCATACACTGTAAGCACCCGGGCAGCAGGCTGAGCAGGCAGGCAAGTCACATTCTTCTTCCCCACTATGGTGACGTGTATTATATTTCTGTTTGAATTATATTAAAATTATTTCTAAATTTGCATCTATACATATGAATTAATACATGAAAATTTGATGCAAATCATGTCCTCTTTTTTCTGTGACGTTTCCTCTATTTTGGTGATGTATAAGTGGCCACCCCATCCGTCCATCCATCTGGTGACCACTCTGAAATCGTATGCTATTGAGGATTGCATAGGCCTCACCATGTAGGAAGCCTCCAGTGTGAATCAGGCCCATCCCATAAATATCTTGATCACATGATCACCTGGGTTCATGTGACCTTCCTCCACTTTTTTTTTTTTGAGAGGAAAGGGTCATGTGAAATAGGCCTTGGCATGACCGGCTTCTTGATCCACTCCAACTGCATGGCTGAGTAGGGGGGGGGGGAAGGCTCATACCCATATTGCAGCACTACCCCAGGTGTGTACCAGGTCTAACACTATCGCCGCCACTGCAGTACATTTCATATGTTTTCATGCCCTGCCTTGTAGAAAAATAATAATTTCCCCTCTTCTTTCTGTGTTGAAACATAATAAAAATATCAAAACATGGATTGAGGCACATTTTCCAGAATGCTTAAATTACTCCATATCCTTTTTAGGTATGGGCACATTGGTCAATTTTGATCCCCCTGGTTTTTTTTTTCTTTCCATTTTCCAGACTTATGTTCATTCTGGCCCATTTCCATACAATTTTTTTTAATGTCTGCATGAAAATCTGTGCGCATTTTCATGTACATTTTTAAAATATACACATGGATGGATGGATTACTGTACAGTTTTCATAAAGTACAGGCAAGTGCCAATTTTAGTGAGCAAGTGTGTTTCAGTTTGCTTATTGTTCAGGAGGTGTGAATTAGTTATGTTTATATGAACATTCGATCTAGCTGGAACATATTTATGCTCAGGTTGGGGTTTGGTTTGGGTTTTTTGCAAATTAATTATTAGTGGTTTTGTTTCTCTAGCAGGCATTCAGCCAGCACATCAGTTATGCCATGTAGCAGCATGCCTTGTCGTTGTTCTCCAGTAAAGAGGCAAACCTAATGAAGCTACAGCACATCTTAAATTCCCAACTTCAAATATCTTCAGATATATGAAATCCCATTTTCTTATTTACATAGTTGCTTGAGACTGGTTTCCCAAAGCAGGGTGCTGCGGAAATATGACAAGAAATCCATGTTTCACTGCTATATGTCCCTCATGGTATGTTATTCCAGTAGCCCACCTACAAGTGAAGCAGATGCATGACTTTAGTGCTGATGAAAACCCCCTAATTCTGGTTTTCATCCTTTGCCTGGTTTTCCATTTTGCAGACTTCACAAAATTAGATTTGCCTCCATACATTTTACTATGCCTGAGGGAAATTATTGATGGACCTAGATATTCTTTGAGCTCAGGCTTCCATATTGCTTTATTTTGCCTGGCACACCTTCAATAATAGGAAGGCGCAGTAAAGTTACCCATGGAATGCAGACCCATGACCAGCACATGCCTAATTCCACTGAACTTATTCACAGGGAATAAAAAATAGAATATAATGCTACATTGGAAAACCAGGCTGCATGTATCTGATTTTTTACGAAGTGAATTTGTGTATGAGGTGTCCTGAGAACTACATTTTAATACTGCATTTTAAAGTGGAACAGCTTTGACTCTCAGATCACTCATCTTTTGTTTCCCTCCTGCCCCTCCCGCCTTCATCTTGCATGCAAATGCACACAGTGCATCTTCCCTTATTCAGTCTAACATGTTGTGATATGTATCACTTCACCAGCTGAAGCACATTGTTTACACATGGAAGGAACAGAATGGCTGTAAACAAGTTTGTTATGTCTTTCTAGATTTCCGTGTTTTTCGCATGGGAAGCTAGACCGTGGGAGCAATATGAGCTAGTCACATGGTTTGTATGTTCTGATGACGTGCTAACTTGTTTTCTGTCTGAAGCCATCTTAGAGAGAAGCAGGACTGCTTTCTCTCTTCTCTTTTGTTTTCTTCTTGCTGGACTTTGTTACTGCAACAATGTAACGTCTTTGCTGAGGTGGAGTGAAGCTCAACTTACTCCACTGGAGGTAATGCTTGCTATGCATTTATACTCTGCACATGGACTGTAACTAGGAAATGTATACTCTGTAGAACTTTACTTGCTAAGTGAATAAACAGGTAGAATTAGACCTGTGGTGTTACAGAGTGTTTCCTGACTCCATGGATTAATCTGCAATGGGGAAGCTGGAAGCTGGAAGCAGTCTGACAAGGCCGACTGGGCTGGTCTTGCTGGCACAACACGCTGCACGCTGCGTGGGGGGAGGTGAGATCTGGAAGATCTGTGTGTGGAATTTCAGGCTCTGCTAGCACACAGAGACAGGATTTTAATTCTCCCAACATGCACACACTCTGATCAGACCCTTCAGGGTTATGGGCCCAGATTGGACCAGAACCAGTCAGAACCAGATTGGACCAGAACCAGGTCGGTACCAGCACCAGAACCAGCGGCCAGGACCTGTTTGGCAACAGCTTCGACTCCGGTGATTGCAGTGATTAATGGCAGAGGAGAAAGACATCAAAGAAGAACTATCTCCTGGTCCTTCAACCGGTAAGGAGGGGGAAGAAAGGGGGAGATATCGGCTGGCTGGCATAGACAGCTTGTAGGCAAGTTTCAAGGCCGACAGCTTGGAGGGAGAAAGCGAGGCTGAAATTTCTGGTGGGGAGGAGGAAGAAAATCCCCCGATCACAGAAATGGCGGCTGCACAATACGTGAATCCACAATTTGTGGAAAAACTGTCTGGCTTGAACTATGTGCTGTGGAGTTTCCAGATGCAGCATTATTTAACCCATGCGGGACTATGGTCTGTAGTAACACAGGATCCAGTTGCAGTGGGGGATCAGGCATATGATGGCTGGAAAGAGCGAGATGATAAAACCAAGCAATTCTTTGTTTATCTGTTGAAAGCTCACAAGTGCCATTTATCCAATTTCAAAACACTGCAAAAGAGATCTGGAATGTGTTGAAGAACACGTATCAAATGCAAACAGCGGGCAGCAGAATCTTGCTGGCACGTAAGCTATACAAGTTAAGCTTGCAACCAGGTGGCTCTATGCCAGAGCATTTGAGCACTATCAGAGACTTGTTTAACAGGCTGAGAGCTCAAGGGATGACTATTGATCCATTAAATCAGGTGTCCATTTTGTTATCAAGTCTTATGACACAATTGTCACATTGATGGAGGGGCAGCCAGATCAAAATCTGACAATGGAATATGTGTCAGGCAAACTTCTTTCTGAGTGGGAAAAGCACCAAGGAAAGAAGAACAATTCTGGCCATAAATTTGCTGAAAGCCGGGCTGATGTGGCAAACAGCCAAGCTGCAAACAAGCAGGGAGTTACCCAAGCCGCTGCTTTAAAAGTGAAGAAATGTTTCATTTGTGGATCTACAAATCATCTGAAGAAACAATGTAAACAGAGAAAGAAAAAAAACAAACAGGAAACAACAGGCACACCTGAGGAGGCAGTTAAAACAGGCAAAAGTTTGATTGCAAGGGTGGGGGTTTCTAATGTTTGCTGGGTTTTGGACTCTGGAGCTTCTCATCACATGACTAACTCCAGGAACGTATTTCAATCTCTGGAAGAAGATGGATGTCCAGGTCAGCACGTGGAATTAGCTGACGGGAAACGTATAAATGTTTCAGCAACAGGAACAATTGAATTTGCTGCGTTGGGTCAACAGAGGGCACTGCTTGTTCCGGAACTGGACACAAATCTGATAAGTATTTCCCAATTAGCTCAAAATGGCTATGAAATGTGTTTTTCAGACAGCAAATGTGTGATTTCACGTGAAGGGACAGTCTGTGCAAAAGGTGATTTGCAGAATTCTCTGTATGTTATAAATCCATTTGTAACACATGATGAGAGTGTGAAATATGCAAATTGTAAGCCTCATGATAATTGTATACATTTATTCCACAAACGTTTTGCGCATGCTAATTACAGGAGCATCGAGAAGATGCCGGGTCTGTGTGAGGGCATGAAAATGAAACCTTGTTCTAATTATGTGGAATGTGAAGTATGCAGTCAGGCTAAGTCACACAGGACTAACATTCAGAAACACAGTGATAGAGTGAGCACAAGAATATTTGAGCTGGTACACTCTGATGTTGCTGGGCCATTTGAGGAAAGCTATGGGGGGAAATAAGTACTATATGACTATCATTGATGACTTTTCAAGATTTGGATTTGTTTATCTTTTGCAGCATAAGTCTCAGGTTCGAGAGAGATTTGAATAATTTGTGAAATGGGCTGGTAACAGATTTAAACAATACCCCATAGGTGAATTGCTCACAGATTGCTCACAGATGGTACATGAGTACAAAATTCAAGAAATTCTTGGAAAGTGAGGGCATTGGGCACAAAATCACAGCCCCAAACTCACCGTTTCAGAATGATGTAGCTGAAAGACGCAACAGAACACTCCAGGAAATGATGAGGGCTCAATTAGCTGACTCACAGTTGAAAAACCATTTCTGGGGGGATGCACTTTCAAATGCTAACTATTTGCTGAACAGATTACCTAGCACCACAACTGAGAAAACTCCATATGAAATGTTTCATGGGAGGAAGCCAAAGATAGCACACGTGCGAATTTTTGGGAGCAAATGTTTTGTTCAAATACAGGCTAAAAGCTTTGAATGTTTTCTGCTGGGGTATGATGGACAAACAAAAGGTTACAGGTTATGGTCACCACAACACAGAAAGGTAATTCTAAGCAGAGATGTGATTTTTCATGAGCAAACACATGATGAGAAACAGCTGGTGGAATTGCCAATGCATTCAATGGCTAAAACACAGCAGGAAGTTTCTGAAACAGAACAAACCACTGGGCAGATATCTGGGGAACAGGAGGGAGGTGAACAATCTCTGAGGCGCTCAACCCGAGAACGTAAAACACCTGTTAGATATCAGGATGAATTCCAAAGTGGCAAAACTGTTGTACATAAAGCTCTCAAAATAGCTTTAGAACCTCAAAGTTTTGAGGAAATCCAGAGCATGGAACCAAAGGTGAGAAATGATTGGTTTGAAGCCATGCAGGATGAAATCAATGCAATGCATGTTAACAAAACATGGAGTCTGGTATCTTTACCTGTAGGGCGAAAGGCCATCACCTGTAAATGGGTGTACAAGGTGAAAACGAATCACCAGGGGCAGGTGGAAAGATACAGGGCAAGACTCGTTGCAAGAGGGTTTGCACAAAAACATGGGATAGATTTTGATTCCGTGTTTGCACCAACAACAAGGTATGCAACTGTAAGATTGTTGTTGAAATTGGCAGCACAAAGAAAAATGATGGCATTTCATTTTGATGTAAAAACTGCTTTCCTATATGGTGATTTACAAGAAGAAATCTACATGGTACAACCAAAAGGTTTTGTAGAAAATCCCAGTCTTGTATGTCGTTTGCACAAATCCATATATGGGCTGAAGCAAGCAGCGAAATGCTGGAACCAAAAATTAGACAGAGTTTTGATTAGTTTGGGATTCAAACAAAGCAAGGCTGATCACTGTCTGTACACATGTCACACAGAAATGGGACATTGGGTGTATTTACTAGTCTTTGTTGATGATATATTGCTGATAACAGAATCAGTAAGTCGAAAAAGACAAAATTGCAAAATAATTGCAAGCACACTTTGAACTGAAAGATCTAGGTTTGGTACAACACTATCTTGGAATGCAATTATCCCAGGATGAGGAGGGTTCTTTCTTGGTTGAACAAAGTGGGAAAATTCAGAAATTGCTGGAAATTCATGGATTGGAGAATTGTAACCCAGTTACCACTCCAATGACTCTTGAATATCAAAAACACACAGATAACACTGAATTTGAGGATATTGGAAAATATCAAAGTGTTATTGGAAGCCTGCTATATTTGGCAAATGTGAGTAGGCCAGACATCAGCAATGCTGTGAACATACTTAGCAGGAAAACGCAAAATCCTTCTATGTATGATTGGCTAGCTGTAAAACGGGTGTTAAGATATTTAAAAGGTTCCATGAATTGCAAACTAAAATTGTCATCACACACAGAGGGAGGTTTTTGTGTGTACACTGATGCTGATTGGGGTGCTGCAACCGATAGGAAATCCACAAGTGGGACTGTGATCTTGTATGACAAAAGTTTAATTGACTGGTATACACGAAAACAATCTTGTGTGGCTGTATCTAGTGCAGAATCTGAATTCATCAGTTTATCTCAAGCATGCAATGAGATTGAATGGTTCAAACAACTGTTTACTGATTTGCAAATACCAGTAGACAAGGCTGTTACAATTTTTGAAGACAACCAGGCTTGCATAAGCATGGCTCAAAATGAAAAATGTAGGCCAAGAACCAAGCACATTGATGTTCGTTACTCTCATGTAAAGGACTGTGTGCAGAAAGGGTGGGTAACACTCAAATACTGTGCAACAGGGGACATGGTGGCAGATCTTTTCACAAAACCATTGCCTGTAGTAAGACACAGGAAGCTAATGACGACGCTAGGCCTCATTGAGCAAATGTGAAACAAGATGTACTCAGCTTGTGGGGGGGATGTTGTGATATGTATCACTTCACCAGCTGAAGCACATTGTTTACACATGGAAGGAACAGAATGGCTGTAAACAAGTTTGTTATGTCTTTCTAGATTCCCGTGTTTTTCGCATGGGAAGCTAGACCGTGGGAGCAATATGAGCTAGTCACATGGTTTGTATGTTCTGATGACGTGCTAACTTGTTTTCTGTCTGAAGCCATCTTAGAGAGAAGCAGGACTGCTTTCTCTCTTCTCTTTTGTTTTCTTCTTGCTGGACTTTGTTACTGCAACAATGTAACGTCTTTGCTGAGGTGGAGTGAAGCTCAACTTACTCCACTGGATGTAATGCTTGCTATGCATTTATACTCTGCACATGGACTGTAACTAGGAAATGTATACTCTGTAGAACTTTACTTGCTAAGTGAATAAACAGGTAGAATTAGACCTGTGGTGTTACAGAGTGTTTCCTGACTCCATGGATTAATCTGCAATGGGGAAGCTGGAAGCTGGAAGCAGTCTGACAAGGCTGACTGGGCTGGTCTTGTTGGCACAACACGCTAATCATGCACAGTGGAGAACTGCGTGATAGCTTTCTTTACTCCAGTGTAAGCCCGTGCAGCCCCAATTTGGATTGGGACTGTGGTGCTCTGGGAGGGGAGGGGGGGTTAAACCTTCTTTCCCCACCCATTTTTGTCCCAAAATTCTACCTAGTCCTTGTCTTGTGGAGCTGCAGAGGGTCATTTCAAGGTGAACCACCTGGTATATCTGGTCGTAGGAATTGGAAGCAGGGCCTTTTAGCAGCTGCCAGGGTCCAAGCGCCTGGTTCTCCCAGCCACAGGCTTAAGTAGAAGCAGTGGCTGGGTCTGGAAAGCTGCCTGCCATTTTAAATTTCCCAAAATCCCCAGGGTGCCAACCTATTACCCAGCTTCGGAGCATTGTGGGAAACGTAAGTAGCAGGTGGCTTCCCAGACCCAGCCACTGCTGCTGGGTAAGTCCACAGTGAGGGGATGGATTCGGCAACTGGGAAGGGTTCACCACCAGGGGCACTTTGTTGGAGACCCCTTCAAGCATGGAGCTGGCCCTGCTCAGAAGCCCCAACACATGTCCCTGGCAACTCTCCAAAATCAGAGTTGTGTGGATGTGCTCTTAGAGCAGATTTGGATGTTGCTAGTTCCAATAAAGCATTAATGATGCTGCCTCTTAACAATAGGTGACGGACCTTGAACACTAAGTAAAACTAAATATTACAATTGCTGCTTGGCCAACTTAGCAGATGTTCACTCTTTCCAGGGGCCTAATTTGGAATAAATTTTGAGGACGATAACGGTTCCATAGCCCACAGGGGGTCTACCTCCATCTCTAAGGAGACCTGCTGGCTGCTATGATCATCACCAGAGGCCCTTCTGGTTGTGCCACATCCTGCAGATGTCCATCTGGTGACAACCAGGAAGAGGGTCTTGTCTGTGGTGGCCCCCACTCTATGGAACACCCCCCCCCCAAATAAAACATGTGCCAATTGTGATGCGGTTCAGGCACATGTTGAAGACTTTTTTTTTTTTATTTGTCTTGGCTTTTGATGATATCCCTGCCACTTTGATCTATTGGTTATTTGTTTTCTGATGGCCACTGGTTATGTTTTAGTATGTTTTAGTTATATATTGTATATTTTTATGTATGATTTTAATCTTGTACACTACCTGGATATGTTTCACATGACAGGCAGTATAAATATATATTTTAGATAGATGATAGATAGATAGATAGATAGATAGATAGATAGATAGATAGATAGATTCCTGATCTATCATCTATTTTACCCCTTAGACACCAAAGCACTGAAATATACAAACTAATGCAGGTTTGTAAATATCCACTTGTCTGCAGTGAGTATTATCATTGACTGTACGTAATATATTTCTGAATCAGCTTTCAGTGATGGGACTTTGGGGGCATGGTGTTAGGGTGGCTTCAGTTCTTCCTGTAGGGCTGGCTTCAGAAAGTGGTGCTGGGGGATGCCTGTTTGATGCCTTGGCCTGTAGTGTTCCTTCAAGGTTCTGTCTTGTCCCCCATGCTATTTAACATCTACACAAAACCAATGGGGGAAATCATTCAGGGTTTTGGGGGCTGGTATCAACAATATGCAGATGACACCCACCTCTAGTTCTCTTTTCCAGCTCATTACAGAGGGGCTGGAGATAGTAATGGACTGAATGGGGAACAACTAACAAACTTATACTGAACAGAACAGAACAGAGATGTTCTTGGTCAGTATAGTTAACCTGGGAATTTTAAATTTTGGTAGGGTAGCACTCCCTTGAAAACACAGGCTCATAGTTTGTGAGTTCTTTTAGACCTGACCTAGACCTTGGATGTTCAGGTCTTGGCTGTGGCCAGGAATGCCTTTGCCCAGCTGAGGCTGGTGTGACAACTATGCCTATTCCTGCAGAAATGCACACCTATTCCTGGAGAATACAGATCTGATCTGGGTGACACATGCCTTTGCTACATCACATCTGGATTAGTAGGGATGTATGAGCATTTTGTTATGATTGCAAATCATGTGAACATGTCCCATTCACAACCCTGACGAGCAGGAGATCATGTTCTCCGAAAATGTTTGCAACTTGCTGACTTTGTGTTCATGTTTAAAAATGGACATTTTCATGCTTTATGGGGGGAAAGAGAATATTTTTCCCATTCAAAATGCACACTTTCCCCATTTGAATGAAAATGAAGAGTGCAAACAAAAGCGGTAGACAAGGCGAGACAAGCCGAGCTTCAAGGTGGTGTTTGGAGAATATTGGTGATTGCAAAAATCTCTTGTTCACCCATCCCTGCCGCAATGCACTCTACGTAGGGCTGCCTTTGAAGAGTATTCCGAAATGACAATTGGTCTAGAATGCAGCAGCAACCTGATTGTTAAGAAGGGCTGCATACTGGGAACAACTCCTTGCTGAAACTACTGCACTGGCTTCCAGTTTGTTTCTGGGTACAATTCAAACTGCTGTTGATGGCCTTTAAAAGCCCCAAATGGTTTAGGACCAGGATATCCAAATGAGGGCTTTCTCCTATATGAGCCTTCTCATTTGTTGAGATCACTTTCGGAGACCCTCTCGTATGTCCCAAGAACCCTTGAGATACATTTAGTTGGAAGTAGGAAGAGGGCCTTTTTGGTGGCCGCACCTAGGCTCTGGAACTGCCTTCCAAGGGAGTTATTAATGACCTTCCAGAAGCTGGTAAAGACCTTCCATTTTAGGAAGGTATTTATTATGTCATTTTAATTTGCTGTTTTTAATGTCTTTATTTTTTTAATATACAGTCATGCTTTGGATTGAGAGCATAATTCGTTCCGGAAACGTGCTTGTAATCCAAAACACTCTTATATCAAAACGAAATCCCCCCCAAAAAAATTGTACAGAGATTTTTAATTTAAGCCATACTACAGTACTTGTATTGCAAGACGTCGCTTGTATATCAAGTAAAAATTTTTAAAATAAATATTTAAAAATTTGCTTGTCTTGCAAAACGCTCTCAAACCAAGTTACTTGCAATCCAAGGTATTACTGTATTAATTTTTTAATTGCTGTTGTATTGTTGGTCTCTGCTGCTCTGTTCACATCTTAACATTCAGCATTGTATTGTAAATTGGAAGTTTATTTTTAACTGTTAAACCATTGGTTTTCTTGTAAGCTGCCTTGACCTCCTTGGAGAATAGGTGGGGTATATATGTTTTCAAATGATAAATACAGGGGCCACAACAGATGTGACCATGTCTCATCTCCCATGTCACATCTCCCATGTCACATCTCCCAACATTGATTTTCTAATCCTAAAGCAGCCGCAGTGAGCTGTGAATCGGATCAGAACAACACAGCTGGTATGTAGACACAGTTTAACTCTTTCTCTCCACAATGCTTTCCTAATCTAAATATCCTGCACCCAAAGTTGGTATTGGACCAACTAGAGATGAATGGAAGGTACCTATATTATGTCTGAATTTTTCACCAGCAGAGCTAGTAGCAGGGGATAATTTTGATTGGGGAAATATCTATTGGACCCAATGGCTTCTGTTAGCAAAACTGGGAGGGGTGATTCTCCCCACAGCCCCCTGCACACTCTGCTCTAGAGGACTGGAAATTTTAATTGGGATGGATGAACAAGCAATTTTTGCACTTGCTGAGATTCTCCAAATGCAACCTTGAAGCTCAGCTCACCTCATTTCCCATGTTTGATCACACTCTTCTTTCACTTCATTCAAACAAGAAAAGTGTGCATTTAAACAGGAAAATGCACATTTAAAAAAAAAAAAGAGTGCATCTGAATGCACACTTTATCTCCCATAAAGTGATTTCCCCCACAAAAATGTGCACTTTTTAAAGTGTGCATTTTTTAAAATGCACATTTTTGCAAACACAAATGCAAGTTTGGGAATTTGTGAATATTTTTGGAGAACATGTGCTCATGCTTGTGCTCAGGGTTGTGAACAGGGCATGCTTGCATGATCTCCAAACAAATGAAAGTATTGTGCAGGAAACCCTTCAGAACAGATTTTCAGGTGGTTCAGACGAATGCAGTGGGGAGCAGAGGGAGAAAGTCCCGTTGCACTAGTGGACATCCATAATGACAAACAAAATTTTAGAAGTGGCATTCCTTCTAGTGTGAGAAAAGGGAATACCCCTTCTATTTATTTATTTAATTATTTATTTATATTTACACCCCACCTTTTTTTCCTGCAAGGAACCTACTGTGAGGTAGGTTAGGCTGAGAGTCAGGGACTGGCCCAAAGTCACCCAGTGAGTTTCATGGCCAAGCGGGGACTAGAACCCGGATATCCCGAGTCCCAGTTCAACACTCTCACCACTACGCCACACTAAAAACAAATGATGATTTCTCTTTAGAAGTACTTGCTTTTAACATGCAAATGTATGCAGACTGAATCAATTAATTAATCAATTAAAACTCAATCTGATTAATCCACTTTAATCAGTTGACAACACTAATTATGTGTAGATAATCAGTCTAGTGAAACTTTTTATGAGCTAGAAAGTTTTGCAGCCTTATGAGTTTCCAAAAAGTTGGAGGGATGGGTCTAATAATATCTTCCTACCTATAATGCAGTAGGAGTGCTCAGATACACACACATTTCCATCTAATAAGTACGCCATGCTCTTTCCTTTATCCTTTTTCTTTTGGTAGCTTGATTTTTAAAAAAAGAAGAAGAAGAAGAAGCTAGACTCAATTCTGCATCTTAAAGTCTACAAAGCAATTAAGATGGGTGACTTGAATTTAATCCAATATTGCCTGACTGGCAATCTGTAAGGCAAGTTTATTGTGCCAGTTTAAGGCCAGTTTAATATTAGGGCACAATAAGACCAGTTTATTGTGCCCTAATATTTCTTAGGTCAATTATATTTTATATAAGTCGCCTCAGTTTTAACATATCCATAAAAACGTCAAATAAATAGGTTTTTAAACTGGGCTATGTAAATGTTATTAGCAAAGCAACACCATTTTAAGAGGAGCCTTATAGCTCATATGTATGCTTTCTTATCCGTTTAAGAAGCTATGTGATCTAGGAAATGATAAGTGGAAATAGCTGACTTAGCTACTGGCTTTTATAGCACCAGATGTTTAAGAGTCCGGTATGTTCCCAAACATCATTCATACTAACCAATTATTATTATTTTCCTTCTGTAATTACTTTTCAATTGATGTAGCACTCAAGATACCATCACCTTCTGCTCTTCTGATTCTGACAGCTGATCTAGACCATGCATGAGAATCAGCAACGGGGAAGGGAAGAGACAGCAAATAAAAAGGTGATGAAAGAATGTAAGCTTGAAAGTGGGGGAAAAATTGACATGGTCTTTATTGGACATTCCCTCGCCTTATCTGCTTGTATTTTTCACTTTCATGTTGATAACACCCGGACCAAGTTGAAATACAGTGATATTTCTGCCATTCTCTTCGGAGTTCATTGTGACTTCTTTTCTTTCTTTTTTTTATCATCAGCAGAAATAGACAGCGACTGAATTAAGCAGAGGCTGTGGAACTTGGAGCTGGTGATAACAATACAAATGGATTTTCTCTAACAGAGAAAAACAGCTGTCTCCATTATTTGAATGCTTCACCTTTCTCCATTCCATTAATTGGGTCTTTGATCACAAGCTGAGGTGGAGAGGCCCTGATAAGGAATAGGTTATTAGTAAAGTAGCCTAAAGGAATGAATTGGGCCAAGTACTTGCTACAGAAGATGAGATAAACCAGTAATGCTTGTGTATGTGAGTGGTGGAGAGCGATAGGGCCCTCCGACTGCACTGAACCGCTTGCAAAGGGAGAAGACTAATACTCTCATGCTATGATAGCTAATGCACGATATAAATTTAGCTCCCGGGAACGGAATAGGATGAAAATTCCATAAAGAGTTTTCTGTAAATGGCTTACACGTTTATATCAAACTGTGTCAGAGTATTCACTTTAAAAAAAAAAACCCAGCTTCTTGATCTCACTATGTTGAACACAACTGGAGGCTTTCGGTAAAAGGAAGGAAAATTACTGTTACATTTTTTTCCCGCCAAGACATTAATAAGAGCACCCTTTGAAGTGTGGTAAAGCTAAATTGGAGGAATTAAGTTTGATTGAATCTAAGCCTGTTTATTTCTTCTCTTTCCCCCCACCCCACCCCACCCCAAATTTCTGCCAAGAAGGCGTTGAGTGATTTGTAATACTTCATTGGGAAATCTTCAGGAACTTGCTATCATGTAATCCATTTATTTTATTTTATTTTTATTTTTTTGCTCAAGAATATGACCGCAGGGGACAAGGCCATATTGGTTTGTTGTTAATGTACTGGAAAGAGGTACTATGGAGAAAACAGTTAATATTAAATTACGAACACAAGGTTATCTTTCTGCTGCACATGCTCCACCACTGCCCAAGGCAGGGGTAATCTGTTAATAGCATTCAGCCAAAATGACACCATTAAGGAACTGAAGCTATACTGCTTCTGCAAGCTGAATGATGTATAAAGCTGAGCTTCTGTCATCCGAGATGCCACATATTAGCTACGCTGCTAAAAACTGATACAGTACCAATGTTTGATAGAACTGCTAGCAACGCCCCCCCCCCCCAGTGCAAACGACAGGCTTGCTAGGAAGGAAACCAAGGAGTGACTGCTATTGGCCCAGCTCTTATATGCAAGCGACCTTTCTGTGGTTCCATCTTGTTGACACTGTGTGTGTACCAATTACAGTAATACCTTGGATTGCAAGTAACTTGGTTTGAGAGTGTTTTGCAAGACAAGCAAATTTTTAAATATTTAATTTTTTTTGGACTTGATATACAAGCGACGTCTTGCAATACAAGTGCTGTAGTACGGCTTAAATTTAAAATCTCTGTACACATTTTTTGGAGGGGGGATTTCGTTTTGATATACGAGTGTTTTGGATTACAAGCACGTTTCCGGAACGAATTATGCTCTTAATCCAAGGCATGACTGTATATGCGCCTGGCTAAAATACAACATAGAGGCATGCAAACGGGGGAGGGGGAGAGATATGTAATACAGAAACAGCCAGATCTAATCAACTTAAGTATACTGGAGGAGGAGCATTTGGGCTGAAGTGGGATGGGGGGAAATATTTAGATAAACAAAATAAAGTACTTGGATTTAATTTTGTTATTGATTTGAAATGTTCACACACACACCCTAATGTTCTAAGCATTCTAAATGCTTAGAATGGATAACTACATTTAAAAACAGGTTATAACAATTGACATGTTGTTGTTGGTAGCCTACCTCTTAAGTTTGAGGGGTCCTGAGAAAAGTGGAACGTAGGAAGCTGCCGTATGCTGAGTCAAACCATGGGTCCATCTAGCCCAGTACTGTCGACACTGACTGGCAGTGGCTCTCCAGAGTTTTAGGCAGGGTTCTTTCCTAACCTTACCTGAGATGTTGGGGATTGAACCTGGGGACTGCTGTATGCAAAGCAGGTGCTCTACCACTGGGCTACACTCCCTCCCTAGGAAGGAGTAATCTGCTAATAACTTTCAGTCAAAGGAGCTGAAGCTCTCTGGTGGGCTTACCTGGTGATGTTGGTAGACTGCAGCATTCTGAGCGGCACTGGGTGGCTGAGTCTAGCAGCCAGTCAAATTTCCCTCAGTGCCCCAGAGTGAAGCTTCAGTGGGAAATTAAAATGGCGGCTAGAGCCAGGCACCCAGCAATGGCTCAGAGTGCTTGGCCGGGGGGGGGAAAAAGATTGAAGGCCCCAAGGGCAAGCATCAGTAGCAGGTCTTGCCAGGGTGCTGGGGCTACAGCAGCACCCCAAGGATGTTCTGCCCTACCTGATCCAGGAAATCCTTCTGGACATTGGGACTATGAAACACAGACCAAGCTTTGACTTGTGTACATCTTCTATCACTTTCAAAGGAGAGGATGGGATTGGCCATCCTGTTACCAGCATTTCTAATCACTTGGCAACTCACTTAGAAGTTTTCCTGACCCACTGGTGGGCCTGATCCACTATTTGGGATCTCCACATTTAACTACACATTTAACAAAACAGGCCATAAAGGGGGGGGGAAATGTTCCATTTGGAGGTTTTGAACTTCTTTTTTAAAAAGTAAATTTGGTATAGACAAACTGACTCCACAAAAAGGGGTCTCATCCTTTCATCAGATTTAATCTCCAATTCTACAGGGCTTTCTGGGCTTTGTTTAATGAATTCATCCCTTCTATGTTAAATAAAATTCTATTATTATATTATATTATAATATAATATTATATGCAAAATAATTAAGGGGCATATATTTGAAGTACCCCCTTAATGGTGCCATTATTTCTTTCACTCTTAAGGCTGTAAAGCATTATTCTCAGCATGACTACTCACATCAGAACCTCACAGATGCTACGACACATACACTCATTGCATTAGTGGTTTCCACTTGAGGGAATTGAGGAAAGAAGCAGAATTCACATAATTCAGCATAATGAATACAGATATTAAGCAAGTACAGCTTTTCAACCAGCCTCATTTTAATCTTCAAGTGTAGAAATTGTTAATCAAAGTTGGGCTGGGGAGAGGGGTCGGGGACCAACAGGCAAAAGGCAACCATGTACAAATACACCTATCAAGCCATGGGGTTGTCTCTAAGTCAGTGTTCTCCAACCTTGGGTCCCCAGATATTTTCGGCCTACAACTCCCAGCATGCCCCAGCTACGCTGGCTCTAAGTTGATCAACATGGATTCTCAGGAACCTATTCGGACATTGTATATGAAATTATGCTTTGGTCAAACAGAAGGCCTGGTGATGCTTATTAATTGATTACAAATTGATACAATTATATGTCAGTATAAAGGATGCTGCAGATTTGTTTTTCTCCCAAGAAACGAAGGTAGCAACTTGATAGTTCTGTTTTAACATAAAACCAATGAACAATCAGAAGTTGCAATATTTTTGTATATGGGAAACAACAACAGACACAAGGGGCAATATCCAATGGTGTCCTTCTGCAAACTCAAATATTGCTAGCGGAGCTTGGACAAATCTTTCCGTTGTGCAAGAGGAGTGTGCAACCATTTGCACGAGAGGTTGCACAATGGGCTGCACAAGAGTAATGTGCAACTGGTTGTGCAACCGGTTGCACAAGTATGATGCACAACCAGTTGTGCAACCACATGCGCAGCCACGCTTGTGCAATATAACTTTAGTTGGATTCTCCTTGTGTGCATAGTTCAGAACCTAGTTTCTGCGAATGCAATGTCATTTGTGCTAATGGAATGACACCGTTGGCTACTGCCCGGGATGTCTTCAAACTCAAGATCTATTTATTGTAACCTACAGAAACACAGAGCAACTTTCTTTGACTTGTAAGAGGAGCATAAACACCTTAGCTGAACAATTGCCCTTGGTAACTGCTACAGTCATATAAACCCGGGATTGCCCTGGCCTCGCAGGAGATTATGCAGGCCCAACTGCTCCAAATGACTTGTGCCCAAAGGTGAAAGTATTCTCTTCTACTCCTCTCACATGGTCTGCTAACACTGAAGCCTTCTGGGCTTGCCTCTTAAAGAGGCAGTACACAACAAAAATATTATAACAGAATATGAATATATTTAAATAGTTAGTTAGATTTCAACTCAGTTTGATCCTGGATGCTTCTAGATGAAGGGATCCTAGTACTAACACTCCAAATTCATTATGCAGCTATTCTGTCTGTATTTTATTCTTAATGGATTTTTTCCTGGTAAGGAAAAAGATGGATGAAGTGGTGGGAAACCACGGGAGGGCTACAAATAGAAGAGGTCATCATCTAGTTCTCCCACAGAGTTCTGTGAATGAGGCAGTACTGTGATTGCACAGTAAAAACTTCATCTGGAAGCACCCGGTGAAGCCACCTCCACAAGTTGCCACCAACACCAAAATGCCACCAATAGGTGCAGCAGCAGCACAAAAGCTGGGAAACTGCCAAACATGGTCCATGCATGGGCCGCATGCACCACTACCCCCCCTGACATTTTTGTGACTGCTGCCGCCTACACAAGTTGCCGCTGCTGCCAAAATGCCAAATGACAAATTTCAGTGTCCCCCCCCACACACACAAACACATTTTCACTTTAAAACGGCACAATCCCCCAAGGCATCCAGGATTATACATTAAAACAATGTGTGTGCTCCGCTTTCACTTTGTTTTAAACTGAAAATGTGACATATTTTTGCCACTGCCAAATTGCTGCCAAATTTCTATGGCAATTTGGCAGCGGTGATTTCAGCAGCAGGCACAATGGCACCGATCCAAATCAGGACCCCATGACTGTCTTTAATCACAGAAAAAAGATGTTGAACCTTCCATATCACATCTAGTTTGGCTCAGAGTCAGGGTACTGATCATCCACAAAGCACAAACATGCCTTCAGTTTCCTTGAAAACAGTTCCTAATAGAAGCACATTTCTACAGAGCACTTCCTATCTTGTCTCTGGGCAGGGTCTGACGCTACCATCCCTGGGGAAACTGATGCCTGGCAGCATCTTTTGGTTAGTGATTTTGTAGCGCATGATGCTACCTACATGAAGCAAAACATCATGAAGCAAAACAAATGTTTTCTGACAACTGTAGGTACTATTTTTTTGATCGGAAAAAGACAGAGAGCTATTATCAGTGCTATAAAAATGCATGTTTTGGGATCAAATAATAATAATAATAACAACAACAACAACAGAGTGTTTAGCATAGATTAGCCAATTTGAATAGCTTCAGTATAATCCAGACAAAGTTACATGCACTTCAGTGACATATCTGAGTGATTTTCAAGATTAGCCAAGATTATCATTATTCATTGCCCCCATACTCAGCAATCCCTTTCCCTTGTGATGCCACTCTTAATTATTAATAGTGCAATGCAAAGTGACTTGTATTTTCTCTTTGCAGACTGCTTTTATTTTATATTTCATAAATATTCACCATTGAGATAGGGACTCATATTGTTGTACCATATTTATCTGAAATTGAACTGCTCCAGTCATCATTAAGCACCTCAATTATGCCTTTCTGCACAAGCTGTCATTTTTTCACGGTTGTCATTCTGTATGTACCATTTATTTCTAATCTTAAAATGGTATTTTTCTTTCTTTCCCCCTTAAGAATGACACTGTGTTTATACACACACACACACACAAACATACATGGGCCTTTGGCTTTGGAGTCCACCAGGAGAAGAGCCTTCAGTGTGATGGCTCCATTTCTGTGGAACTCCCTATCTCTGGAGGTCGGACACACTCCAACATTGCGCTGCTTTCGGAGCCTGCTAAAGACCTCCTTGTTCTGGGAAGCCTTCTCTGCTCTCCAACCACCAACATGATATTACTTTGTTTTCAATGTATTCTTTTTGTTCCTTTTATCTGTTTTTAACTTTTTATTGTTCACTGCTCCGGAATCTACTTGATATGGAGTGGTATACAAATACTATTTATTTACTTGTTGTATTTATGAATTGCCCATCTGGCAGGCAAACCGGCCACTCTGGACGATGTATAACATAATAAAATATAAAATCTAAAGTTATAAAGATTATAAAATTTTAAAATCTTAACCCACCCCATATTCCCGCCTGAATAGCCATGTTTTTAGTGAGTGGCAGAAGCTCAGCAGAGAGGGGCATGGCGGAGGTCACTAGGGAGAGAGTTCCACAGTATGGGGGCTGCCACAGAAAAGGCCCTCTTCCTCGTCCCCACCAGTCTAGCTGCTCTGGCTGAAGAAGCTGAGAAGGAGAAGGCTGTCTGTGGCAGATCTTGTTGAGCGGCCTACTTGGTGTTGCTGGAGACGCTCCTCGAGATTATTTATTTACTATAAATAACATATATATATATATATATATATATATATTCATCTTCTCTCTCTCTCTCTCTCTCTCTATATATATATATATATATATAGTCATATCTATCTATCTGTCTGTCTATATTTATATCTATACATACATACACATACACTCACACACACACCCCTTCTCTTTTTATACACACACACAAACTTACAGATAGATAGGCCATATTCAGGTGTTCTTTTTCAGTGTACAATCAACATGTGAGAAGAGGATGCAGCTCAACAAGCCCTGTTTCCATCACCCAGTACTCATGGAGGGTGATGGTCTAAAGAGGAGAGCTTCCTGTATCCATGGAGGCTCTCCACATGATCCATGATGCTGGAAAATCGGGGTTCTTGCTCACATGGAGAGTCTCTACATATATAGGAGGCTTTCTTTTTCAGACCATCACCTTCCATGGGTACAGGATGATGGAAACATGTGAGGAGGGCATGGGTCTACAGCACTCCCTCTCCTCACCAATTTAATTTCAACACAAATTGAATGCCTGAACAGGGCTATAGATATAGATAAAGATATATATAGCGAGAAATAGAATCCTCTCCATGGATTATCTGACCTTTTCTGTTGTTCTCCCACCAGCAGGCAAAGCTGTTTTTATTCAAGCAGGCCTTTGGCATGTAAACTGAACTGATGGTTTCGGTGCTGTTTTTATTCTGTTACTGTTGTGTTTTTCAATTGTGTTTTTAATATATTTTATTATTGCTTTAACCAAGTTTTTATTTTATTTCCTATGATAGTTAGCCACCTTGCACACCCTTTTTTTTGGTGGAAAGGTGGAGTACTAAATAAATAACCCTACCCAATATCTGGCACTGTTCCCATTCGTTGCCGAAAGGGACTTTAAAGTGAGAAATGACCTTTCACTAATCGGCCTGATGAAATATGAAGCCCCATTCACACTAGGAAGTAGCTCTGTCTCACTATTGAATCCCTAATATATTTTCTGGGTTTATGGGGACAACATCTGACTGATTGATTGATTCTACTTCTATACTGCCTTTCTTGGACCAACAAAGGTGGCTTAGAAAAATTTCAGTACATAAAAACCGTAGTCAAATAAAAACATAGTGAAATAGTAAAAATGATACAAAAAAACATAAACATTATTTTAAAAGCCAAGTTAAAAAGATGTCTCTTCTTCCTGTTTGTTCAGGAGTACTAGAGTATTAATTAAAGAGAGGGATTGGATATTGGGCCGAGATCCCTCAAAGACTCTGCATATTCTCCCTTGCTGCCTTCTATACTTAGAACTGCCCCCTCCACCACCTCACTGAACACCTGTTTGACGTGACTGGTCCTACTTCCTTCAAATCACTCCTCAAAACCCACCTTTTCCATGAACTAGAGGGACACAACCCTCTAGTTCACATCCAGTACTGTAACTATTTCTAACTATATGTACCTGAAATAAAAAAATAACCACACACATTGTTCTCTTGTTTACCCCTGCCCTCCATTTCTTGTTTGTTAATGGAGTGGCAGTCAGACCAGCTCTCCATCTAACCCAGTACCGTCCTAGGGATGTATGAGAAATTTGTTTCAGTTTTGTTTCGATCAGGATTTACCTAGTTCGCACCT
Source organism: Shinisaurus crocodilurus (assembly GCA_021292165.1). Classification (NCBI taxonomy): domain Eukaryota; kingdom Metazoa; phylum Chordata; class Lepidosauria; order Squamata; family Shinisauridae; genus Shinisaurus; species Shinisaurus crocodilurus. The sequence continues at coordinate 191,326,585 of CM037880.1, read as the reverse complement.
TCAGAACTGAACACGGGCTCAGACTCAATCTGTGGTCAAAGTCCGTACATTTCCAAGCTTCCTGCGTGCTTCCTGTCCCCAAAATACTGTGTTCTACAGCACGTGTACATTTGAAGGAGGCACATGAAGAATGGGTACTTTTGAAAAATGCTCACAAACATGCTTTAATCAATGGGATAAGAATGTGCCGATTTCAAAGGTGCGCACAACTGATGTGCACATTTGGGAAAATAAGCACGGAAATACCCACAGATTTTCCGGTGAAAAGGGGAAAAAACGAAGTCCGCAAACTGATATGGACTCAAGTCAGGATGAGCTTTGAGACAGGATTTGGACCATTTTATCGAGTTTGGGTGTTGCTGATTTGCATATCCCTCTTGTCTGACAGTGGCTTTCCAGGGTATCAGATTTGGGTCTTTCCCATCATCACCTACTTCCTGACGTGACTTCACTGGACATGACAGGGATTGAAACAGAGACCTTCTCCATCCACAGAGCCATGGCCCCTCCCTGATGAGGACAGATCATCTCTTAACATCGTGTATGATCACCCTGAACAGTGAACTTTAATACTCCAAATGCTAAGAGAGAGATTACATGGTAATTACAAAGTTTTACACTACTTTTGTGCCTTTCATGTGGTTAGTCCTACTTGGGGAGTCTAAATGTATGCCTATTGCTACATTAATTAAGGCTGCAATCCTATGTGCACATTTACATGGGAGTAAGCCCCCATGGAAAACAATAGAATTTACTTCCAAGTAGTCATGTATAGGATTGCGCTGTAAATCCCATTTTACCGTTTTCTTCCTCCGCACCTCGTCATTAAAGCCGCAATGTATTTAAATGCTCTTATCTGTGCATTCCCTCCCCCCCCACCACCATGTAACAAAAGGAAGGCTGAAAAGGCTCACAGCGTCAAGCTCTAAGCTATGTTGCACCATTGATTTTTCAACTTCAATCCAGGTCAGGCAAAAATTAATACATCAATGCAGGCATCTCAATCAATCTCTTACTGGAGAAACTCATGGGCATAGCTAGAATGTCACAAATCTTTTCCAAATACAAAGTGACTTGTCAAATAAGAATGAGCCAGAGAAAGTTAAGTATATCTTTAAAAATCCATTGCAATCAATAGATTTTAAATGCATTTAACTTTTTCAAAATTCGATCTGTTGGGCAACATCAGAGACCCCTTGTGTATGTAGGAGCTCTCTGACAGATAATTTCACTTTACCTGGGGCTGCCCCCAAACATGGTTCAGAAGCCTCTGCTAGTACAAACCTCTTCCACTGGTCTCCTGAATGGGCAGAGTCACAGAAAGATGATTAAACTTAGGTTTACCTGGTTGTTTTTACTGAAATTTTATCTACGGTACCTTGTTTTCAGTTGTCTGTGTTTTTAACTTTGCATTTTATTGCTGTTTGACAGTGCAATCCTATACATGTCTACTCAGAAGTAAACCCCATTGAATTCAGTGAGGCTTACTCCAAGGTAAGTGATTGCAGCTTTATTGTATTTTTTAATATTCTGTTGTATTTGTGTTACTGCCGTTAGCCATCTTGAGCACCATTTGTTGGAAAGGCAGGAGACAAATAAAATAAAATAAGAAAAACAAAAAAACCCAACTCATACTTCATAGTCAAGCATCCTGCATGAATCTGAACCCAATTCAAGGTGTTCGCTATTACTGCAGATGAGCAAAAGAGTCTTTTAAAGTTTCTGTTTCACTTTCATTATTGTCCAAAGACACCTCCATATTCCAATGAGCTTTGGCCCCTGCTTATATACTGCTTAATATTATAAAATCCCTAAGACATTCACATATAAATATTTTTTAAAAAAATTTTTTTGTCTATTTTGTCTATTACTATATTTCAATTGATTGATTCATTCATTACATTTCTGTGCCACCCAATAGCCAAAGCTCTCTGGGTGGTTCACATTCACAGCATGATAAAATATGTTGTTTATTTATTTATTTATTATATTTTTGAATCGCCCATCTGCCCAGTCATCCAGCCACTCTGAGCGATGTACAGTGCAATAAAATAAAAGAAAAAACAGAGTGTAAAACACCATTTAAAAAAAAACCCAGTACAAAACTTAAAACTCCTAACCCACCCCATAAACCCGCCTGAAAAGCCACGTTTTTAATGCATGGTGGAAGCTAATCAAGGAAGGGGCATGGCAGAGGTCACTGCTGTTATTTATATCCTGCCTTTTTTTCCTGCAAGGAACCCAAGGCGGCTTACATGATCCTCCTCCTCCTCTCCATTTTATCCTCACAACAACCCTGTGAGGTTGGTTAGGCTGAGAGGCAGTGACTGGCCCAAAGTCACCCAGTGAGTTTCATGACCGAGTGGGGACTAGAACCCGGATCTCCCAAGTCCCAGTCCAACACTCTAACCACTACACCAATACAAAACCTTTAACTTTCAAGAATTGAAGAGATAGAAATAGAGATATATAATGATTTTAGGCTGTCTGTAAGAGTAGAACCTCACCCAGGTGGGGTACCTTCCCTCAGCACCTTCCCAGGTGGCCTTTCAACCCTGGCATGGTGGGCCAGTCTCCCCCCGCCTTTACTTTGGAGAGCAGTGAGATGACGCAGAAGCACGAAAAATCCAGTCTAACGGGTAAATCCTGCTGCCTTCCGTTTTAATTCCTTCCCACAATTAGCAACCTTAAAATGGCAAAGCAGGCAGCCCCAGCGACCCCGATTGCTGCTTTACCGCCACCAGGAGCAATTACAAATCCATTCCAGTCTTAGGGTCTCTCATTCCAAAATTATTTATTTATGTATTAGGAATACTTGCATACTGCTTAATATTATAAAATCCCTAAGACATTCACATATAAATATTTTTTTTAAAAAAAAAATCACATTTAAAATACACGATTAAAAACTATTCCAACTACCACAATACAAAAAGAAACTTTAGAGACTAAAGCTACATTACATTCTTTGTACTATCACATTTGCTATTCTTTTCTAAGAGTCCAAGAGCCACTACTTAAAATGGAACAAACATGGAACAATTATGGCATTTATACTGGGCTAAATCCAAAGTTCCTTGCATGATGGGAGTCTCTTTTCTCCGCTCTTCCCTGGAGCAAATTTGGAGGTATGTGGAGGACTGAAAGGGAAGGGGAAATTCAATCCACTGGTGATGTCTGCTCCACTGCCAGAAGAATACCACTGGATACAACCCACTGTTTGCTTGTTTTTCCCTCCATTATATAAGTTGGTTAAATTAAATATTCAGGAGAATGATGAAAAAAATGTTTTATGGGATTGTGCAATATAGTTCTATATTATGGGTTGGACCTAAACTCAATCATACTTAGACCCATTGAAACCAATGAGACTGAAGTCAATCATCATGACTAACTCAAGTCACACTAATTTCAATGGGTCTACCCTAAGTATGACTACATCTGGATCCAACCCTCTGGCTTCATTGAAATGTTTCAAGGAACAGATAGATAGATAGATAGATAGATAGAAGTGCCCATAGATGACATTTTAAGCATCTGTTTAGAATCTCAAATTAAAACTGTTCTTCTTGTATTCAGGTCACTGGAAATTAAATCTGTGACATTCAAGTGGCAATGCTAAAAATATTTATCAGCTGGTCAAACTGAAGAGAAATATAACAATAAACCAAAATTGCAGACGTGGCTCCCCTACAAGTAATTCCAATTATACAGCTGCTATTACAAACTGATATGAACAGAAAAATACCCTTGCTTAGACTGAGCAGCTGCAAACACTTGTAAAGGGAGGGAATGTCAACAAGTGCAACTTTTCCTACCTCTGCATTACGAGCTCCATCTGACAAATTTCTTTGTTCTCAACAGTTCCTTAAGATATAGGAACCCTGTGATCCTTTGCATTGGGTCACCTTAGGGTTCAATCCTATGCAAGTTGAGACAGAAAAAAGGCCTACAACTCCCAGCATGCCCCAGCCTGTCTCAACTTATAGGATTGCACCTTTAGTCTTGCTGGGTCACCTACTTAGCAATGGAGGAAGAAATTTGTTTGGTTCTCATTTTAATGCTAACTTATACCTAATTTTGCACTTCCGCACCAATATGTGAGCTGAAACTCAGCTTGCAAAAAAATGTGTATACTAACATTGCTAAGTAAAATTGCACACAAAAATGCAAATTCTCATGTGAACTTTTTTAAAAACATCCCGACGTTTGGAATGAACTGAACTGAAGTATAGAAAAATGCTCAAAGTATAGGACTAATTGAATTTAACACTGGAAAAATAAAGAACAGAGAGAAATCAAAATCACCAGGTGCATCCATCTCTCTCTAGTCCAGTGCTTCTCAATTATTTTCTGTCATGCCCCCCCTAGGAAGAAGAAAACATTTCGCGCCCCCCGTGCGACTGTAAATAGTATCATTTGTCTATAAAATTGTTATAAGTACACCTCTGCATAACACTGTATCCTTATTAACGTATAAGAGAATAAAAAAAGAAAGAAATGTGGATCAATTTACAACAAAGAATAGCTTTATTAACTGTAGCAGAAAAGATTTAAAGGAGCACAGGATTTAAAGGAACACAATATTAAAAAAAACTTTTAACTGAGGTCAAACGAGCCCCCCTTTACGGAGCCTCGCGCCCCCCCTGGGGGGCCCGCCCCACTATTTGAGAAGCACTGCTCTAGTCTGATGCTGCTGAAAAGTGGTAGAAATCCCTTCCTCTTTGCTCACATCTGGTAATCAGAAGTATCCATCCTCTGAACATGGCAGTTGGATCAGGCTGGCAGCTTTTCAGAATGCTAGGCTAGAGAGAGATGGATACATGTCTGACAATTTTGGGTTCTCTCAGCTTTTCATTTTTTCAGTGTTAAATCTGAGTAGTCCTAAACTTTGAGCATTTTTCCACACTTCAGTTTGTTCCAATCTTTGAGATTTAAAAAAAAAATTCACATGAGAATTTGTATTTTTGTGTACAATTTTACCTAACATACACATTTTGCAAACAATTTTGACTCCTGCCTAGCCAGCATAAGCCCAGCAGGGATTTTGGATGTCTCGGAATCTCCAACGTTGGAGCTCTCCAAGATCAAGGTTGGGGTTAGCCTGTTAGAGTCAACGTACACATTGACTGGGTTCAGACAACACGATAACCCACACTCAAGGGTTGAGTATGGGTTGAGTGTGGGTTGTCATTGAACGGTGAGTTGTTGTTGAAATGTGGGTTATCGTGTTGTCTGAACTCAGCTGCGCTAACAAGCCATGGCTTGTTAACCACGAACAAGCCATGAAGAGAAGCCCATGGTTTGTGGTTGGGTGTGAAGTGGGGGTTGTTTGCCATGGTTTGTTATCTCGGATGGAACACAATAACCCATGTTTCAACAACAACCCACGGTTCAATGAAAACCCACACTCAACCCTTGAATGCAGTTATCGTGTTGTCTGAACCCAGTTATTACCTTAAAGCAGGAGTAATATATACCTCAGGCCTAGGGGCCAAATCCACCCTGCCTCTGGTTTTCATCCAGCCTTCCAGGGTTCTTCAGATGGCCACCTCCCCTCCCTGCACCACCAGGTGGTTCCCACTTTTCCTGCCCCAACCACCTCTTATTAGGTATTTTCCCAGCTTTTGCACAATATCTTCCTCCCTTCTAAAAGGCTGAAATGCCTCTCCAAAGGCTTAGTTACTGGCAATAAAAGCTTTAAGCTAAAACACGCTGGCATTTTTATTTATTTATTTATTTATTTATTTATCGGCAGCATTTTTTTTTAATACTAAAATATGCTGACTTTCCCCCACCCTCCCCCCTTTTACCTTTGGCCCCACCTTTTTGCCTTCAGTCACCACCCACCTCTGGAATGTGGCTGGATTCATCCTGCAGGCCTGAGGTTCCCCACCCCTGATTCAGCGGAGGCAATTCCATAATGTATGGCTATGACCAGTTAGTAGAATCCAGAATTGACTAAGATACAAAATACGACTGCTATAATATCAGAGTAAAATGACTAGCAGAGCAATCCTAGACACCTAGGTGTAGGGGGGTGGGATCCACGGCAGAGCATCCACCACTTCCGTAACCTTGCCAGCTCACTGTGTCCAGGGTTGAAAGTGGGGGAGGCTTTTACTCCCCCCCTCCAATTGACTGTAATGGGTCCCCAGGGCTGGCCCAGCATTAGGCCCTTTTACTGGATGCATCGGGGATTTTCTCCTCAACGCCAGTGGGACACTACCAGCAGAACAAAGATGGTGGCAGAGCTTTCTGCTAGCATGGTGGAGTCCTCCAGCGACGTAAGTGAAGCTCCCTCTCTACCGGTGAAACACTGCTTCCAAAACTCCTGGCCACCTGAAGATTGCTCCCCAGTCAAAGCAGAGTAATTCAAGATGAGGTTTTACGTTGGCAGCCTGGCCATATTTTACAGAAGATCCCTCATAGAATCGTAGAGTCGGAAGGGGCCTATAAGGCCATCGAGTCCAACCCCCTGCTCAATGCAGGAGAACAGATGTGGGCAGCCCCAGCAGTCACCCATCCAACCACTGACCCGGCTCATGCCTGCTTAGCTTCAGCATGTGGCCTGCATTATGTGCTCTCAACGCATGTTTTACAGAAAATAACTACTGTATTAACTACCAATGTCACAGAATGCAATTTCCAACCATAAAAATAACTGCTGCGAATTCCATATATATTATGTATGAAATATGAATTCTTCTGTCTATTTATGGAAAAAAACACTTCTTGGCCTCACCAAAAGGAGGAAAAATGCATGCAAGAATGTGCAACTCCTCTCAGTGTTTGCTCATCATTCAGCTATGGTTACATGAAAGTAACAGTGATATTTCACTGACTAAAAGATTCATCTTTGACCTCAGTCCCTTTTTGCCTCTTTTAGGAGAGAGGCAAATGGAGCTTCATTGTTGTACAAACCAAAGAGAAAAGTCTGAGCTGAAAAATATTTATCTAAAAGTGCTGTTGTCTTGACTGAGCCATAGGCAGCAAACCACTTCAGGGCTTTCTCTCACTTTCTTTCTTTTTAGAAACTTGCAGGGCTTTGTAGAAGAGAACATCTGAATTTGTGGAAAAGGAAAAAAGCTTCCAACATTTTGGAGACAAAGTTGGGATGGTCTTAAAAAAAAAAAAACTTAGCGGAAAAGAAAATACTGTACCTGATTCCCCCCCCCCTCCTCTCCATCTGTGGTAAGTCTTTTGGATAGTATGTTTAGAACAGCAGGGATAAAAATATGGCCCAGAATTCAAGATGACACCGGGAGCAACTTAGCAAGCTCTAGAAAGGAGGCCAACCGAAAATTTGACTAGGAGCTCAGTTTTTCAGAGACAGCGAGAGGAAAGCTGGGATAAAGGGGTACTGGATCTGAAGCATATTTGGAAGGTCACTAAATAAAGTAAAGATTAGAGAGAGAAACAATGTTTCGCAGTGAAATGTCACATAAAATTTTCACGCCTTAATGGTGAACAAGAAGCTCATTGTCTATACAATAAGAAAGCAAGAATGAAGAACTGTAGCATCAACACTGAGAAATGAAAATGATGAGTTAAGGAGCGATCCTATCCATATTTGGGCAGAAAAACGTCCTACAACTCCCAGCATTCCCCAGTCAGCAGTTCTGGCTGGGGAATTCTGGGAGTTGTAGGACTTTGTCCTGTCTAAATGCGCGTAGGATTGCACCCTGGGCAGTGCAAATCAATGAGGCTGCCTATAACTCTCCAGACTCGGAGGATTATGGGCATCCTATTGATGGCAGGAGGAGCATGGTGGATAGTATATTCAATTTTGGCTGTCTAGATGTTTTACCTCTGTTCATGAGGAGGAGAGGTTGAGACACCACCTGGATTCCTTGGAATCCAGCAGTGGCTAATCCTCCCCTCCTCACCCCCGGGAACACGCACCCATGGGGGAACCAAACACGGTCTTCTGTGTTCCGTTCCCTGCCGATGCAGAAAGAACTGCACCAGCTGCGAGGTGGGGGGGTGGGCACTCCACGGTGCTGCGACCTCAGAAGAGATTTCCGAGGTCGCAGGCGCTTCTATGCTCCATCCAATGGCCCACAGACAAGGTCACGGGGGCATAGGATTGCACCCTTAATGGCTAAACAGCATTGGCTGTCTATTAGACTTCGGGCGAAGTAGCATTGTGGAGTGAGGAAGGTATCTCCACAAGTTTATCACTAGGAAACAGCACCAAACATAAGGTTCCGTTTCAAGCAACCATCTCTTTAGTTTCTGCTCAGTTCATGCAGAAAAAAATCCATTTTTCAACAAGCAGGTCCCATTAATTCACAAGGCTTTAACTCACCAGGCATTGGACAAGGCATTGGAAAGGAACCACGCCGGCTATAAGTTGGGGGGGGGCGCTCCGCAGCGCTGTGACCTCGGAAGACATTTCCGAGGTCACACGGGCTTCTATGCCCCCCACAAGACAAGGTCGGAGGGATATAGGAGTGTGCCCTAAATGTATTAGTTTATGTCATGGGATATATCCATTAATCAGGTCAAGTACTGATTCTTGACTGGTTGTGATTTTTGAAAGGGGCCTGACTCCAGTTTTTCCAGAGTATTAGAAATGGCATGTCTGCATATCTCCCTTTCCCTAGCCAACTACAGCCTACATTCTCAACGCATGCAGGTCTCCATATTTAATACTAACCATAATTATCTTTCAAGCTGCATAAATCATCACGTGTAGGCCCCTCACTTCTTCCAGCACCCCAGAGGACTTGGCTTCTTATGCTTTGCTGCACTAATTGGATTTTTAACCACTATACTTTACTTTATTTTCTTGGGCACTCCTTAATGTAATCCATTTAATGACCTACAAGGTGCCAGTCTGGTACTCGGGGTCTCTGAGGGCTATCATTTATCCACAAATCAATTCCTTTCACATCTAGTGCGAGGAGCTGCCCCACATTGCCCCAGCCAGCATGTCTCAGCTCAAGCAGGCGATCTCTAGATACGACTAACTCAGATGCCATTTTACGGCAGCTTCTGCCTTCTGACAGAGACAGTCCACCAGAGAGATAATTGCTAGAATAGGTTTGGTGTTGCAGCTGCCTGCCCAAAAGGACATCATTACCACTAGCCCACTGAATGGTAAGCAGGCAGTGGCAGCATTTGGCAATGCCAGAGTAAGCCGCTGATTAGAAACAAAGCAGAATGGCTTGTTTTGCAAATCCTAGCATGCTTTCAGCCTTTTCTCTCTCTTTTGTTCTGGTTGCCACTTAGGCTTAGTCTGTACTAGCACAACGTGCAAACCACTGGCACATGTATTGCACCCTGGCGTGCAACCTATGTGCATGATGCACACTATGCCGAGCGCTAGTAGCATGTAACAATGCCCAAATGGGTACAAAGCTGATGGGTGTTGCTAGTGATCCATTACCACAGGTGTCTACACTGAATCAGTAACAATGTTCATGCTTGGTTGTTTGACACTGTGCTGCTCATCTGTATGCATGATACCTTCCTGTGTTCACGGTTCAGGGCTTTCATTAAGCTGGACATCCCCATAAGGACACTAGCTAGACTCAACAGCCGCATGGATATGAGCGTGGGTTCTGATGTGTGTTGGGCAGACTCCTTCTGAACTGTGGATGTGTTTGGCTCTGTTCTAATTCCACACATTCTGTAATAAAGTGGATTTATACCATAATTAGTATTTGTGCGGGTGATGTCAAACCCCCTCCCCCAGGCAGATCTTATTCACATTTTTTTGGACAAGTCAAAATATCAAATGATTTAGGAAAGAAGTTTCAAACTTAATTCAACAGATGACAGAATGCCAATTGCCAGAAAATTCTAAAATCATTCTGAGTTGTGGAATCTATAGACTTGCAACTTGTATTAACCTTACTGATGGCTGTCAGAATTTGTATCACACAACCCTGGGGAGTGATAGATGCAGTAGGACCAGGTGGTTCTGTCAGACACAGAATGGTTCAGGAAATTATGTGGTTCAGTCCTTCTCAGAAAACAAACTTATTTCGCAAGAGGGCAATATAATCCACAAAATTATAAGTATGCACCCCAATGAACACTGTTTGTTAACATGTGGAATGAGAGGTTTCAAGGCAGGGTCCAGCCATATGTTCTTTTTTCAATGTTATAAATAATGTCTTTTATTATAGCTTAAATCTTAAAAGGTTGTATTACTGCCTGATATTTTTTTATTCCCTCCTTTTGCTCAGCATGAATAATTATTCTATTTTATAGTTATTGTACATTTGTGGTAAGCTATTTGAAATAATAAAAATATGTTGTTATTGTTGTTGTTGTTGTTTTAAAAAGGAAGGTTTATTACATGAAAAAAGGTCCTCCCACATCATTCCTAACTTCCCCTGTCACTCTGATGCTGACCTGAAAGTTGGCAACCTTTAACAAAGGAACTTCACATAGTGACTAGAGTAGAACTTATCAAGAAGTTTGATTCTACTTGTTTTGGCCTGTATTGAGAACCCCCCACCCATCCCATGTACTCATTCGTACAGCAAAGCTTGAATGATTGTTTCAATAGCTGTTGCAACTGGTCACTGTGCTTATCATGTATACAGGGGATACCAAGGATAGCCCCTATAAAGCTCAGAAAGCTGCAACAGATAAGGAGCCCCACTGACACAGGAATCACCAGCCTCCCCTGCATGTATACATTTAAGGTTTACATATAATTGTCACAGACTATAACCCCTTTCAGAAATGCCCTCCTTGTTTACTGAAGGCTCCAAATCACATAGAGGAGTCTATGTATGCACATAGCGTTCCTGTTCAGACCTTCCACCAAATGTGCTTAATTCAGGGAGCCAGAGCTGGTGGGGATGTTGATGTTGGGGGTGCGGCTGGGGGGCACAGCCAACTTCCCCTCTCTCCATGCCTTCAGCAAATGCTTCAAAGTATTTCTGAACAGTGTTTGTACCTCTTGCAGTCATGACCATTTGGGCTCACTATTTACAGTGTTTGTGTGTGTGAGAGAGAGAGAGAGAGAGAGACGAAGTGACCTCTTCATCATCACTTCATTTGATAAAGTGAGCTCTCGTCCATGGAAGCATATGGCACAATTAATAGATTGTTATTTTTAAAGTGCCAAAAATGCTTTCTTTTTGTTAGAATCAGAGATTTTGAATGGACTTTGGAGATCATCTAGTCCAACCCCCTGCTCAGTGCAGGCTCTGCAATGCAGGATGCAGCTACAATCTCTGGTCTGTGACCGAAATAAAATGTATCTATCATGCAGCTACAGCATACGTGACACATGGCCATCCAGCCTCTGTTTAAGTACCTCCAGCGAAGGAAGAGCCCGCCACCTCCCAAGGCAGTCTATTCCACTGCTGAATAGCCTTCACTATTAGGACATTTCTCCTAATGTTTAGGCAAAATCTGCTTCCCAGCAACTTGCAACCGTTGGTTCTAGCCCTGCCCTTTGGAGCAGCTCTGTGTGACAGCCTTCCAGACATTTAAGATTGCTATCATGCCTCCCTTTTGTCTTTTCTTCCCCTGGCTAGACATACCCAGCTCTTTCAACCATTCCTCATGGGAGTTGGTTTCCATAGGGAGGGACCATAGCTCAGTGTGATAGAGCACATGCTTTGCATACAGAAAGTCCTAGGTTTGATTCCCGGCCTCCAAGTAGGGCTTGGAAAGAATCTTGCCTGAAACCCTGGAGAGCCGCTGCCAGTCAGTGTCGGCAATACTGGGCTAGATGGACCAATGGTCTGACTCAGTATAAGGCAGCTTCCGATGTTCCTATGTTCCTACCCCTCACCATCCTGGTCACTTCTCTGGACACACTCAAGTTTGTCAATGTACTTCATAAAAAATGTGGTGCCCAGAACTGGATACAGTACTCCAAATGCTCTAATGCAGAGTAGAGCAGAACTGTTACTTCCCATGACCAGGATATGATGCTTCTGTTAATACAGCCTAAGATTGCATTAGCTTTTTAAGCAGCCGCATTTCAGTTTGCAACAGACTAACATGGCTACCCCTCTGGAAAGCCTTAAATTCTTATTCGTCTGCTCTGTTTGCACTCTAATTGCTAAGGCTTGGTTTCAGAATAGCCCTTCCACAAATGTTTGCGGGAGGGTGTGAGATCCAGCAGAGGCTCCTGTTCATGGATGGGGAGGTGATTTTTGTCAATTCCTCCATTCCCATGCCCTCTCTGACACTGTCCCAAAGAGTCCTCCAAACCTCCAGGGCAGATTTTCAGGGGATGCAGGGAACTGCAAGCAGAAGAGCAAACCAGTGGAAAAATCACCTCCATAAAATCATCTTCCATAAAAAGACCTCCACTCACATGATCTCTGGAGCCAACCCGATAGGTTTACTACTCTATCCATGGTTGATTTCTCCTTAACAATCCTCCTTTCCTTTCCTCCTCTCTCCCTCCCTTCCAGCAGTCCAATCCTTCTCACTGTGGAAGTCCAGAGACATGAAAAGAGGTTGACTTCTTTTGGAAAATATACAACAGGCCTTTGTGCAGCACCATACCAACACTTCAGAATCTAATGCTGTTCTTTTGACATTCACAAGTTTATAGAGTGTTGACAGTCTCTGGGTACGAAGACTAGAACGCGATGTCTCCATTGCAAAACACTTTTATGCATTTTCCCAATGTCAGGAGGACTGTCAGAAGCAGACATCAGAAGGGTGCAATTTCTTGACAGACTGCTTTATGCACTAATGTTTAAGATGTCCCAAAAAATCTGCTCTGCCATTTCCCTTGCCCATAGGGTTGAGAAATCCAAGCATACCTTATGTTTAGTGTTTGCCTAAGTGTCAGGAAAGTAAGCATGCCTCGCTTCCCTGGCTGTCACTGTGCTGTAAAAAAAGGTTCCCAGAAATAGCAAAGGGTTGTTGCTTTTCAACATAAAGAACGATCCGTTCTTGATTTTCTTTAACTGAACAGGAAAAGTTGAGGTCGTTTGGGTTTTTTGTTTCCTAAAGGGATGAGAAATATCAGACGATAAACAGCAATTGGGAGAGAAACAGCAAGAATGGTCATGGAGCCTTTAAAACTGAGATGTTCTGCCTGTGGTGCTGGCAACAAGGATATTTCCTTGGCAGTGTGTTTCGTATGGGCTGCCATCCTGTCAGAATGAGTGGGCAGTAACAAAGCAGTTCTCACATTAGTCTGGGTGTGAACATAGACCGGGTAAATGTTGTTCATTCATGTCAGCCAGTTTGCTAGCTGGCAAACCAATGCATCCATGAGTTCAGCCTTAATATACCATTATAGGCAATGCTGTTCTATTTCAAGACTTTCTTTTGCTTTGGCATGGCGTGGCTACTACAGTTGGCCTGAAACAGTGCCTTGACCAAAGATTTGTGGAAATGATCCAGTAATTTGAGGAGAAAAAGTTTCACAAAATGACCCTCTAACTTTGTTTCACTGATTCATTTCACTATGTAGACCAGTGTTCTCCAACCTTGGGTCCCCAGATGTTTTTGGCCTACAACTCCCAGCATGCATGCTGGGAGTTGTAGGCCAAAAACATCTGGGGACCCAAGGTTGGAGAACACTGATGTAGATGATTGCAATGTGCTCTAAGTGAGGCTACCCCTGAAGAGTGTCTGGAAGCTTCAATTGGTGCAACATGCGGCAGCTCAGATGCTTAACTGATGGTGCATGGTATCAGGACCACATAACACCTGCCCTGAAAGACCTGCACTAGTTGCCAATTGCTTTCTGGGCACATTCAAGGTGTTGGTTTTAACTTTTGAAGCCTTAAATGGCTTAGGATGTGGCTATCTTGGAGCGCAATCCAATCAGGATGCCCATAGCCCTCTGAACATGGAGGATTACAGGCATCCTATGCAGTATATAAGTATTACAAATAAATAAATAAATAAATAAATAAATTTGGAATGGGAGACCCAGGGCACAATCCTATGGGGATGCCTGTAACCCTCCAAACCCAGAGGATTACGGGCATCCTCTGGAGGGTGGAAGGAGCGCAGAGGCAAAGGTTGCCTCCGTGCTCCTCCTGCCCTGCAAAGCACGTAGACAGCGGATTTCAGCCATCTACGTGTGGTGCTTTGGAGTGGGAGGAAAGGAACCTGAGGTGCTGCCAGGATACGTCGTATCTCGGTGGCACCGGTCCCCTCCCCGCCTCCTGGAACGCCTCCAAAAGCCCTTCTCTGAGGTTGATCTTGCAACCTTGGAGAAGCAGCCAGCGTGGTTCTTTCTGCACCAGCTATGAGGAGTGGGATCCAAGGGCAGATCCCCAGCTATGAGTTCGGAGCAATTTTCTGACCTCATAGCTGGGAATCCGAAAAATCCTATGGCCGTCTAGATGTGTTTACTGGCCATAGGATTGCGCTGGAAGAAGGTTTTAGACAACAGCTTTTAATACTTTGCAGCGCTGGACTGAGGATGCTTTGTAGCTAGCAAGACTTGCCTATGTAGGGATGCAGCTAAAATTATCTTCCTGATTTTGCAGTTCCAAATTGTTGCCAATGTTGAATTTATGCATAAGAATTCTCCATTGTTCTGTTTTTATTTCAGAATTTTGTACATGCTGTAGCTTTCTGTTTCTTACATTCATTTATGCCTACACACAGAGAGAGAGAGAGACACCGTGCAAATGAGCATTACAATAGTCTAAACAATATGTTACCAGAGCATCTTGTCTGTGCCCAGTCTATCCATGTTGAAGAGAGTTGCAACTGCTGTACCAGCTTCTGCTGGCAAAAGGTGCTTCTAGCCACAGACACCATTTAGATACAGCCTCCAAAGATAAAGTTGCTTCTCCTAACAGCACTTTCAGTCTGGAAACCTGACCTTTCATGAGGAGTGCAATCCCAACCAGAATAGGCTGTACATCACCTAGGAACATTACCCATATTAACTGGAAACTCCCTGAGAGCTTTCAAATCTATCCAGATCCATCACCAACTAGAGGTGGACTATTCTGCTTCTAACCAATTCCCCCACCCCTGCACAGGGTAGAACCTGCAGCAAATCTAAATGTTACCAAAAAGTGATCTAACTATGACAACAGAACCAAAGACTTCTAAACCTCCATCCTTCTGGGCAGACAAGAATACCAAATGAATGAAGACTGTGACCTAACACTTAGGGCTTTATCGGATAAAAGAGGTCACCTTGTTCTTTTTCTAGTATTCTTACTTGAAACATTGGTACAATCATGGTAGAATTGGTAGAATTTGGACAGTATCCAATTTGACACTATCGTTAATGTAACTTACGTTGCGACGACCTTTTATATGGAGGAGTTGGGCTGAGAATGGAATGTATACTTTAGATCAATTAATAGGTTTATACGATGAATTTTTACCATTTTCATTATTGCAGATTAATTATAATTTACCATCTAATGCTAGTTGGCAGTATATTCAGCTTCAGCATATGTTGGAGTCTATATACGGGCCATCAGCATTCAGCAATGAGTGCTTCAGTGCTTCCTGTACTGTTGGAGGAATTAATCAGTTCTGTACAGAAAGCTAAGCCTACATTGCTGTTTACAAAAGTCTTTTGGAATGTAGTAAAGTAGATGTTCAGAAGGTCAGAGATGAATGGAATAAGGAGTTGTTCAGTCTGATAAATGGAAAATTACCTTAGCTTCTGTATGTACTATTTCCGTATTTATATATATTTAAGACTATAAATTTATTGATTTATATTTAAGACTATAGACTTAAAACGGAGACTGATTCAACAAAAAATGATGTTTCGTGTATATTGGATACCACAGAGGTTTATTAAGAAGAAGCTGGCAAGCTCTACCTAAAAGCTGGCGATAGACAATGTCTCATTGAGCCATATAATGATGATGATGATGATGATGATGATGATGATGATGATGATGATACAAATTTATATTGCGCTCTACACCAGAGCACAGTACAATATACAAAATAACAAACAATAATCATCACAATTTAACTAAAACTACATTAAAATACTTAAAATGGACTACAATCCAGGTAAATTTAAATTAACAACAACAAATAATTAAAACCATCAAGCCATAAAACTAAAATCATAGCAATTACCCAGTTCACACTAAGTCTAACACCTTTGTCTCAAAGTTGAACAGATAGGTTTTCAGATTACGCTTGAATTTACTCAACTCCGATTCCATTCGAAGGTGTAAAGGAAGAGAGTTCCATAATCGTGGAGCCAAATGAGAAAATGCCCAGAGCCTAGAATCTGCCACCTTCATCCAAGGCACTTCCAAAAACCCTGAGTCTGCAGATGGAGTTCTCCTAAGAGGTGTGTGCCATGTGACCAACTCAGCCAAATAAGTGGGAAGGGAAGAGCGTAGTGCCTTAAATGTCAAGACAAGAAGTTTGAAATCAGTCCTTGCCCTGACCGGCAACCAGGGCAATGCTCTACGGTGACGAGAAACATGGGAATAATGGGGCAGGTCAAGAACCGCACATACAGCACTATTCTGCACTAAAACAAGGGGACTAAGTGAAGAAGAAGGCAAACACACCAAAAGACTATTACAATAATCCAAGCGTGAAATGACCAAAGCATGGACAAGCAGCTTCGCACTCTCTGGGGTCAAGAATCGACGAATCCGTCGGATGTTAGCAATATGGAAGCCACATGTCTTTGCTGTTATATTCACAAATGGACGAAGTGACAACTGATCATCCACCACAACCCCAAGATCAATGGCCCTCAAGGCAGGGGTCACCTGGCTGTCCTGAAGAAGGAGGGGGGGAGAAACCAGGGAATGGCCAGGACGATCAGGATGAAAAACCAAAACTTCAGTCTTGTCCATATTCAATTTTAAACAATGAGAGGACATCCATGACGCAATGTTCAAAAGACAACTCGTCAGAGAGGACCAAACCTCGTCATTGAGTTCAGGATAAGACTGGTATACCTGGGTGTCATCAGCATAAATATGATATTGAAAACCCAAACTAGAGATAACCATACCCGAAGGAAGTGTATACAGAGAAAAGAGAACAGGGCCCAATACTGAGCCCTGTGGGACACCAACAGTGAGGGGGAAAGAATGAGAGGTTCTGGTACCCAAAGAAACTGAAAAAGAGCAATTTGCCAAATAAGAAGAAAACCAAGAAATAGCATTGCCGGAGACACCCAGAGATATCAGCTGTGACAAAAGAATACGGTGATCCAAAGTATCAAATGCTGCCGAAAGATCTAGCAGCACCAATACTGAAGAGTGTTGCCGGGTCTTAGCCACTAGGATGTTATTTAATACTCGAGAAAGTGCCGTCTCAGTTTAATATCCTGCCCGGAATCCAGACTGAAATGGATCCGAGAAGTCATGGCGGGCTAAATAGGGAGCCAGTTGGGAGAGAGCAACTCTCTCCAACACTTTAGACAAAAAAGGAAGGAGAGACACAGGTCGGTAATTGACACACACAAGAGGATCAAAGGAAGGCTTTTTCAACACAGGACGAACAAAAGCGTGCTTATAGAAATCTGGGAAATTGCCCGTAATAAGCGAACAATTCACCAATCCGGTCATGAATGGTAGGAGGGAAGAACCTAAACTGGAATAAAGAAAGGAAGGGAACGGATCACTAGGGGCTGTAGTTAGAGGGGAAGCAGAGACTATTGCAAGGACCTGCTCTTCTGAAACCCAAGAGAACTCAAACTGGTCTTCTGGGTGTTGAGTAGGAAAAGGGGGAGGAAGGATAAAATCCGTTGGGAAATCCAAGCTAATCTTTTGAATTTTTTGGAAAAAATAATTAGCTAGGGCATCAACCGAGGGAACTGGTACAGTGACTGAAACAGAGTTAGACAGCTCTGGAGCCAACAAACTCTTAAAGATACTAAACAGTCGCCTCGGATTGTGTGCCTGCGCTGAAATGGTGAACTGATAAAAAGTCTGCTTAGCCTTATCCAAATTTGCAAAGTATCTTCCCAATGCAGATTTTAGAAGATGATGGGAACCTTCTGATGGGGCTTGCTTCCACTGCTGTTCTAAACGGCAAAGAGCAATCCGCTCACTCTTTAGCCCCTGTGTCAACCAAGGGATAGCCGGGTGAGCCGCTACCTTCTGGCAGGTAGAAGGAGCCAAGTGATAGAGACCTTCCTAACAGACATAGAGGGGGGAGAAAGAACTGTACAAAAACTGTGCAAGAAAAAATGGTCAGAAAGCCCACTGTCCATAACAGTTGCTGATGTAAACTCCAAACCCCTACAAATAAGCAAATCTAACATGATGAGGATAAAAGCAATTGAAATAGATTGGTCAATAAGATAGTTCAACAAAGTGTCCTCTTTGCAAGTCAGGGATCGAGCATTCCATACTAAGCAATGAAGAATAAAATGTAATGTGGGCATATCCTGTAATGACTTCCTTTTGGTTGGAATTTATTGCTCATATAAATTTTGTTCTCAAAAAAATCTGTGATAATAGTGGATGTACATGCACTTTTGAATTACATCCCTGTGATGTGGGGATTAACATATGGACAGCAAAGTGGATACTGAGAGCCCTTAAAGTTGGAAAGAGACATATACTCCAAGCTTGGAAGGAAAAAGACCCACCAACCATCACTCAATGGACTGAAGATCTCACTGCTCTTACTACATTTGAGCATATCTCCTACAACCATCAAAGTTGTATGGGTGCCCATTTCCCTTCACACTCCACGCTCCTGTGGGGTGGGGAGAGTTTTTGCAAGGGGGGGGGAGTGGAGAACGAGGACTCTAAATGAGGTGATTTCACCTCCAATCAGGGCACGGGCAAATTGTTTGCCTGAAGGGGACAGGCTTAAGGGGTGGGGCCCTGAGGCAGTATTTAGGCACAGGAGACCCCACCCCGTGCCTCTTTCTTTGCAGTTCCCTCCCTCCACACCCGAGGAAGCAGTATGGGCTCCTCTGGTCGCCTTTTACGGGGCCGAGTAGGAATTTTGGCTCATTGTCCTAATTGGCTCGGGGCAATGTGCGCGTTTCGCCTACTCCATACTGTGGAATCGGTGGTGGGTTTGTTGTTTTGGGTTACATGTTATTTCAGTCACATTGGCCTTAGGTTAGGCGGTAAGTGCGGTGAATAGGCAGTGGGGGTTAGGGTTTCGGTGTGCATCCCATGGCACCTTTGAAGGCGATGGGCGAGAACCCAAGCCTCACAAATGTCGATGCCTTGTGGCTCAATTTGTGAGAGGTAGGGTCGCCTTTGGGGTCTACCCATCTCGCCCTCCTCGGTTGTCCCGTGGCGCCGGGGGGCGGTGACCTGGGTAGATCCCCCAGCACCCCGTGTGCGGAATTCGAGGATGGCGAGTCACTGCGCCGCCCTCGAGTTTGGGATGCTTTCGCCCGGACATGCTCCACTGGCCTTTGGGCCGGCCTTAGTTAATCCCGCACTTCTCCCTTCACAGACCTCTGAATTAATAAATGTGGCCCTGATTTTATACCATAACTGTTGTCTCGTCTCTTCATTTCCCCCTTTACCCTCGCAATTAGATATATGGACTACTTGTATTAACATATATATTTGAAATGGACGTGTTTTTTCCCTTCTTTTCTCTTTGTGTTCCCCCCCTCCCTTTTATCTTTACATATCAAGATTGGTGTTAATGATTATGTATATTGATATGTTTTGTGATATCATTTCCCCCCCCTTTTTTTTGTTTGGTTGTTGTTGTTTCTGCTGCTGTTGTTATTTTTGTGTTGCAAATAAAAAGATTAAAAAAAAACAACTTACATTGTGCTAGCATAAGTGACCTCTAGCACAATGCCGATAGCATTTGCTGGCACAACAGGCTTTCCGGGGAAACCCATTGCACCAGCAAACACTTGGCATTGTGCTAGAGGTCACTTATGCTACTGCAATATAATTTACATTAGCAGTAGTGTCGAACTGGATACTGCCCACAGGGTTTCCAGCCACATTATGCACAAGCTGAAGCTATCAAAGAGAAATCAAGGGCAGACAAACACTTGGCATATTGCAGTAGTCCAGCTTCAATCAAGTAAAAAAGTAAAACAGAGCATAGTTACTATGTTGTCCAGGAAAGGGTTTTATGGTTGTTTTCAAGCAGGATCTTAATTACTTCTTGCTTAGAAAAAATAACTTGTGTAGCATAAGATAAATCATGAACTGTTTTCACTCCAGCATTTATTCAGTCAATCGATAAATGTCTTTCATTCCTGAAAGAGATGACAAAACAAAAGTAGAGCACATGCTCACTTGCTCATCTTTAATGTAAATGTACCTTATGGATTGTTGAACTTTCCAGAGACTACTGCTGTGCTGATTAATTGCTAATGAATGCTAATGAAGTGGTGAGGTGAATATACAGTATGATATATTTAAGTGATGATTGATTGGATTTAACACGGGCTATCAGGAGAGTGCTTGCCACATGCACAAGTCAGTCAATAAATATACACAAAGCTGTTGATTGTTTCCCTATGTGTTCTTCCGGTCTTACAAGCTGAGTTGTGATAAATACAGTGAGTGGCCTTTATGTCTTCTTACTGCTAAAGTGAATCCAGCTTTTGAGAAAGGATGGTACCTGGTGTAACAAGTCTGACTGAACCACTCCTTCTCAAATGCACATTTACATGGGGGGGGATGTTGTTGCTTCCCCTTCCCCCAATAGTTCACTTTTTGTTCTTAAGGAAAGCAAACTTCTGAGAAATTTATTATAGTGATTTGGAGCTACTTCAGATGTTAAAGACTTGCTGACAGAGAAAGAACACATGTGTTATTTCCTGTCACATAGAGGTCTAGTGTGAAGTGGGGTCTCCTCCCTTCCACAAGACAGTCAAGGAAGTTTAAATCAAGGTTTCAGATGAGCACCCTCATGTGTTTGATTCCTCATCAGAGGAAGAGCTTGAAACTTTGGATCCAGATGTGCCCAGGAAACAGGTCATCTCAGAGAACTCTGGCACTACTCAAGATGGTCCTGGGCCCTCGGAGGTGATGCCTTCAGATCTGCCTCCTCGAGAGGCAGAGAGCTCAGTTCACTTTTTCATTAGAAAAGTGAACCAACAATAGGATCTGGAATGTTGAACTGAATGGCAGTATCCAAATGTTTAAAATAAATAAATAAAGACTCATCAGCCCCATTATTGGGACAGCCCTGTCTGACTGCAGCTAAAGGAGTACAGCTGCATGACTATTTATTTTTCTTTTAAAAATGCAAGATTCATATTTAGCCAGAGGCATTCTTAAAAGAAGTAGTGTGTAAGAGTGAAAATAACTATTAGAGTTGGTCCTTCACAGCTTTGACACCAGTAAATATTTCGTTCGGGATCAAGAAAAAGAAGAGGAAGAAGAAAGCCTTTGACACAAACAAGTGGAGACAATGTTTAGAGCAGAAGCAGGCAACTTCTGTGGGCCATGGGCACATTCGGGAATTTAAGAAACTGTCCCGGGCATCACCACAAAATGGCTACCATGGGGTGTGTGGCAAAAGACAAGTAACCTGCCAGAAGAAGATGCAAAAGTCAATGCAGGAAGAGGATTAAAACAAGTATTCAGCACCCAATACTTCCTGTTCTTTGTCCTTAGTATCTGGTATAAAGATGTATAGTACATCTATCCATGAATATTTACATATGGATATTTGATATCAACATGTATCACTGCAAATTGTCATTGATAGACCTAGTATTTTAAAAAAACATCTAAACTATAGACTGTCATTACAACTTGTGGTACTGAATTCATAAGTTATGTGTGAAGTTTTAAGAAGTGCTTTCTTTTTATCTCTCCTGAACCTACAAGTGAACAACAGTTCAGCATGGTCACTTGTGAAAGTTTTTTGTTTGTTTTGTTTTGTTTCTCAGATTATGACAAATATACAGCACATACACACACACACACACACACACACAAATCCGTCAGTACAGGACTACTACTGGGATGCTGACATTTACATGCCTGACATTGTTGATCATTTTTTGTTTTTTATGCATCATAATTCCTGGAAAGGCTATTAGGCAAGTTACGATAAGAAAGTTGACTGTATAGTAGAAGTATTTTATGCCCCTCCTATATACTACCAATAAGTAACGCAGCAATTTTATGTACATAACCAGCACATTCTAGCTTTAGCCTCCCTTCTTCCATATGGGAATCAGAGAGGAATTGAAGGGATTTTTCTTTTCAGAATACCTATTCTAGCTCAGAAACAAAAGTGATTCCAATCACTCCCCTTTGTATAGTCACTTTCTCAATCAGAACCAGATGCTTTCTCATGTCCCGAGTAGCCTCAGAAAGAAATATTGTTTAGTTAACCTTTTCTCAAGCCCATGATGCTTGAGCCGAGAACTATGCCCATGAATGATTTACACTCCTGTTTATAGTTTCCCATCATTTTCCTTCTTTGTTTTCCAAAAGATTTTCTGAATAGCGGAATCCTTACCTTTCAGACAGGTTTATGTTCAAACCAGACATTTTGAGGACTAACTGCATTATTTTCACAGCTCTTTGTTTCAGACAGTTTTGAAAGAGAAAAACATCCATCATAAATTCTTTTCATATAGTCTTTCCAGTGTTCTTTTTCTTTCTTTCTCCATACTTCACAGAATATTTAACAAAAGCCCATTTAAGTAATAAGATACAGTATGTAGGTCCAATCAGCTCCAACAGGAATGTCCTATAAAACCCCAGATAATTCCTCAGACATTTTTGCATATTGCAGGATGCGATTTCTGACTGGATTTATTACGGCAATGAGATACGAACAAAATCAGTAATAGGACTGTCCACGTAGCTTTAGGGAGTGCCACCTGTTTCCATGCAGTGGTCATATTAAATGCAATGGAGATCCATGCACAGTTATCAAAAATGGCAGCCAGGCATTAAAAAAATGTGCTGGTAGTAGCATGGAAAGTGATAGAACACTATGTAGGAGCCACCAGAGGGTAGTGATAGCCATCAATGGCAGCTTCAGGAGGATGGAGAAAGCAAGTCCTTTCCCCACCAAACCCAACCACTTAAACAAACCTAAATGGCAAAAACACAGGATGAAATGCTCACTACCCAGCACACAATGAGAATTTTATTTTAACCAAATATAAACAGCAGAAATGTAAACCAAACCTTGTCCCTATCTACAACCCTACCCAGAAATCCAAAGATGATGGAAGGTGCCAAGTGAAAGGGAAGCATGCACACTTGTTTACAAATGGGCAATATACACACAACTACAGCTGACACCCTCATGCATAACATGGACCATAACATGGACCACACAGAGCCAGTGTGGCGTAGTGGTGAGAGTATTGGACTGGGAGTTGGGAGATCCGGGTTCTAGTCCCCGCTCGGCCATGAAACTCACTGGGTGACTTTGGGCCAGTCACTGACTCTCAGCCTCACCTACCTCACAGGGTTGTTGTGAGGATAACATGGAGAGGAGGAGGATTATGTAAGCCGCCTTGGGTTCCTTGCAGGAAAAAAGGCGGGGTATAAATATATATTTTTTTAAAAAATGGACCATTTATTTGCCCTGCTCCCATAGATCAGGTGAACATATGAAGAAGATTATGGGCTTAGAAATTTTAATTTAAAATACAAAATGTAATTACTACAAGATCATAGAATCATAGATATTTATTGTGCACTGCTCTTCATGTCTAACTCAGAAGTCCCACTGAATTCAATGGAACTTACTTCCAGGTAAGCGTGAATAGACTGCTTTGGTCACCCTGTGGGATGACCTTTGCCAGAAGAAATACAAGGGGAATGTGGCTCTGTTGGTTCTCCTAGACCAGTGGTTCCCATCCTTGGGTCCCCAGATGTTGCTGGACTACAGCTCCCAGCATCCGTTGTCATTAGCCATGCTGGCAGGGTATGCTGGGAGCTGTAGTCCAGCAACATCTGGGGACCCAAGGTTGAGGATCACTGTCCTAGACCATTCAGTGGCTTTTGATACCATCGACCATGGTATCCTTCTGGGGAGGCTGTCTCAACTGGGAGTTGGAGGCACTGTTTTACAGTGGTTCAATTCCTTCATGGGTGGCTGGTTCCAGAAGGTGGTGCTGGATTGCTACACTTCTGCCTCATGGAGACTCCATTGTGGCATCTCTGAAGGTTCTATTTTGTACCCTCTGCTTTTAAACATCTAAATGAAACCACTGGGAGACGTTGTCCAGAGGGAAGGAGTAAAGTGTCATCAATATGTAGATGACACCCAAGACCCAACTCTACCTCTCCTTTTCATCAAATGCAGGTGAGACAGTGAATATCCTGAACTGGTGCTGGGGCTCAGTAATGGGCTGGATGAGGTCCAATACACTGAGGTTCAATCCAGATAAGACAGAGGTTCTGTTAGTAGGTTAGTAGCTGGTTCATCTGTCCAGCTTAGTGGCATTCAACCTACTCTAAATGGGGTTCTACTCTGCTAGAAGGAGCAAGTTCATAGTCTAGGGGTATCTATAGATTCAGCTCTGTCACTTGAACCCCAAGTGGCTTCAATGGCACTAAGTGCCTTTTATCAGCTTTGGCTGATATACCAGCAACAACCCTACCTGCACAGAGATATCCTGGCTACAGACACAGTTATCCATGCACTGGTGACCTCCTGCCTGCATTATTGCAATGCAGTATACATGGGGCTACCTCTGAAGATGGTCCAGAAACTTCAGCCAGTGCAGAATAGAGTGGCGAGACTGCTTAATGGGTCTGGCCATTTTGAACATATTATTCCAGTGCTGCATCAACTGCACTGGTTGCCAGTCAGTTTCTGGGCCCAATTCAAAGAGCTGTTTGTTGTCCTTTAAAGCCCTAAATAGCTTAGGACCAATCTACCTGAAGGAGCACCTTCTCTCACATGTTCCTGCCCAATTGCTAAGACTGCTTTCAGAGGCTCTTCTCTGGGTGCTGCTGCCCACAATGGTGCAATGGGTAGCTACCAGGGAAAGAGCCTTTTCTGTAGGGACCCCCCATCTATTCAATGACCTCAGGGAGATCTACTTGGCATCTTCATTGAATACATTTAGAACCAGACATTTAGCCTCTAATACATTGCTTTATTCATTTTACTGCTGGCTTCTAAACATTTTCAGTGTTTTTAATATTTTTAATGTTCTTAATTTTTTATATGGTATTATTTTTGACACTTGTGTTGCTATATTATTATTTTTATTTATTCTTGGTTATTTTGTTTGTTCTTTGGTTTTATGATTGTAAACTGCCACAAGGGCACTTGCCAGTTGGCAGTATACAAGTCTAACAAATAAATAGGAGTGCAGTGCAGCCTATTGGCACCTTTATAAAAATAATACTCTCGTGCTTAGATAGATAGATAGATAGACAGACAGACACACAGACAGATACACAGACAGATAGATAAGAGTATTATTCTCCTTTTCGCCTATGTGGTTATAGTCATACTCAGTTTATTTGTATACCACATTTTCCACAAATACATGGTGCTTAAAGCAGTTCACAGAATAGACCATTTAAATGCAGTAACCATTGTAATAGGGCAGTGATGGCGAACCTTTTTGAGCCCGAGTGCCCAAACTGCAACACAAAACCAACTTATTTATTTCAAAGTGCCAACACTGCAATTAAACCTGAATACCGAGGTTTTAGTTTTAGAAAGACAACTCATACAGTTGTCCGAACTAATTAACATCTTTTGTCTTAAAAGAAAAACACAATAACAGAGCTTTCAATGATACAGTTTTTTGCTGGGAAAAAAATCAACTCAAAAAATTATTATAGTACTACATTGTACACATAGCCTGAAGGGAATTTATACAAACTTTTTAAATAATTAGGCACATGTATTTTTGGATAAGGGATTCTCAACTTGTAGTATGATTATATGCCAGATTGAAATTGTATGGGGGCAAGCTTTACCCCAGGTCCTTTCCCTGCTTCTACAGGTGTCGGATTAGTCAAAGTAAAAGTCAACCTGTACTAGGATGAGCAAGATAAACAAGAAAACTAAACATGCTTAACACATTTTAAACACTTTATGTCTTGGACTGCAAACACTGCATTAGGTAAAAGTTTGCATTGGGCATGCTTTTGCACAATTAATGTGATTTTTGCTATTGCATGCATGCTGATAATTTGTCAAACCTTGGCTCATAACTCAGTTAGTTTGAGAGTAACACATGCAGCACTCAGGTCAACTGTTAGGGCTTTACATCCAAGCCATGCTCTGTGCATCATTCTTCAAAATCTTTTAAATGTGATAACAATGTAGAAAAGAATTCCGTAACAGGAATTCTAGAATAAAATCATTCTGTTCCACACTGTGAGAAAGAACAAAATCATTCATGTTTTGCAGAAAGGGACAGTCTTTTCGCGATCTGGTGACCAATGGCTCGAGTGCCCACAGAGAGGTCCCTGCGTGCCAGCTGTGGCACCCGTGCCATAGGTTCGCCATCACTGTAATAGGGCCACCATGACAGCACGGCCCCAGGCTGGGACATAACTGCCAGAAGGAGGGAGAAAGGACTGGGAACAACCCTTTGAGCATCAGCAGCTCCCTCCCCTGCCATGGGGTTGCTAACCTCAGTCAAGCACATGGAATGTGGCCGATGGTGGCAGCAAGGGAGGGGCAGCGAGAGGGAGGGGGCCAGCAGCAAAAAGATCCAGCACATCTAGTTTAAACATGCTCTGCCTAGGCCTTGCAGAACGGGTGGTGTTCTGTGGGCTTAATTGCCCATTCAAGACTAAGACACCCCAAAATACTTCGCACTACAACAGGGACACCTCTCACAACTATATATTGTTGCTGGGGGAATCTATTTTCCCCTAGCTTCTGAGAGAACTGCAGCTAAGCTTAGAGCAGTGTTCTCCACCTTGGGTCCCCAGATGTTTTCGGCCTACAACTGGCTGGGGCATGCTGGGAGTTGTAGGCCAAAAACATCTGGGGACCCAAGGTTGGAGAACACTGGCTTAGAGGGAACAGGGAAATCTGAGGAGATTGGGAGATGACATCAACATCCCTGCTATTCAAAAAGTGCCGCCTGTGCCGGGGCTCCGTCCCTGTGAGCCCTGGCTCTGTCACACCACTGCCTGAGCTGACTTAACATTCATAACTTTCAAAAAGCTTGTCTAGAAACTAGACCAACTTACTAGCATGTTTTCTGGTGAAATCAAATGCTGGGCAGCTAGAGTTGTAAAATAAGCAATAAACGTTTTATAACATGTAATAAATAAGAACTCTCGCAGAGGCTGTGTGATTGAAAAAGGTACTTTTTCATACCTCACATTCCACTCCTCCTCCCTGTCCCCATTTTCCCAGCAACCTCTCCTTTGTCTACATATTTGAGGAACTTTCTCCTCTGCTTAAGAACAGCAGTTGGAGAAAGCAAGCAAGCAAGCAAGCAAGCCAGAAAGTATTTTGTGAATGTTTGATCATTATGGAAGCCATTTGATCTTTGCAAGTTGATACTCTCTAATGATGAGTAGGTGCAGCCATTCTTGTTAAATATTGCCAAATTCTGGTGGTTGAATTGCAAAATTCTGGTGTTCATGACATGGTCACAGTCTTGCAAAGCAACAGCAAACATTCAAATGAATTTTAAAATACAATGAATTCCCCTTTGCAACATTTGTGTCTTCTTTTGTTCATAGTTCTAGGGCTGGGTTTATTTTTCACACAGTGAAGAATTTCTTAGGGCGCAATCCTATGTATGTTTAGACCAGAAAAAAAGTCCTACAGCTCCCAGCAGTCCCCAGCCAGCCATACTGTCCTACAATGGTATAGCTGGCGGAAGAATGCTGGAAGTTGTAGGACCTTTTTCTATCTAAACATGCATAAGACTGATCCTTTATTTATTTATGTATTTATTTGTTACATTTATATACCACCTTATTTGCTAAAAAGCCATCAAGGCAGTGTATAACAATTTGAAACGATAAAGCCTTAGAACAAGAAAACATTGAAAGAACATTAAAAACAGTAAAGCATTAAAACATTAAGGGTGCAATATTATGGTCGCTAGACGCTGTCTGGACAGCCATAGGAGAGGTCAGAATCCCAGCTCCGCTCTTGGAAATGCACTCCCTCCACCCTTGCAGCTGGTGCAGTTCTTTCCACACTGGCTGCAGCTGCGTAGTTGGAAGACCGGCTTTGGAGCTGGCTGGCACTGGGGTGGGCGTTCTGGGGGAGGGGAGGGAAGGAGTGAGGTGCCTCAGCCTGTGTTCCTCATGAGCAGGGGCAAAAACTTAGGAGGCTGAAATCAACCATCTGAGCCTTTTGCAGGGCAGGAGAAGCACAGAGGTGACCTTCACCTCCACTCTCCTCCCACCATTGATAGCCTGTGGCTGACGCTGGCTCAGCTTGTCTGAGCGTGGAAAGCTAAGCAGGGTCAGGCCTGGTTATTACTTGGATGGGAGACCCCTCCTCTAGTTTCCTGCATTGAGCAGGGGGTTGGACTCGATGGCCTTGTAGGCTCCTTCCAACTCTATGATCTATGAAATCCTCTGAATTCGGAGGGTTACAGGCAGCCATATTGGATCGCGCTGTAAAACTACTTAATTTAAATGGCTAAATTAAAAAGATGTGTCTTCACATCCTTTCTAAAGGCCAAGATGGTGGGAGCCAATCATAGTTCTTAGGGGAACACATTCCACAACTTGGGAGGGACACAGGAGAAAGCACTGTCCTGTGAGCAATAGTGCCCTCGAGGGGGGCTCTCATGCAAGTCTTTCTAACCAGGCAGGTTCATAACAAGACAAGCAGCCCCTTATCTCACAGAATTGTTTTTGCTGCGCATCCTTAAAAAATGTATTTATAGGACCATTTTTGTTGTTCACTATTGATACCTGAACAGGGCTGGCTCCAGGTTTGAGGAGACCCTGAGCAGCAAAGTGCCTTCTGGTCGTCCCTCTCCTATGTCAGTGGGGCCCGTTGGGCTTACCTGGTGGCAGCAGGAGCAGCAGTGGACAGCAGCAGCACTCCCAGGGTGACTAGGAGCGAACATTCAAATTTCCCACAATGCCCCAGGGTGCCTGATGCTGTCATTCAAAGGCACTGTGAGAAATTAAAACTGGGTGGCCGGGTGACCAGCCAGATGGGCGATTAATAAATATAAGAAATAAATAAGAAATAAAAATGGTGACTTGGAAACCCAGCTGGTAAGCATGGCGGGCAGGCAGGTGTCAGCACTGGTGGACCCTACAAGGCACTGGGATCCCAGTGAGGTACCCTAGGATGCTAAAACAGGCCTGTGGCTCACGCTGGCTCAGCTCGTCCGAGCGTGGAAAGCTAAGCAGGGTCAGGCCTGGTTATTACTTGGATGGGAGACCCCTCCTCTAGTTTCCTGCATTGAGCAGGGGGTATATACTCGATGGCCCCTTCCAACTCTATGCTCCTATGATCCTATGATCCTAAATGCTTAGGCCAGGCTGTATCAGAAGATGTCATGTAGGTGTGAAGAGAGTATTTTCTGCATTTTAATGTCACATGTATGAAAACCAAGGGTAAATACAAGGCCACTTAAAAAGCAGGAACTTATCACAATGTGCAAACAGCTACTTGGTAAGTCACTCATCTGTATTCGCCTTGCTAAATTTGATGTCAATTTCTTACCATCCCCCCACAGCTGATCAAAATATGGGGAAGCAGTAGTAGTAGAATTGTCATCATCAGATGATACCAATAATAGGTTAGTCACAGTTCTTGCAGACCAGACCACCATTTTTATTTTATTTATTATTTTACCACAGACCAGAAGATGATGTGTGAGTGTGATAATATCCTCCTTGCTATTTGGCATGATGATACATATGACCAGGCTGCCCTGCAGTATGAATGGGCGAATCTATTTCCAGCCTGGGTCACTTCCTCATTTTTACCCATTAAATCTGCTATATTCTATACTGAGCAATAGCCAAGGCTCTCTGGGCAGTTCACAAAAAATGGCATGCCACAATATGTATTTCACCTCAAAACGTTCTTTAAATGCATTCAACTGCCAACAACTGCATGGCAACATTCAGAAAAGTGCAAAATTTGTGGGATAGCAAATTTCCAACCCACACTTTAGTCTGGATGGTGCAGATCAGGACATTTTGTACAGAGATTAACAAAGATTGAATTCCTCAACCCTATCTCTACCCTGCTGTGGGAGAGTACATCCTAGTATATTGTTGTGTAGTCATCTGTATGGGATCTGGGTAGTATCCAACTGTGCCATTCTGCTAGTGCAAATGATGTTGCACTACCAGAAACTAGGTTCCGTACTATGGGCAAGAGGAGAAACCAATGAAAGTTACATTTGTGGAAGCATAGTTGCACAAGTGATTGTGCAACCAGTTATCCAACTGGTAACTGGTTGTGCAAGCAGCTGTGCAACAAGTTGCACAGCCAGTTGCACAAGCATGATGTACAAGCACTTGAGCAATGGAAAGTTTTGGCGAAGCTCTACTAGTGGTGCTTGTGTTTGCGGAATGATGCCATTGGGTACTGCCCTTTGACTGAAAAATGTCATCGACTTAGGCATTTCTAAGGGAAGTAAGTTGATCTCATAGTGAGGCCAAACAAGTTAAGTAACAGTATATCATGAGTAAAAACCTTGACTGTGTAATAACATCAGGTCCACTGGTCCCACACAGTCTCCAAATAGAGAAAAGGACAGGAGTGAATTCGTAGGGATGAATGAGAATTTTATTTCAGTTTGGTTTTTTGCTAAGAACTTACCAAAATTCACAAATTTCTTCATATTTAGAATGGAAATAACTTGAGATTTTAAAAAAATCTGAATGTGGGAGGAATGGAAACTGACAAATTTGTCCATACAGGCCCAGGGCTTCAAGCACTTGGCTCGTAGAACTCTGGATTTGAACCCCTGTGTATTCAGCCATGTTCATGCTTAATTAGGGTAGCCACCTGACAGGCTCCTCACCTTTAATAGTGACATGGCAAGCAGGTACAACATGGCCCTCTGCATGCTGCATGCTGGGATTCTGAGAGCCAGTGTGGCGTAGTGGTTAGTGTTGGACTGGGACTCAGGAGATCCGGGTTCTAGTCCTCGCTCGGCCATGAAACTCACTGGGTGACTTTGGGCCAGTCACTGCCTCTCAGCCTAACCTACCTCACAGGGTTGTTGTGAGGATAAAATGGAGAGGAGGAGGAGGATTATGTAAGCCGCCTTGAGTTCCTTGCAGGAAAAAAGGCGGGGTATAAATGTAATAAATAAATAAAATAAAATAACTGTACCTATTGAATTTGGCTGGTGCAGATGAGTGAGAATTTTGTTCCATTTCAGTTTGGATAAGAATTTACTAGACTTTAAAAATCTGAATGCAGGAGGAAGTGAAACTGACAGATTCATCCATCCCTAGTAAAGTGTGGTGGATAGAATCACAGGTCACCTGTCAGTTGCCATTTAAAAAACAAACATGACCCTGGAAAGGCTCTATTTAGACCTCAGCTTACACCTTCACAGTTGCTCCCATCCAACCCAGTGTGTACAGAGTAGCAAAAACTGCACCCTCTGGGCCCCCTTTTTAAAAAGCACTCAAATCCTACTGAGTAGATGCTTGATGGGTAAAAGGGAGCAAGGGAGACTGAATCCAGCCAAACAGTTTTCAAAAGTTTCAAAAGATCAGGGTAGCCCTGCCATTAGGCAGAGTGAGGCATCTGCCTCAGGTGGCCGTTGCTGGAGGCTGCGGAGTGTTGGAGGGCACAGCTGTCTGTGCCACAGACTCTTCCCTGGGGCCCCTGAACGACCCAGCTGCCCCCAGGCGCAATGGAGGATGCTGCCGCATCGTCAGTGGGGAAATAACATTCAACACGCGGACCTGGACAGCTTCTCGTCCTTTGCCTCAGGCAGCAAAAGGTCTTAGGCCAGCTCTAGTCCTCAGGGAGGAGAACTGCACATGCAGGCACCCCTCACCTAGTTAAGGATATATGTGTAGAAGCCCATCTGTGTATGTGCATATTCCCTAGCTGGAATGGTGTATGATTAGGTACTCATTTGCTTCTTTTGAATTTGTAGTTACATTTATTTATTTATTTATTTATTATATTTATACCCCGCCTTTTTTCCTTCAAGGAACCCAAGGTGACTTACATAATCCTCCTCCTCCTCCTCTCCATTTTATCCTCACAACAACCCTGTGAGGTAGGTTAGGCTGAGAGTCAGTGACTGGCCCAAAGTCACCCAGTGAGTTTCATGGCTGAGCGGGGACTGGAACCCGGATCTCCAGAGTCCCAGTCCAACACTCTCACCACTTCATGAATATCTCTGTCTCTGACTCTGTCTGCCTTTCTGTCTCTCTCACACACACACGCACACACGCACACACCACCACTATATCATCATCATCATCATCATCATCATCATCATCATCATCATCATTTATATGTATCCCGCCTTTCTCCCAACACTGGGACCCAAGGTGGCTCATAGCCTTTAAAACTCATACAATTAAAACAAAAATAGAAAAAAATACAAAAGTTAAAAATAGAATTAAATTATCAATAATATTAAAAATTATTTTAAAATATTTTTAATTGTTTTAATTATTAAATTAAATAATTTATAAATCATAAATAATTTTAATTTATAAATGATTTATAATTTATAATTTTTAATTATAAAATTTATGAATTTTTAATTATATAAATTTATAAATTAAAAATTATAAATAAATTTTAATTTATAAATAAATTTTAATTTATAAATTTTAATTTATAAATAATTTTAATTATTAAAAATTAAGAATTATATCTATATCTGTACTATCTATCTATCTATCTATCTATCTGCTATAGGCTAAGGGACCCCTTGACACCAATGTCTGATTTTGTCAAAACTGTAGCTAGCTGGAAAAATAACAGTAAGGACACCCTTGACTGCAAAGATTTTGAAAAGAAAACAATGGCATTACCATAACTGGCGTCAGCACTTCCAGGTTCTGCTTCTATTTACTCCCGTGTTTTATAGACCAAGGCTTCCCGCCTGTCATTTTTCAAGGCTCCATAATGAATCCAAACTGGCTGAATATGGGAGATGACAGAATGCAAAGTGTCAGAACACACCTGAGCTTCCATTGCCCTCAGAGTGGTGATTATTAATGTGAAAGAGCCAGAATGTGAAGAAGTGTCCAAAGTTCTTACTTGTAGAATTTATAGCTCACCGTTTCGGCATCCCTTGGCCTTCGCCAGCTGTTATGCACCTGGAAGTGGAACAAAGAAATATCCCTCCTCAATTTATCTTCCTTGTACTTGTTGCTTATGGGACTGAGATGGCAGGTGACAGAGAACTAGTAGCAGAAGTCCAAATATCCACTGGCAGAGCACTAATTCCTGCTGGAAACATTCCAAGATACAACTAACCAGCGCTTAAGTAACCTAAGCTTTTAAATCTATTCCGGTGGGGATCCCATGTTCTTGATGTGCTCCTTGTATCGTTTGGTTTTGTTTACCTCAGACAAAACTGTACCTCAGAGTCAAGAGGTTAGGGATTCTTATTTTTTAAGATTTGGGTTTTGTTTTGTTTTAATTACACAGCAACCACATGCTTTAAGGTTTCTGACAGGAAAAACCTGAGGAAGGAAATACTTGTGGGGAAAATAGAAGGTTGCCCCCTGCACCTCCAAACGATAACAAGGGTGAAGTGTGATGCGCTTCCTCTTACTTGAGCAATGGGGAGCCCAGTACAGCCATTAAAAGGCCAGTTACATTTTTGGTGGGGTCAGGAGAGAGAGAACACAGGGACTCTGGTATCTTTATCGCAATCTGTTTCTTTACAGATGCACAGGTTCAATGTGCATTAGAACAGTGCAGAATGATACCACTTGGGATTCATATAGCACTTTTCAGCATTTGAAATGCTTCTTTTGTTGCAATCTTTGTGTAATGAAGGTCAGCATTATTATCACCATATTGCAGAAGGTGGGCTGAGCCTTGATTTAAAACCACCTACACCTAGTAAGTTCATAGTAAATGCAAGATTAAAACCAGGGGCTAATGATTTGCCAGTATGCTAGAAAAGCTCACAGAGACAAGCAAACAGGCCACAGGAGGGAAAATAAATATACTAGCTGCAGGGATGTTCTAAGGGGTATCTCAGGGGGAATAGGAGGGCTTTGAATCCCCAGTGGATCCAAAGCTTCCCTCAAGCCACCCCAGAATACCTCCTTTTTGCTAGTTCTGCTTTCAGAGCACCAAATGCAGAGTTGCAATTGCAGCTGAGGTTTCCGTGTCCCAATGATGGATTGCAAGGATGGATCTCCTTCTGTACTCACACGGACGTCCATCTCAATCTGCTATATTGGGTGCAGAAACTCAGGCTTGGAGGCCAAATCCAGTCCACATGGGGTCCCAACTTGGCCCTCTGGAGTTCCCCAGATGGTTATGCCCCTTTCCCTTGGCCCCACCTTCTTTTCCTGACCACCAAACCTTTGGTGGTTTCCCGGCTTCTGTGCAGTTCCCCCGCCCCCATTCTACAAGTTTGAAATGCCTCTCTTAAGGCTTAGTTGCTGGCAGTAAGAGCTTTAAGCTAAAATATATTGGTATTTTTGGAATTTTGGCCCTGCTTCTTTTGCCTTCAGCCCTCACCACCACTGGAATGTGGCCCCCGAGAGCTACTCCGAAATGGAATTCGGCCCTTGGGCTGAAAGAGGTTCAACACCCCTGCACTATGGCCCCTGAGACACCTTAATGAAAATTCTGTGGCTGAATCTTTCTGACTTGGGGCTACCCTATGTTTCTTCTCATCGTAGCAAATTAGAATGCTTCCAGAGTCAACGGTTGTTGGAGATTGCCTAGCATTTATAAATGCAAAATGCATTTGTAATAATTCAACTACTATCCATAAAAAAGAAATGCATGAAGGTGTTTTGAGATATTCCTAGACCAGCCATCCCCACTGTGGTGCCCTCCAGATGTTTTGGACTTCAACTCCCATCAGTCCCAGCCAACATAGCCAACGATCAGCAATGCTGGGAGTTATAGTCCAAAAGCATCTGGAGAGCACCTCCAGTTAACAAAATGGTAGCTGTGACTGTACAGCATCTCCAGTGGGCTGTTTGCACTGTTGTCGCAAGCTGAGTATCCTGTAAATAGAAATCAAACCATATATAAATAAAATAGTATTCCAGAAAAGCATGCCAATTTGTAGACAAACACCCTGGACAATTAGGAACTAATGTCTGTAAAATGTCCCCTTGCCACAAGGCACACACAAACTGATTAGAGACAGAAACGTAAGTGAATGGGGGCACCGTTCGAATGGAGGATCACATTATAATAGCAGCCAGATGTTCCAAATAAATTGGCAAGCTTGGGTTTTTGTAGGCGAGCTGAGGAGAGCCATGAAGGCAATTGTTTCGTGAAACAGATCAGACTTTGAGCTCTTCTCACCTATGCTCAAATTATTCTTTTTATACCAGATGAAGAGCCTTCTGCTTTGATAAAGAGATCCTGTGCTAGTTTGGCCGGGCGGGCGGCAGAATTTGATGTAACCGAATTTGTAACTAGCTTGGCAATAGCACCAATATTGTTTAGGCCATGTACTATCACTCTGTTAAAATGAGAACAACCTTCCCCTTGGCACATTGGGAAAGACATCCCAAGGACTACGTGCTTTGATCTAAGGCAACCTGGTGCCCTTCAGATATGTTGGACTATAACTCCCATCATCCCCAGTCAGCATGGTCATTGGGGAAGGGCACCACAGGTTGTGGAAGACTGTCCTATGGCATAAAGTCTTTGCTTTTATTTTTACAAGGAGAAATATGTGCTGGGGTTTTCTGGCCCTGCTTGGAAGAAGATGGTGGAATCTTTACATTGTCTAGAAAGCATCTGTAGCTTAAGAAACAAAAGTGAAGACTGCCATTCAGTCCCTCGCAGTGAGATTTGGGAACCAAGGGGGGAAATTACTCCTGCCTCCCCCCCCGGCCCCAGTGATCTCCTTGCTGCCTGAGAAACTCCTTTCTCACAAGCTCCCACTAAGGTCCAATTTCCAAACTAGATGTCCGCTTAATACATAGGATGCAGTTACATTTCTTTCCCCCCCCCCTCAAATTATTACAAGCATGGGGGAGGATTCTTACTGGGAAGGCAGTGTGTGGAAAGGGGAGGCTTATCTCCTCTTTTCTCCACTGTAATTGGCCATGCTGGTTCCAGGTTTTTGTGGGCCCTTGAGCCTTGGCACCCCTTCATTAGTAAAGTCTACCTTTTCACCGCCATTGTCTCCAGCTGCTCCTCCTCGTCGTCCTTTTCCCCATCATAGCTATCATCTTGTTGCTCGCCAGGAAGAGAGCCAGTGAGCAAACTGGCAGTGGCATCTACTGTTCCTCATTCTCTCCTCCACAGCTGTCTGGTCTGGAGTGAGAGGCAGGTGAACAAGCAGGTTGCAATGGTGAAGAGGAGAGACTTTTGTCAGTGGGCCCCCTGCAGAAGTGTGGGCCCTTGGCAAGTACCTGAACATGCTGACCCTTGATACCAGCCATGGCAAATAGAATCAAAATCCCACCCCCCTGCCAACACATGACTAGTTCTTAGTTCTCATTGGTGACAAGCTCTGGAGGGAAGTAGCAAAGTTCTGACTCCTCCATGCACTTTTGCATAGAGCACATTGGGACCCAGAGGCTCATTTCAAGAGTCCACAACATTTGCTTGAATTCTGAAACGAGGCTGGAAAACTCCCAAAGACAGTGGGACTCAGTCCCACTCTGCCCAGCCACTATGTCTGGTCCCTCACCTTTAAAAACTGCCCTTCACATTCCTTGCCACACAGTTACATATTAATTCCACTCCCTCTCCAGAGTCCATCACCAAATGATGAAAAAGGCCTGAGTAAATAAAGAAACATTCTACAGGCTCACACAAATAAACAAAAGGTGGAACCACAATAAACATGGACATTGAATGCATATATTCACGTTTGCCTGATTTGCCTGCTTTAGTCCAACAGCATGATATGGATTTTTCTGGCCATTAAAACTGAGGGCTTTTTTAACGTCGGATTTTCTGGATGCCCCGGCTAAAGCCCACACCTCAGGAAACTGAAATTTGCTGTAATTGTATCAATTACAGCAAGACTGCTCGCAGTTGCTCACATTCACTGCCAAGATATCTCAATGGGTTTGGATTAGAAGAAAGAGGATTTTTACAAGGCTCAGGAGGGCAAATCGACATTGAATAGGAAAACAGTAATTATTATGTTTGGGCCATTGCAGAAAGAAAAGTTTTGTTAAATGTACAAAAGACTATTTTTTTAAAAA
Organism: Shinisaurus crocodilurus; assembly: GCA_021292165.1. Lineage (NCBI taxonomy): Eukaryota > Metazoa > Chordata > Lepidosauria > Squamata > Shinisauridae > Shinisaurus > Shinisaurus crocodilurus. The sequence goes on along the minus strand of CM037880.1, from coordinate 191,289,467 downwards.
CACACACACACACAATCTTAGATTATTTGACAAGTCAAACACGTAGAAATCATACATTGCCTGTGGTGGCAAAAATATCATTTAGAAATAATCCTTTATACCAACAGGGCCACTGAATAGCCCAGTGACTCCTAAGTAATAACTATCAAGAAGATCTTAAAACATTCACAAAGGTTATTTTTTTCTTTATGTTTTTTATTTCTTTAGATCACTTTCTACATGCAAAAAATATCAAAGGGAGGCTGAAATGCTTATTACGGTTTTGCAAATTGGTAACTGAAGAAAACACAGAGAGGGAGGGGGTGTACACAAGGAAAGGAATAGCAAAATATTAAAATCCTTGGGGAAAAGCTCCATGTTTTGATGCCTCCAATGCCCTGCCACTGTGGATTCAATCTGGGTATAGTCCAAATAAAGTTGTATGCAAAAACCAGCATTCAATCCATACAGCATTTGAGGATGTGCATTCCCCTTTCATCTCACCTTAGTCAGGAGAACTGTTTACATGCATGAGAAATATAAGCAGCATATTAGACAAACATCTGTTGCTGTAATTTTACAGATATGAAGAATCACAATACTATCTGAATAAGTTTTCAAGATTATCTTCATATCACTGTATTATGGGTGCTGTGAGTCTTGGGCATCACACAATGAATCTTAAGTTGGACATGCACCAGCAATTTTTCATCCAATCCATTACAAAAGAAGAAAGAAAGAAAGAAAGAAAGAAATGCATGATAAGACAGAGGAGTGTCCACTGCATTCCATGTTCTGTCACTGTTGGCATAGTGCAAAATTGCACAAAGGAGATACAAGCTATTATGTGATTACCTAGAATGGACAGAAATCTTGAGTCATTATCCTGCTAGTACTCTTTCCTCTTCTCTAGACCAGCATGCTTGCACCTTCTATGGAGTATTTGGGAGGACGATGTGGGCAGGGAAATCTGTTATCCCTATCCTATTTTGAAAAGCCTTATACCTGTTTGTTAACTGGCTTGCTTAAAGTAAAAACTCGCCTGTAACATTGTAGGATATGTCAATGATGGAAGAGCAAAAATAGCAAAGCAATTTGAAAAAAGAACGAAAGAAAGAAAGAAAGTGTTTTTTGGGGTGGGGTTGTATGATAATTTTGTTTCAGTTTGTTTTTTGACCAGAATTTATACATGTTTCACCTCCTGGAATGGAATGCAGACTCAAAACACAATCTTCTGTCAAAGTCCATACATTTCCAAGCTTGCGATGTGAGTCATGGTAACAAAAAAAAAGTGTTTGAAAAATATGCATAGAAAATGCATACATTTGGGAAAATGTGCACAAACATACTTTAATCCAAGGGAGAAAACTGTGTCCATTTTAAAAATGTACACAATTGATGCATGCATTTGGAAAATGCACATGAAAATTCACACAAATTTTAGTGCAAAAAGAAAAAACAAAGCTCGCCATCTGATATGGACAGGAATGTGAAAAAAGGAATGTGAAGTGGATGCAAGAGATTTCTTGGTAGGAAAAGGCAGAAGAGGTAAGCCTACTCATAGTTCAAGAGAGTCTTTCCAATGGAAGTGAGTTGAGGAGTAAATCTGCAGGAAGAAAGGGAGATGGCTTCTGATACAGAGACAAGAGAGTGTGTTCCTGTGAAGTAATGCCTGTATATAACTTGTTTAGTTTCTGTCAAAGGCTTGTGTAGTAGTAGTTGCTGAGTGACATTCTGAAGGGGAAGAGAAAGACAAACACTTTGAAGATTGTTAGATGGGGCCTAGATCAGGTAAATTCAATTCTGATTGGCTGGGGATTCTAGCTAGGTGGGAAAGAGTGGTTGGGAAATGACAGTTAAGGAGTTGACAGTTTGTTTAGTCGGAGTGAATCTCTGGAGAGAGAGGGAGAAGGTCTTCTGGCTGGTGTGTAGTGTTGTTGTTGCTTTTAAAAAAAAAGGACTAGGAGATAGCTGAGGAGAAAATGAAGTCTTGAATATTAAGCTATTCTTTCTCTGTGGGATAACTTTAGGTGGCTGGTGAAGATCAGGAGTAGGAAGCTGGTGGCTGTGTTATGCCAAGAGGCTGCCCTAAGATCTTGCCAGAGGAAGGTTATACAAGCACGCAGTAAAAACCCAGGTAAACCATCCAAGCAGCCAGTAATACAAAGGGAGGAGCTTGGGTGTAAAAGGAAGACCGTACCCAGAAGCTGGACCTGCTTTTCAGGGTATATGCCTGGGGTGAAGTTTTAGGTAATTAGGCCTCCAGTAAAATAAGTCCTTAGAGGCTTGTAACAGCAGCAGTGTCTCTTGAGTTCTAAAGAATTGTCACTAAGCAGTCTTTTGAAAACCTCAAAGTAAATATTGGTAATCCCTTATGTACAAAATATCCCTTTAATATAGTAGTAGGCGATCACTCGTGACCGAGTAAGATTGTCTTCCAGGATAAAAATTACAAAAAGAAAATTTTTAAAAGGAGGAAATTCTAAAAAAAATTGTGTAGACTCGAGCGATGGGTCTGTAAGTGACTGTAGAGGCCAATTCTAGATCCACACAGCTTCCCACAGTGAGGACACAGGTTACCAGATGGAAGATCTACGCCATGTTCTAGTCCCCGCTCGGCCATGAAACTCACTGGGTGACTTTGGGCCAGTCACTGACTCTCAGCCTAACCTACCTCACAGGGTTGTTGTGAGGATAAAATGGAGAAGGATTGTGTAAGCCGCCTTGGGTTCCTTGCAGGAAAAAAGGCGGGCTATAAATGTAATAAATAAATAAATAAAATAAAAAGATGGTCCTGTAAAGAATTCGTTTGATGTGCTTTTCGCTTAGCACGTTTCTCTCTTTCACCTTGCACTCGGGCTTCTTCAAAGTCCATGGAACCTTTGTGAAAGGCCAGTTAGATCGTTCATGGGCCAGAGCTTCCCAGTTTTCGATGTTTATATTGCATTTTTTTAGATTAGCCTTAAGAACATCTTTAAACCTCTTATGCTGACCACCGATATTCCGCTTTCCATCCTTGAGTTGGGAACTTGGGAATAAAGTAACTGCTTTGGGAGACAGCAGTCAGACATTCGAACAACATGACCGGTCATTGAAGTTGGTGTTGAAGGATCATTTTTTCAATGCTAGTAGTCTTTGCTTCTTCCAGCACACTGACATTTGTTCGCCTATCTTCCCAAGTAATTCGCAGGATTTTCTGGAGGCAACGTTGATGAAATCTTTCAAGGAGGTGGAAATGACATTTATATATTTTCTATGATCATAGGATCATAGAGTTAGAAGGGGCCTACAAGGCCATCGAGTTCAACCCCCTGCTCAATGCAGGAAACTAGTGGAGGGGTCTCCCATCCAAGTAATAACCAGGCCTGACCCTGCTTAGCTTTCATCTTGTCTCTAGTGTTGATGCCCATCTCATGCCTAAGCCTCTTCTACCAACTACTAGGAAGTTTTAAGGTATTCTTACATAATTCGTGGCAGCAAGAAAGGGTCAGCTTGTGGAACGCTGAGTTAAAATGGCAGATAATTCCTTAGGCCTTCAAAATAAGCATTTGCTATAATTAAGACCACATAGGTGGGCCTGCCCAGTGAAGGAGCAGCTTCCCCATAGGTGGTGGCAGTAATGGGGAGAGGAAATCCCTCATAATTCCCCACACCTAGAAGGAAAAACTGGATGGGCAAATTGTGGCTCTCCAGATGTTTTGGTCTACAACTGCTGTCATCCCTCACCATCGGCAATCCTGACTAGGGTTGATGGGAGTCGTAAACCAAAACTTCAGGAGGGCAGATAAGACATAAATGAAGCATGAAAGAAATGGTGGGAAAGATTTGGGGTGCTTAAAAGATGTTTATTTATTAGAGCTTCTGAACTCTGGAAAGGAATACTTTAATCCTGCTTTGAGCCATCGTTTCTTCCAATGCAGTCTCCTGAAATTGTACTGCCATCTTTTTTTTCCACCCCGACATCAACAAACCTCTTTCACTCTCTGTCATGTTGTGTTACCTCACCAGCTCTTTCACAAAATGGGGCATCATAGAACTTCCTGTCAACTTTAGTACAGATTTTCCCCTCTGGTGTTATTTTGCTACTGTATAGGGGCCGGCAAGGACAACAAGCTGAGGAAATAGGAGTTAACATTAACTTGTGTGATAACTGCACCATTAACACATGTCAGCAGAGTAACCATGTACTAACATTAATCAACTCCAACAATTTCCTTTAAAAAAAAAAAAAAAGTCAGCTGCCATTATGCTCAAACAAGGAAAGGGAAACTTTGTACTTGCTTAATGAAAGAATACAGAATGAACTATAAAACTGAGAACTCTAATTCTAATTTTAGGTAAAAATAACTCTTAAGTAAAACTGTTGATATAGTTCAGTACAGATCATAAGGAAACAAAAATATCCTTATTTCTCAGGCAATAGAAAATGGAGCACATTTGTGTAATGCAAAACCTAGGCTGAAATCCTAGAGGTGTTAACTAGGGAGTAAGCTCTATTGAACGCAGTGGAATTTTATTCTGAGAAAACGTGCATAAGACTGTCCTGTTATTCTTGCCGTAACTCTGGCATGTGACCCATTTCTTACCATCTGATCTGTGTACATTGACTTTTAGCACAGCAAGTTTGGTATTTACACACCATGTATTGTTACACAGTTTATAAATATAAGTGTATGTTTGGACCTAATTTTTGTAATATGGTCAATGTACGTAATAATGTTGCTTTCTATGTGTGTCAGATCCTGTGGGCATCCTCTACGACAGTGGTAGGCAACACAGTGCCCTCCAGATGTTTTGGACTACAACTCCCATAATCCCTGACAATTGCCTATGCTAGATGGGCTGGTGGGGGCTGTAGTCCAAAGCATCTGGAAGACACCAGCTTGCCCACCCCTGCTCTACAATCCTGCCATCATTGGTTTTTGTTAGTTTCTTTTAAAACGTTTAAAACGTCAGTCTGAAAGTAGCATTGTCTTAGCTCAATCCACAGGTCCATAGTTCATGACACCAAGACTGAATCTGAGCTTTAGAAGGCCCAGTCAAACCATTATTCACCCTCTGCTGCCATCTAACAGCAGCTTCTTTCTTTATTTATTTATTATATTTATATGCCGCCTTTTCCCAACAGCTGCAGTAATAGTTCCTTGGGCTGCATCTTTGGTGGTGGTGCCATGCGGAGCAATGAACAGGCTGGTTGGCTGCTGCCTCTTGTTTCTTATTTATTTATTTATTTATCTACTGCATGTATATATCATCTTTCTGCCAATGCCCTGAAGGCAGTGGCTGAAAATAAAGGCTTACCGTTTAATCGATTCAGATCAGGACAGCGGTGCTTCGGGCGGGGGAGGGTAAACCTTACTCCACGACCACCCATCTTCATCCCAAAATTACACACACACACACACACACACCGCATGGAGGTGTGGGGCTTAAAAAAAGAAAAAAGTCTCAGAGTCAACAGAGGCTTTTTCTTTTCTTTTCTTTTCTTCTTTTCTTTTTTTTTCAACACCCCCCCCCCACACACACACACCAGGGGAGTGGAATTTCAAAACAAAAATAGGTGGGAGAAGGTTTAACCTCCCTCCCCCAGAGTGTGATGGTCCCGATCTTGATTGGGGCCGTGTGTGCTTCCACTGGAGGAAAGAAATCTATCATGCATAGCTTCATCGTGTGTGATCAGAAGAATGTTTCATTTGGTTCTGGATGCCGCCAAGTGGCGAGCAGCTGCACTAATTCAGAGAGTAAGGCATACATCTCTGCTGGAGTCCCTGGTTTGAGATCCCCATCACTTTACAACTGGGAAAGTTAAAATTGAACTTATCTATTTAACATATTTTTGAGCCACTTTTCAGGGTGAACTGCCCTCATAAGGCAGCCTACAAGACATTCTAAAACATATGAAAGTGCAATTAAAGTTTCAACTGCATATACATACACCAGAAGCAACAGCTAAAGGTGCATAGAAAAATGCATATATTTGCTTTGTCGCTATATGACCTCAGCTTCAATCTGTGTCTTCTCTGGTTTTAAAATTATCTAAAACCTCTGTGTGATAACCTGAAGAGCTATTGCTGGTCAGAAGAAACAGTACTTTATTTATTTATTCAGTGTAAGACCACTCTTTCTACTATATTCAAAAACAAGTAACTAAATTTCAGTTTCAGTTCACAAATCACTATATTTAAACTATAATTCATTTTAGATCTCTCTAGGTTCCTACACCTCCCAACTACATTGGTAAAAAAAAAAAAAACCAAATCAACCTAACCTAACAGTAGCCAAGCAAGGTCTCTTTCTGCTGTACTACACATCAGCCCAAGAGAGAACAACCCATGAGGCCGGGTGACCGGCCAGATGGGCGATTAATAAATATAAGAAATAAATATAAGAAATAAAATGAGCAGTGCAAACAATGGATAATGGAAAAGCTCAGATCATTCATTTTGGTGGTGTTATTTTCTGACCAATATCTGTGTCCAGTTATTCCCCTGGGGGCCAAGGTGGTAGATAGATGCCATTTTCATAATTTTCCTCTACCTAAGGCAGCCTTCCCCAACCTGGCACCATCCAGATCTGTTGGACCACAACTCCCAGCATCCCCAGCCAGCATGATCAAGAGACTTGTTTTATTCAGTGTTTCACTGTAGACTTACTCCTATGTCTAGGACAATACTGATTCTGGTTAGAACCAAAGCAGAGTGAACAACTCTCTTTCTTTTTTTCCAAAAACAGTTCTCCAAAGCAGTTCTTCTACCAGAAGAAACCTAAGAAAAGATAAATTTGGAATTCCAAGCACAGGGGCATGTATTGTGGAGGATGAGGAGAGGCTCAATAACTTGTCAGAAAGTCAATATTATGTGATAAAAGGACTGTAAAGATTTTAGCTATCCTGAGAAAAGAGAGTCATGTACTGTCGAAATGGTCATCTTCCAGGCACTTGGCAGGGGAACAAGTGAGGGCTCATCCAGACATTCAAAGCCTACAGAAGAGGGAAAATATCACATAATTTGAACCACACCTCTGCCCCCTGAATCCTGAACACATCTATGAATACCCAGTCCTGCCATTCAGCCCCCAAATACTACCACACATATAACTGCAGTAGCAGGGTTTCACTTAGGGTGGCCATTGAGGACAGTCTTCTATTTGAAGGCCTGTCCTGTCCAAGTCCAAGTCCACTTTAAAGATATAGAGAACCATAAGAAGGGAGGGCAGCAGGGACCTTGAAGTTGCCCATCAACAATTAACACCTGGACAGCAGAGCAGGCTGAACAAGCCAGGACACACATCACCTAGTCACAGTCCTCCATTGCATTTCTATTTCACTCATTCACTTATTTAATTAATTTCTATACCGCCCAATAGCCAAAGCTCTCTGGGCAGCTCACAGCAGTTATAGCGATTATTTCTACATTTGCATCTATACATATAAATCAGTGTATGCAAATTTGATGTCAATCTGTCTCCTCATTTGTCTGCTTTTTTGGTGGTGCGCAAGTGGCTGCCCTAGTTTCATTTACCTTTATAATCTGAAGCCTACGCATATTTTAAAAACTCAAAGATAAAATGTTAAAAACACACACACACACACCCTTCTTCCCTTTATATTCCGATTAAGGGCAATTAAAAAATATTTGGTGCTCCATTCCTGGAAGGGCTATGCTTTCCATGTGTTCACAGGTCAGGCATCAGCTCCCTGAACTCTGGCCCTGTTGAAATGTTTCCCTTAAACATAAGGTGAAGCTAGCTACTTTGTCCTTGGCTTCGCATAAGCCATGGCTTGCCACTTGAGTCCAATTAGGCAGTGTGACTTTGAGCTTATGACCTACACACTGTTGGGAACTGAACTGAGAGCCTCTCTAGCACTTACCCAAAGGATCTCCGGATAATTATTCTGTATGCTAAGCGCAACACGGAGCCGACGACACATCTTCAGCATGTTGATTTATGACAAATATTAGGCAGAGGTAGAGAGAACAAAGACATTGTTAAGATCAGGCACAAACTCTACCCTGCAGATGATGGTATGGCTAGCTTTAATCACGATCTGGCTCCGTCATATCATGAGCAGAGTGAATAGGCACATATATTACGGATTTTTTTTCTGCACCAAGACAACTGTATCCTGGACGCATTTCACATCTTGATTTGGTCCAGAGATCAAAGACTGTTTGCCTAACTTCTCTTGTTCAGTCAAGCTCAGATTGCTACTTATAGTAGCCTTCATTCATACTACCTCACGAGCCGCTCGCAACTGGCTAGTTCAAGGCAAGAGGAATTAAAACAGCTGTCTCAAGGCTGAGAGAAAATAGAGGAGAAGTAGGGTTCCTAACGTCTGTTTACGAAAAGTATGGAAACTTGGGCTAAGAATCTGAGGATGGGTATAGTTCCCCATCCTCCAGAGAGAAGGAAGGTTGTGTTTTGTTTTGTTTTTGAGATCTAAGGACAACACATACATAATTATGTGCAGAAGAAGAATCCCCTTATTGTAGCTTAAAGTTCTTACTGTCAGTCACAAAGCCATAGGAGGAGAGGCTTTTTGGATAGGGGGGGAAAACTGCACCAAAGCCAGGAAGCCACCAAATGATTGGTGGTTGGGGTGAAGGGGTGGGGCCAGGATAAGGGGGTGTGGCTATTTGGGGAACCCTGGTGGGCTGGACTGGAGCTCAAGGAGGGGCAGATTTGGCCCCTGGGCCTAAGGGTCCCCAGCCCTGATGGATGAGTTCTATTCAAAACGCTCACACAAGAGGAATCCCCCAGTCTCCCCTCTTCACTACAACCCCCAGGAAAGACCTGGGATGTGGGGCAGGGCCTAAAGTGGTAGGTAGGACCCGAGACAAGGTGGGTGGTGGCTGTGCCCAAGACTGGAGGGCCCAAGGCTGCTGCCACTGCTGCCCTCCCCATGCCCAAAGGTGCGTTTCTGGAAAGAGCATTCTGATCCAATGCTCAAGACACTCTCGCTTCTGTCATTCAAAGACATGTGGGCACTGCAGGTGGCCTCCTGTGCTGGTGGAGGCTCTGTGGGCTTTTCCTGGCTGCATGCTTGTGCGCTGTGGGCTGGATATCAGGATAACATCATATAGCGTCCCTTACCACACACTGTCTGGTGCTTTCCATGCATGGCTAAACTACAGGCATCATCCCAATATGTTGACTGGAGGATGGTAATTAAGTTCTGAGAGATGTATGCTGATATTGCTATATTAGCTTTTGTTTCTACTGCAATTATTGCATTTTCCAGGAAACAGGATCCTGACTACATTGTGCGAATGATTACACTGACATAGCTGCAGCCAGCACAGTGGAATCACGGGATCAGCCTCCCTGGATATGTGAGACTCAAAATTTGGAATGTAATGATCTGTTTATTTTGCATTGGATTGCAAGTTATTCAGTTACTGGGAGCAGCTGCTATCGAATTAATTCAACATCTTGAGAAGTCCTTTTACATTATCTCACTGTTTTCCATTGATATTGCTTCTTTTTTCATTTACTGCTCTATTTGGCAGGTGAATGGATTCATCCTGTTTTACTTACATGTGCACATGCAAACACACAGTGCAAAAAACAACAACAACATCTTAACAGCACGATCCTATGGATGTCTACTCAACAGTATGTCCTAGTGAATTCAATGGGAATTACTCACAGCAGGTAAGTGTGTATAAGATTGCAATCTAAGGGTGAAACCCTATGCATGTTTAGAAAGAAAAAAATCCTACAACTCCCAGTCCCCAGCCAACCATGCTGTCTGGGGAATGCTGGGAATTGTAGGACTTCTTTCTGTCTAAACACACATATTGCACCCTAAGTGTGCTTAACTGAATATAGAGGGATTACTTGTAACTACACTAGATCTGAGCATTAAACTCATTTGCTTTTACACCGGCAGTATGCATTTGTAAGCAATATCAGAATTACTAGACTTAGTTCTTATATTTTATGCCATTCAAAAAGCTGCCCTTTCTGGAATACTTCCTGGTTCTGAGATAAATGCTGTCTTTGGAGCACACAAGTGAGGGGTTATTTCAGCAAGATTAAGCACACGTGCCACCAGCAATTAATACAGCAGCACCCTTACGATTATTAATGTGAAATGAATATGGATTACAGATGTGCTCTCTCATTGTTAAATAAAGTGGGTGATTTATAAATTGCCAGTTTTCAGACTGAATTCCCGATCTGCACCAAGCATCTGAGCTGGATTTATTTGGAAGAAATGCTCAACAGCAGAAGGCTTTATGTGTTGCTGTGGTTCTTCTCCTTGTAAGCATTAAGGAGAGATACAGAGTGCATTATAAATCATGCGCCGCTTATAAAGTGCAGTTTACATGCATTCAGCAATTTGCTAAAGTTGTGCAAAAATATAAATGAAATAAAGCCCACACACAAGTTCTTGAGGAAATAAAGTGACATTTTTTTTCTCTCTTTGGGGAACATGTTCATCATGAATCATTTTGTGAACACGTTCATCTGAAAACTCTTTCAGCCTCTTGCCAATGTTATCAGCTGACATCTAGAATAATATGGCACATGGCTTCTCTTTAATCCCCATATTCAGTTGTGCAAATGGCTGCACCTGCTCACTTTTATTTTGCTCCTTGTTGCTTTTTGTATCTGGACAGGTGTTCTGTGCCCAAAGGGTTCAGCTGTCATAACCATAGCCAGCAATAGGTCGGCTTCTTTTCTATGCCTCAGCAAGCATGAATTATGTGGTCATTTGCATATCTTTGGATGATATGCAGAGGATTCCATGTATAGAAGCACACTGTCTGCTCTCTTGGCTTGTATCGACTGCAAATGACAATGTTCTCCTTTGGATCTATGCCAAAGTGAGCTTTTCACCTATTCAGATGATACTCCCATGTCCAGCACTGAAGCTCTACTTTCAGTGGCATCGGGACTAGGTCTCAAGCTTGTGTGCATGCATCCTCCCCATTTCCCCATGACACAAAGAACATAGTGACTGGACTGGGGTATACCATGGTTATTTGAGCATAGGATCCCCCTTACCCTGCAGGGTTAGGGGAAATGCATGTTCAAACAAAGGTTGTGTCTCCCGCTTGATCACGGCCGGCCCAAGACATTTTGCTGCCTGAGGCAAAGGACAAAGATGCCCTCCCCGTCCGATGTACAGAAGCTGACTTCAGCAGTGGCAATGGGATAGAATCTCCCATGACACCTGAAGGCAGCAGGGTAGTTTAGGGGGTGCAGGGCAGACTGCTTGGCACAGCTCTGTCCTCCAAGAGAGGGAATGGCTCAGGGTTCAGGAGCAAAGCTGGGGGGAGGGGCTGCCACTGCTGCTGCCCCCAACATGTGCTGCCTGAGACGTTTGCCTCTCTCCGCTTAATGGGAGGGCCAGCCCTGCAATTTATATGTATGTTCTTCACATTCCTCACTGCATGTAGGGCATGTGTATGCATCACTGTGTGTAGAGAGGTTCAAAGGAGAAGTATTGTCTGGACTAACCATGAGGGCAGTTTTTGAGATGTTTGATGCGTCTTCAAGGCTTTACCTATGCAATATACCTATATCTATAAATAGATATAAATATTCCCAACCCCCTCGACCTACTGAAAAATCATGTCTTGGCCAGCAGACTCCAACATCACGATCTCAGCCAATGACTGTAATTTTGGGATTTGTGTGAACTGTTTTCCTGAAGAGCATCCAGTTAAATAATAGGGATGTGTGTCAGATTCAACTGGAGCCCAAACCCTGAGCCAAATTTGGCCTCTTTGGACTGTTTCTGGTGCTTTCTGAAGCAAGGTGGGCTTCTCTCTCCAAAGAACCTAAGCTGGACCCTGCATGAAGCTTCATTCATGATTCAGGCTTTGGAAAGGAAGACAGTGTGTCTCCAGGCAGAAGCAGTGTCCTTTGCTTTCAGTTCCCTAAATGCTGGTCAGGGAGGGGAGCACAAGGGAGGGAAGGTGAAGCGAATCACCCACCGAACCCCAAATCCAAGGCCTCCCCTTCTGCATAAGCGCTGCTGTGCCTATCCTTCTGAAACTTTGTAAGTTTCTTCGTTAGTACCAACTTTCTGCTGTCTGTCATTTTCAGAAGAATGGTCCACCTCAGAAGAATGGTCAGAAGAATGGTCCACAAGGATAAGCACATCCTTTTTTGCGTACCCTCAAAATGTAAATACTGCTCTTACACAAAAATCCCCACACCTATTCATTTGAAACTTGGCAGGCTCAATCCCCTCAAAAGGGGCAACTAGCCCTGAAAATTTAATCCAATTCTGCCAAGTTTCGTTAAAAAAATAATAATAATCAAAAATTTAAAGGTGCATAACACAAAAACCATTGCACCCTTCCCCCCCCCCCGAAATGTGCTGGCGTAATCTCCTCCCAGGGGGGTACTGTGCCTCCAAATGTCATCTATTTCTAATAAAAAGAAAAAGGTACAGCTCGTTGATTTTTATTTATTTATTTATTTATTATTTCCCATGTTAGTCAATTGGAGGTACAAAGCCTCGAATATCGAAATCTCAACTAGGGTTCGAGCCAAAGCTGATGGCCTCCGAATCATTCTGAGCAGAATCGGGCTGTTTTCCAAAGTGCTGAATTAGGGTTCCAAGTCAAATCTTGTGGTTGGTGCACACCTCTGATAAATAAAACAGGTGGAATAGTAGCCCATGCTCCCCCATCTCAAAAGTTGTTCATGGGTGCTGCAGCCTCCTGTCTGCGTTTTATCCGCGCTCTCACTCATACACCACCATTATGCAAATGAAAATGGATAATATACAAGCTCTTCCTTAAAGGTTCTTAAGACACCCCTAATAAAGTGGCTCACGCTGGCTCAGCTTGTCTGAGCATGGAAAGCTAAGCAGGGTCAGGCCTCGTTATTACTTGGATGGGAGACCCCTCCTCTAGTTCCCTGTATTGAGCAAGGGGTTGGACTCAATGGCCTTGTTAGGCCCCTTCCAACTCTATGATCTACGAAATCTATGAAAAGTTCAATATGGAACTTAATCATCTAGCAGGTGTTTTATTTACAAGTTCCATTTATTTTAAATAGCAGTAGCATTCTTCTTTTTTTCCTTTCCTCCCTAGGGAATGGATGAATCAGAACAGTTGGATTTAATTCAGTTTTACTTCAGATTTATTGGATTATTTTTTTCTGGACATCCACTAAGTGATCAGGCTGTTGTAGAATCTAGAATCTGATTTGTTTTGATAGCATTGCTGTTTTACGATGATGAGGAGCAATCTGCGTTTTTTTGGTCCATGCATGTTTTGTAATCACAGGACATTATGGATGCTGATGGTGCTGAGGGGTCCATAAAACTGGCAAAGAAATATATGGCTGCCTCAAGCAGTACTTCTCATTCTGAAATTTGGAACAGAAGGAAACCAGGGACTAGGATTTGGTGATTTATAACTTGAGAAAGGTGCCCCCCCCCCAAGCTAATATCTTCATGAGACTGGCCAGATACAGAGGATGAAAAGTGCCACTTGTCAGTTTTGCATGTATTCAATCATAAATCTATTTCATCCAGTTTCCCCATCAGTCTACAATAAAAAGCATGAAAATTTGCATTGATCTATTTGACAATTCCCCCAACATACACATTTTTCTCTAATGTGTGCAGTTTTGCACGCAATGCTTAAGCCAAGAACTGCACTGCAAAAGTCAGAAAACTGCACCATATGAAGGATACCTGTGTTCCAATCCACATGTTAATCATATCCAATCCACCTATTAATTTCTTTAACTTTCTCCTTCTCACTCTCTTTCTCTCACTCTCTCCTGCTTTTCTCCTTATACTGCCTAGCCAAAAATTGGGCAGTAGCTGCTGCTGCTAAAGACAAAAGTGTCCAATGGCAGCCATTTCATATTTCAGCTTCTTCCTCCTCCAGCAAAAAAGCCGAAACTGCATAAAGCCAGTAAACTGCAAAAAGCTTTTTAAAAAACCCTCTGCAAAAAGCCAAAAGCCAAAACTGTCTTTTCTCCTCCCCATCTTCTGTAAAAATCAGCAGAGACTCCACACTTACAAATTCACTCAACTGGGGCAATGATGTTTAATCGTCTTTATTAGCCCCCAAACTTCATACAGTTCAGTTATTTAAGAGGGTAAAATAAACATCTGATAAAATACACTTTCAGAATACTGAATAAGATTCTTCTCCCTTGGATTTCTCCCCCCCCCCCAAAAAAAATCAGGTAACACTGGTTTCTAAATCTTCATACCTTCATACTGTATCCTAAGGCAAAATGAAAGATAATGATGATTCTTAGAATTAGAAAAATAGATGCCTCTTACTTACAGAACATCAACCAACTCTCCCCCCCCCCCCATATTTCTTGAACACCATGAACTCTGCTTGAGAAACATTCAGTTACTCTATTCCCAAGCTACATGCCTGGAAAGTGGAATCATAATTAAATGTGCATGAGGTATTTTTTTCTTCACTATATGCTGTCTTGTGGTTTTAATCAGTACCATATTTAATCCATGCTTCAGCATGTGAAAACTGTTATCTACTGCAAGGTTTCAGTTTGGTAACATACAAACATTTAAGCATATGGAAATTATTTGAGCTGGTCCTAGGTTTTATGGGCTGTTATGGCAGACAGATGGAGTCGCTCCATCCCTGCTTCCACCAGCAATAGTGCCATGCACATTCCTTAAAATTATAGCACACTTCTTCTTTAGCTCCTGAATCACAGCCTTGGAAGGAGTCTCAATCTAGTAGAACATCCTTCACTGGCAGGATCTGCGTTGACACATGAAAAGGACCACTTGAAATTGCTTTACATAGCATTCTATGCGCAGGTAAGCTGCTTTGAGAGCCATCTTTTGGTGCAATTGTGGGATATAAATAAAATGAATAGATGCATTCCATACAGGGGTGTTTGACTATGTAAGCACCCCTGTTTGAATTGCTGTGAGCACAAATGAAGCAGCAATAGCTGTTCACCCATCCATTAAAAAGTTAGGCATAAAATAATCCTAATCCAGAAGGCAGATATGTAATTATAGTATTAAGACTTCGCATGTCTATAGTGCTTATTGAGTGTTCAAAGCACAGCAAATATTTTAACCGAGTAATCCTTATGACAACCTTGTAGTAGGTCAGTATTATCATTGTAACCAACTGCAGATGCTGAAGCTCAACGATGGTAGCCTGACAAAGGATATTAATTATATGTTTTGTTGGTACCTGATCATGCAAACGGCACCATCGGAAGCAAACAGCAGCATCGGGGCAATTTTCGGCAAGGAAACAGAATGGTAAACGCCCTCTCCAAACAACACCATACTGAATGGATGGGTTCCCTTCCCACCATGGCTGCTGTTTATGAAAGAAATTAGACATTTGTAAGTACATGCTATAAAATGCATGTTCAACATAACATGCATGTGTTTGTTTGATGTGAGACTGAAAGTGTGGACTTTCGGCACCACACCATACCACCTTTAAATATATATATATATATATATATATATATATGGTATATAAATGTTGTGCCAAGGAACGCCAAATTTTACAGACAACATAGATCATGTAAATCTGCATCTAATATCATAGCTTTCACCTATTAGAGCCCAGTGTTATGCTCCGTTGTGCAGCAGAAGAGAGAGAAAAGGGGTGGGGTGGGGAATGATGTGGTGAGGGAGAAGCAGAAAAGCAAAGTAATAGGGTTTCTGCATACTATTAAATTCTTCTTTCACACCCACACCCAAGTTATCATTTCAGAATATGCAAAGATGCGCATCATACATGTGCCAATTCATATATTAGATTTCTTTTCTTTTCTTTTTAACAGAAACACACACACATCATACGAAGCGGTAACGCAAAGATCTGACCCATGGTCAGGTACTGAAATGATTTCCAGAACACATGGATCTGCCCCATCAGTGAATGCATGGAGGGGAAGAAATGGGAATAGTGGCTGCCTGCTGTTCCCTCTCCTGACTTCCACATCTTCATCAGAATATCTGAGTAGAGCCTACTCATGTACAACTGTAAAAGTGACTACACTTACATACTGGCTTTTGTAAGGTTTCCAATTGCATCGGGAAAGCCTACTACAAGTATTCAACTTGTACACACATAAGCTTTATTCAGCCTTTCAGTTGAATGTGTGGAAGTCAGGAAGGAGGAAAGAGCAAGAAGGATCCCGGCTGGGGCCCTCCCCATGTATTCGCTTAACATCTGAAAAGGACTTCAGTGCTTTGTGCATTTTGTTCCCAAACTAGCTGCACTCGTGTGTATCCTGATCTCTCATCAAAAGATGCATCTAGCCCATCCAACGGCACCTGGATGAGCACCATGACATGCATCCCTGCATTCCTATCAACTGTGCACATAGAAGCCTCTTTCACACAAAGATCTTCCTTGTAAAAGTGGTGATGCTATGTCAGTGGCATTGTGGGAAATGAAAATGGCACCTCCCGGCACCCAGGCCTGACTGGAATGCCGGCTGCTGATCTTTATTTTTATTGTAAAGGGAGCCAGGGCAGGCATTAATGGTAGGCCCTGCCAGGGCAGTGGAGGCCCAGCAGCAGCCTGTGCGAGGCTGCCATGTACTGACTCGAGACCTGATTCCAATATTATGAAGACTTATGCCTTTGATGATCATTCTGCCCATTGTCCTAAACTCTCAGAGGTGGGTAAGGAAACTACTTTTCCCAGCATAAAGAAGCGTGCACCTCAAGAGCATCTCATTACCATTCGGAAAAGGGGAAAGGAAGACCGTACCATTGTTTCCCTTGCCAACCACAACTGGTCAACTCATCTCAGGTATAAGAGGCAGGCACAGGGGAAAATAAAGTAAAATCACAACTGGCTGTCACAACCCAGGGCTATTTATTTCTTTATGTATTACATTTCTATACTGTCTAATAGCCGAAGCCCTCTGGGCGGTTCACACAACAGTTAAAACCATAAAATACAACAACATGACAAAACACAATATAAGACTTTTAAAAGTTGAAAGCTACAATATAAAACCAAAATAAAATCTGGCAGCAGTGTAAAGATCTAAAAATACAATATCAGATTTAAAAACAATAAAAACTGAAGAACTAAATTGCCTGGGAGAATAAAAAGGTCTTCACCTGGCACAGAAAAGACTACAAGTTTTGCGCCCGATGAGCCTCTTTGGGGAGGGCATTCCACAACGGGGTTGCCATGACTGAAAAGGCCCTCTCCTTAGTAGCCACCCACCTCACTTCATTTGGTGAGGGCACCCCGAGGAGTGCATTCTAAAATAATGTTTAGAATGCCCACACAGACAGTTCCGTCATGAAATTAGGTATGCCAAATTTCAGAAACATGAGCAGTGAAAATAAGAAGTTCTGTTAGAAGTGCTGACACAACCACAAGGCAGAGAGATGCCTTGATAAATGACGCTCCTAAGACACAGCAAGTGAATTTGTCTGGTGCTATTAGCGAGCCACTGCCTGGTCTGATCTGACGGCATGAACAAGTACAATATTGTTACTTATAATTCAAAGCTAGCCTGTGTAAAAAATAGACATGTGGTATGAGGAAAATGTAATTAATTTGGTGGTGTAAGCCTTCATAAATTATCAAGTATTCCCAATAGCAGTCCTGAAAAACTTACAGAGAACATGAGCTGCCTTTCAATTACTCAATTTGCCTGCTACTGGAATTCTTTTAAGGTGGTGAGATGGTGGCTGTATTAAAGATGCTGAAACCATCTCCACAGTTGACATATTGCTCCACCTTTAATTAAGACCGTAATGTTCCTCTGGGCCATACAGAAGCCAATAATCTGCGTCCAGACGCTGTCACTCTCTTCTCTAATGGACTGCAGCACACAAAAATTAATTATAGGGGAAAGGTTGCTGTTCCAGCTGGGACTGAAGTCTCTAGATTCCAGAGCAAATGTTTTGTTGTTGATGAAAATGAGAAGCTCCATTTGCTGCAGCCATACTATCCGCGTTGTGCTTAATTCTCACTTTCACTGTTTAAAAAGCCCCTTAAACACAGCACTTCTTTAGGTGTTTTTGCTTTTCTTTTTTAATAATTACAGTTTTCCCTTCCCTCCCCAGGTGGATGGAAGTTCTTTCTCCGCTCTTATCTCTTTCAGTGCAGGGTGCCTTGGAATCTTATGCAGGGTCAGATTTAATCCTGACCTGTTCTCTGTGCCAGAACTTATGTTTCCCCACATCATATGTTATCATCATATGTTATTTGTTCCCTGCCCCTGGAAAAGGCAATGATTTTGAGCACTTATTGTTCACCACGACATCACCATAGCCAGCTCTCACATATCTAGAATTTAAGGCAGTGTTTCTAGGCAGGTTGAGACTAGGTAGGGGATTCTCAAGATAACTTGAGAAGCTGGTTCTACATGCTAGAGCTGTGCTCAGAGGCTGCTGTTGTTCTTGTTGCTGTTATTTCTAAAAGAATTTAATAGGCCACCCATTGGCATCCAAACTAAAACCAATGAAATCACATCTAAATCACAAATTTATTTTTTTTTATTTATTTATTTATTATATTTATACCCCGCCTTTTTTCCTGCAAGGAACCCAAGGTGGCTTACATAGTCCTCTTCCTCTCCATTTTATCCTCACAACAACCCTGTGAGGTAGGTTAGGCTGAGAGTCAGTGACTGGCCCAAAGTCACCCAGTGAGTTTCATGGCTGAGTGGGGACTAGAACCCGGATCTTCCTGAGTCCCAGCCCAACACTCTAACCACTACGCCACACTGGCTCTTACTAAAACTAGCAGCAGAAAGATTGACATAAGACTAGAGCAGAACAGCAGACTAATATTAGTATAAGTGTGGAATTCCCTGCCGAGGGAGGCTAGGATGGTTCCCTCTCCACTGTCCTTCTGCCAGCAGGTAAATACCATTTTTATTCAAGCAGGTCTTTGGTGTGGAAGCGGGTCTCTTGGGTTAGGTGCTGGTTTTATTGCTCTTGTTTTGTTTTTAATTGTGTTTTAGGGTGCAATCCTATGGCCACTAGACAGAATCTCAATGGCCATTGGAGAGGCTGGAGTCCCAGATCAAAGTCGGTAACACGCTCCAAGATCGGAGCTGGAACTCCGACCTCGGAGTGCCCTCCCTCTGCCCTCGCAGCTGGCATGGAAAGAACTGTGCCAGCTGTGGCCTCGAAGTCAGAAGGCCGTCAGAGGTTTGTGGGCGTTCCAGGGGCTGGGGAGGGAAGGAGACTGGCTCTGCCACAAGACCTAGTATCCTGGCGTCACCTCAGCCTTTCCTCCTCGCACTCTGGGGGGAAAGACTTAGACGGCTGAAATCGGCCATCTAAGTCTTTTGCAGGGTGGGAGGTGTGCAGAGGCAGCCTTCGCCTCTGTGCTCCTTCCGCCCTCCACTGGATGCCTGTAATACTCTGAGCTCAGAGAGTTACGGGCAGCCACATTGGATTGTGCTGACCATGTATTCGTTTTATTATTGTTCTAATCACGTTTTATTTATCTGTGATTGTAAGCCTCCTTGAATTGCCATTTTCTTGGAAGAAAGGCAGGGTACAAATCAAATAATGAAAGAAAGAAGTGTTGTACTATTTGCATTACAATAATCAAACATCCAAACCCAAATACCGTTGATGGAGACTGGACCCTGCCTGCTGTGTTCCCTGCTCCCTGTCTGTCCTCGCCCTTGTTCATTGCCTCTGCCGCTCCTTGTAGCTACATCTGCGGCTTCTGTTCCAGGGATGGGGCCTCGGACTCCAGGACTCGACTTGTGAGTCCGACTGAGTCCCCCCTCTGACTCGAGTCAGACTCGAGTCCCAATATTTTTAATGGGACTCAGTCGAGATTCGACTCGGGACTCGAGACCAGGGACTCGTGTTCCAAAATCATGTTCCTCAAATGCAACATGGATAGGTTTTAGGAAGTACAGCAAGTTTATTTTTAAAAATCATTTTCCTAAAATGCAACCTTTCAGACATTTTGGGTTTGGCTGCCTCTGCCTGCCTCTTTGGGGTTCCCAGCCTCCTCTGCCTGCCTGGTCTCTTCTTAACCAGCTCCACAGTTTGAATTGTCCAAGACAAAGGCTTCTGCCTGCCTGCTTTGGGGTTCCCTGCCTCCTCTGCCAGTCTGGTTATTTTGGGTTTGTCTGCCTGGTCTGTTCTTGCCAAAATCAGTTGCAGAGTTTTGAAATAAAAAGGCACACTTGTGCCTAGAATTTATTTAAGCCACACATCTGAAATAGCCTTATTTTGTTGGGGAAAACCCCCACTGATTTTAATAGGGACTCGTGGAGTCAGCTTTGGAAGTGACTCGTGACTCGTGAGTCACCATTTTGGACCAAGGACTCAGACTCGGACTCGAGACTCAGGTCCAAAGACTCGTGACTCGACTCGTGACTCGAGACCAAGGACTCTTCAACATCCCTGTTCTGTTCTACTGCCACTCACTACAGCTGCCATCTTGGAGCTTGCACTGTGTGGGCACACGTGCAAGGATGGCTGTCAAAAGGGATCCACGTCACGTGTAAAGAAATATAGTGTATGCCGTATGGGGTGGGGGGTGGCGGCGGCACACAATGGCTTCCAATATCAGAGCTGGGGTGAGGAACCTCAGGCCCGAGGGCCAAATCTGGACATCTGGGGTTTCCCCAGGGGGCTGCACCCCTTTCTTTGGCCCAACCCCCTTTCCCTCAAGCACCAATTCTTGGGTGGTTTCCCACCTGTTGTGCATTTCCCCCCATCATTCTAAAAGGTTGAAATGCCGCTCTGAAGGCTTAGTTACTGGCAGTGAGAACTTTAAGCTTCAGTATGCTGTTATTTTTGTATTTCCTTGTATTTTTGGCTTCACCCCTTTCGGCCCTGCACACTTTGGCTTCGGCCACACCCACTTCTGGAATGTGGCCCCCATGAACTTCTCTGAAATTGAATTTGGCCCTTGGGCTGAAAGAGATTTCCCACTCCTGAATGAGAGAAATGGTCACCGAGACTGACTGGAGCAAGTGGAGAGCAATTTGCAGGAGATTGTGGGAAGTGTGTGGTACAACCATGCCAAACCTATTTGGGGAGTGGGTTTGGTTGTTTGGGCCACGTTAGGTCTTTTCCAAAACTGCATCCACAACACAAGTTCACAGTATGCTCCAAATAACTATTATAATACCTCAGTCTATTTGGTGTTGCGTTGATACCGAACGGAGATAATTCCTTTCTACTGAATAACGTTTGAAATTAGCTGCTTGAAACAAGAGCTGTAAAGGGATTGTTTACGCCCGTCCTGTTACCACTGGTGGTTACCCTTTCTCAAGAGGGAGCACTGATTAAAATCAGATTTAGAACCTATAAAGATATTTGGGAATTAATTCATTAACTGATTAGTCATATGGGTTAATTGGTTAATGCTTACAACCCCCCTAAAACAGATTTCAAAGCTTAAACCTGAGTACCCACTCTGCAAGTCTGATTTGAGATTTGCTCTAACCAGGAAAGAGAAATGTAATGTGTGTCTGTGTGTTGTTGATGCCATTAAGGTAATTGATTTCCCTTCTGTAACACATGTCCCCAGATACCGGTCCTTATCATGAAGATGGGGATGCGGGAGGGGATGGAAAGACTGACAATTAGTATTGTGATCCTAGCCACAGTAGATTGGCCAGGAAAAATCTTGTTTTCCCTTGATTTCACATGGCACTTCTCATATTTACTCCTGTGTGGTTGGGCAGACCTGTTCATTGCCCATTATTTTTTGCATCACTGAAACACAATTTGAGCCGTGCTGTTGCTTTATAATTCTATAAAAGATATAGAATTATATACCTTCTATAATATGTGATACTGCTCTGTAATATCTGTGATGCTGCCACCCAAAAACTGAGAGGGGTGGGTGGATACACCCAACAACGTTTTCTTACATAATCGTTGCAAAGATTGCATGGCTTGCATGGCTCAGGACCCTCAAGGACTGCCCTTCCCCATATGACATTGCCCAGACTCTGAGTTCAACATCTTAGACCCTTCTCTCCATGCCCCTTCTGAGAGATGCTTGGAGGGTGACAACGAAAGAACAGGCCTTTTCTGTGGTAGCCCGACCAATTATGAATGCTTTCCCCAGGGGAGCTCACCTGGTGCTGACTCTGTCACCTTTTCAGTGCCAGGCAAAGACGTTTCTCTTCTCCTGGGCATTTGTATATTTTAATGGTCCAGCCTGGGGGGGGGGGATTTTGTTGTTCATTCTTATGTTGAATGGAGCAGGTGGGGGTTAGGTGGTCATTTGGATGGGCCTTCTTAGTAAATTGTTATGGGTTTTTAATGAATATGCTATCATACATTGCTTTGTGTACTTTATTCTTTTTTTGTAAATTGTTTCGGGACTCCATTTGGTTGTGTGAAATGATATATCAATTCAATAAGCTAACCTAATTAAGCTTATAAAACAGGCAGCCTCTTTGAAGGATCTGTAGCATGTTGGCACTCCTCCCTCCGGGGTAGCCTCTATGAGCATGAGTTACCAATCAAGGTAGAGGAAATTTCCCTGGTGCCCAGAACTCCTGTTGGTCCTGCTGTTGAACAAACACCTCCCATTTATTACTTTCTTATTAGAGAGTTCATTTACCGTGGAAGAGTGAATGATGGGTGTCTCTAGATCTGGTATATCAGTGCAGCCCAGTGTGGCTAGTGTCCCGATGTAGGGCTCAGGGCTGGTGTCAAGGGTAGGCATGATTGGGCCCCTGGCAAGGGCCAGCACTCCCGCAAGGGTCCACTGGCAAGAACCCCCTGGAGTTGCTCCTCCTCTTCACCAAGGCAACCTACTTGTTCACCTGCCTCTTGATCTAGCTTAGACAATGGTGGTGGGCCGTGGCGGTGAGGAGAAACAGTAGATAGATACCACTACCTGCTTGCTCACTGTCTCTCTGCCTGTCAAGCAAGTAAGTGATAGCAATGATGAGAAAGAGGAGGAGGAACAATAGCAGCTGCTGACCATGGTGGTGAGAAGGTAGACTCACTGAGGGAGGGGCCCCACTGAGGGTGTCTTGCCCAAGGGCCCTCCAAAACCTCAAACTGGCACTGATAGGGCTTGCACTTCTTAGGTGTTAACTAAGGGCAAGTTACTTAATGACTACAACTTGATTACTGTGTGCTAATGCAGGTTGGTGGTAGGTTGGTTGGGCCCGGATGCGTGTGAGGAACTTTTCTGTGCCGCTCCCCATTTGTGGAATTCTCCTCCATGGGAGGTTCAACTGACCCCTCCAGTTTTAGTTTCTGCCACCAAATGAAGATGATTCTGTTTAGGCAGGCTTTTTTTTTTTTTTTTTAATGCTAACTCTGGTGTACTAATTATCTGCTGCATTGTCTCTTTTTGGGTTTTAATTGTTTACTATTGTGTTTGGGTTTTTTATTTTGGTTAGCTGCCTTGGGCATTTTCATAGTGAAAAGGTAGGATATAAGTCTTCTAAATAATAAATAAATAAATAAATAAATATGAAATAATAACATGAGAACTGTTCTCACACACATACACATACACACACGCACAATTTCATGAGGGTGGAGTGGGATTGTGGCCATTACCCATAACCCCTGACACCAAGATACCCACTGACCATGCCCCTGGTAGCTGCATATTTTGTATTAATGTTAAAGGGGGTATACATGCAGACATACATAGACAGGACTCTTCCATATGAGCAGAAACCCTCATTGGCCCCTTCTATGTTCATAAGCTCCCTTTCACACTAGGACTGTACTGAATTGACAAAGACCTTTTCTCAGCCACTTCACCTACCTTGAAATCAGCTGTTTTGTCTGGGCTTTATTTCAGGGGTGAGGTGAAATTCTTTTGAGGGGAAGAGAATTGGATCAGCTACCAATTTATTTCTCACAGATAGCCCTGTTCTGGGGTGCTTTTTGAATTTGGGGAGATTCAAAAATGGCTGTCACCATTTTAAAAAATGGCTACCTTCTTTGTCACTCACTGGGGGCTGCCATTACAGTAGACAGCAGTGGACTGTCTACAGAAAAGCATACACTTTTACAAAATGGGCAGCTCATTCTATTTGAGAGATGCAATGTTAAATAAATACCTCTTCAAAAGAAAAGCAGTGAGTGAAGCAGGCTTGTTAAAAACATGAAGTCACATTGTTTCTCCTCAAATGACTCAAATATTCACAAATATTTGGTCAAATCACTGTTTCTCCCTAGCCCTATCTTACACTAACAGCAAATTTGCAGTGCCTGGGGGCTGTGGCCAGCATGTGCATCGAGGGGCATGGGTGGCATTCTCCTCCTTCATGTGCTCACAGAGCATGTGCTGGTTATTCATATGAACAGCCCAATGCAGGGCTACAGAAACTGTTTTAGATGAAGCAACTCATGGAAGGCCTTCATATCACCTCACATCATCTAGGGTACAATACTTTTCAATACGTGCAGTTCACCTGACATCACCTCAAATGTAACACTGTTCAATAAATGCAATGCACATATTCAGGGTCACTGCACACGTTATGCATCATGTTCCAGATGTCAATGAAAACAGCCTCCCTGTGGTGAGTGACTCTTGTCCCAGCTACAACATTTAGAAGTGCTTACCACATATATATTTTAAATCCCATTAAGCATCTCTGAACCCCTGACAGTACTGCTGCCAGGAGAATAGGAACTCTTAATATGATCCCCATGGCTAGTACATCAAAACATTACTAAAGGGGATGGGGAAAGCCTGGAGTGTGTGTTCTAGCAGCATCTCCCACATTGATGCTAATCTATGCACCATCCCTCAGCTGTGAAATATCAAGCGATGTTCAGGTGATGAGAGATACTGACTGAGAGATGCACCTCCCCATGAGGAAATCAATCTTAGCTGCTCATCTGTTTTCTCTAACCCCCTTCACATGGTTTCCCTTCATTTTTCAATTTCTTCATTTCGTATTGCAAAGCAATTAATTCCATATAAAAAAGGACTAAAAGGCGGATGGTTACAAAGAGAAAGAGTTAAACAAAAGCGTATATTGTGGTAAGTTTGCAGCTATGCTTAAGGGAAGTTTAAGCCAAGTGCAAACCAGGCAGGCAGGAACTCTATAAAAGAGGGTTTCATAAAGCAACAAACATTAGGAAGTTCTGGCTGATAAAATGTGTAAGTAAAGAATGGCTCTACCAGCTTGCCTGCAACAGGAGAAGCTTAGCATAAAGATTATTGTTGTGAACACCAATGTGAGGATCTTTTATATTTGCTCCACAGCAGTTTGGTGTCCTGACAAACCTTTTCTGGAAGGAGAAGGCTTCACAAATATAATGCTCTTGACCAAGGCAATATTGACCATGTCTTTGCTGCCTGAAGCTCTAGAACTGGTTTTCTTACATAGAAGTCTTCTGCATTTTGTCCCAGTGGGAGTTCAGGGGATATGATGGCCAGATGTCCTACGAGGACAGTACTCTATTTAAAGGCCTGTCTGAGGACACTTCTGCATTTGAAGGTATCATCTACTTGAAGTGCTGGCCAGCCCAAGTTAGGTAAATGTAAATATCAAGAACCATAAGAAAAGAGAGCAGCAGCAGGAGCCTTGAAGTTGCCCATCAAGAGTTAGCACCTGTTGGACTGACAGGTTAGCTGGTGACCACAGATTTCCCTGCTATGGTATTGTATTTCAATTTAAATGACAATAATTATTTCTAAATGTGCATCTATACCAGTGTTCTCCAACCTTGGGTCCCCAGATGTTTTTGGCCTACAACTCCCAGCATGCCCCAGCCAGCATGCTGGGAGTTGTAGGCCAAAAACATCTGGGGACCCAAGGTTGGAGAACACTGATCTATACATATAAACGAGCACGTGCATTTCTGTGCAATCCTGTGCCCTCACTTGTCCTCTTCTTCGGCAGTGCGCAACTGGCCCCTCTAGCGGGAAGCAGGCAGGCGGGGGGGGGGGGAATATGGAGCAATGCATATAAGTGCATGGGGCAATTTTCAGGCATTCTGCAACTTTGGTCTAGCCAGAAAGGTTAGAACAGGGATGCGGAATGTGTGGCCCTCCAGGTACTGTTGGACTACAAATCCCATTATCCCTCACCATCGGCCACGCTGGCTGGGGCTGTGGGAGCTGCATTCCAACAACAACAACATTCAAACACCAATTCCCCACCACAGCTTCAGAGAGTACTATACAGTAATACCTTGGATTGCAAGTAACTTGGTTTGAGAGCGTTTTGCAAGACAAGCAAATTTTTAAATATTTATTTAATTTTTTTTGACTTGATATACAAGCGTCGTCTTGCAATACAAGTACTGTAGTACGGCTTAAATTAAAAATCTCTATACAATTTTTTTGGGGGGGATTTCGTTTTGATATAAGAGTGTTTTGGATTACAAGCACATTTCCGGAACGAATTATGCTCTCAATCCAAGGCATGACTGTAATCAATAGTGACCTATCAGAAGGTATTATGAGATATTTTTAGGACTTGAAACAAAACCATTTCTTTAACCCTGCTAAGAACAAAAAGAGGGGTAGGGTCATGGATAGGGATATATATTTCTAAACTATGTTAGCGTGCATCTATTTTCTGAGGTGAATTATTTACTGCTCTGCATATCATTGGTGCCAGGATTGTATTTATCTTTACCTGTACTAAATTTCTGGGGGCTCCTGCTCCTGCCCTGCCACTCAACAGCAGTAGCACTAACCATTAAATCACGGCAGCACCTGAGATAATAATTAGACAACGAAGCACAGCTGTAAGTGTTCAGCAAGGTTGCAGTTTGCAATTTGAATAGTCTTAAGAAGAAATTAAATAGCGATGGAATCAGCGTTCACAAGGAGAATGCAAATCAGATGCAAATTGACTCCTACTTTATTTGTCTGTTCTTTGTTTCTGTCTAATACAAGCAGAGGTAATTGATCATGTGTGCCACACTACCTTTTAAAGCTCAGTGCCTCCATTATTCAAGGTGATTTCCTGGGGGAGGAGGGAGGGAAACATTCCTAAGAACAAAACAATCCCATTTCTGCTAGTGTGAAAGATGGAGAAAATTACAAAGCGAGAGTCAAGTGCATCACCATGAAACTATCAAAGTATTCATTTTATTAAGCTTCCCAAAGATGATTTGTCTGTAAGTGTCTTCTTCAAGTTGGCATGGTGACTCTATTGTGCAAAAGCAACCTGTCCTGGGCATGATTTGTATACTGAGCCAATCAATCCATGACAAACTTTACCTGTGTGTAAAGTGCTTTCGAACATTTGGGATGAGATCTTGTTATGGCCATTTTGTTGTTTCTGTAGCACTTTCAAGATACTTGTCACTTTACAGATGACACACAACCCAAAATGGCAGCTCCCACGGCCTAAGAAGCTTGCAATAAATTTGATAGTGGAGGAGAAGAAGCAGAAGGAGGTGAGAAGAAGAGGCGAGTTGACGCAACTGAGTTTGAGAATTAAAACAACGAATGAGAGATGCTGCTGCCGAAGAATGGTAATATAGGCGAGAAACATTCACCTGCATGTGATGAGTTACGCAATGCGTTATCTGGGTGCCAAATTACACCATCAGCCAGTTACCAAACCGCACCACCAGCATTTCAGGCCAGCGCCCACTGTCTCCCCCGTCTCCAGCCCCCCCCCGGCAGGAATGCATGGTCACGGGGCCTTCCCCCCCCCCCTGAACAGAACCATTATAACACTGCTTAAGGGTGCAATCCAGTCAGGATTCCTATAACCCTCCAAACTCGGAGGATTACAGGCATCCTATGCAAGGTGGAAGGAGTGCAGAGGTGAAGAGAGCCAGTGTGGCGTAGTGGTGAGAGTGTTGGACTGGGACTCAGGAGATCCCGGTTCTAGTCCCCGCTCGGCCATGAAACTCACTGGGTGACTTTGGGCCAGTCACTGCCTCTCAGCCTAACCTACCTCACAGGGTAGTTGTGAGGAGGAGGAGACTGCATACTGTTCAGTGTAAAAAGCAGGCCCACCCATTCCCAGCAGTGTTATAATGGTTATAATGGTTATATAGTCATGCAGCTATACCAGTAGCCCAGTGTTCTCCATCCTTGGGTCCCCAGATGTTTTTGGCCTGCAGCGTAGCTGGCTGGGGCATGCTGGGAGTTGTAGGCCAAAAACATCTGGGGACCCAAGGTTGGAGAACACTGCCTTAGCCCTTATCAACCTGAGGTCATCAGAGGGCATGCTCCTGGTGGTTCCACGTGGACCTACGGCCTGATTGGAGTCCACTCAGAGAAGAGCCTTCAGTGTGGCAGCTCCACTTCTGTGGAACTCCCTGCCGCTGGAGGTCAGGCAGCAGGCTCCGACATTGTGTTCTTTCCGGCACCTCCTGAAGACATCTGTATTTCAGGAAGCCTATCTTGGTTGACCAGCCACTGCTTTCTATTGATATCCTGTTTTGAATATTGTGTTTTATTCTTTTTTTAAATCCTTTTTGTCTTCACTGCTCCAGAATCTGTATAGATGTGGAGCAGTATACAAATGTTGTAAATAAATAAATAAAATAAATAAAAAATAAGCAGCTGTCCTGAGAACACCAGTGGTTGGAACCAGGGCAGCAAGGTAAGGCAGGGGTGAAATAGGTTGTCTCACAGGGTTGCCTAACCTACCTCACAGGGTTGTTGTGAGGATAAAATGGAGAGGAGGAGGGAGGATTCTGTAAGCCGCCTTGGGTTCCTTGCAGGAAAAAAGGTGGGGTATCAATATAATAAATAAATAAATAAATAAATAAATATTGTGCACTCTGGTATAAAATGTAGACCCCCCCCATCCCACCCCCCACTTTGTAGCCAAATGGGCAAGCGTATGTTTAATAATCATGAGCACATCTGGTTTGGTTCTGAGAGTCTCCAGGTTTCCAATGCTGAGCTCTTGCTTTGGATTTTGAAGTTCACACAGGCAAGAATGATAGAAACTGGAATCGTAGGATTTTAGAGTTGGAAGGAAACAGCCCCTTGTTCAATGTTGGAATCTAACCTTAAAGATGACTGGTTTGACTGTTCCGATTAGCAAAGGCCTGATGGAAAATGTTGTGCAGGACCCACTTAGGGAGTGCCAGCAATGAGTAAAATCGTGCTCAACATAACAACAACCAGGGGGCGTTGCTCACACTCCAGTGGTGAGATTAATACTGGATGTTCCCAATTTAAATCCAAGCAGGCTGTTCTCAAAAGAGAGGTCGACATGGCAGTGGAATCAGCCATCCAGTCCACCAACATTCTGTTGCATTAACACTATCTCTTAATTGACTTTTCTTGTTTAGTTAAAGAACAAGATAATTAAGAGACACTGTCAATGGGACAGAGCATTGGCAAAGGCAGGTACTCTCTGCTGCTTGATAAATGCCAAGACATTTATCAAGTGAACAAACAAACATCAGTGCAATTGCTCCAGTGTTTGTTTATACTAATGCGCAGGGGAGTGATTCCACAGCAATGGATTTTAAGCTACTGTTAACAATGGATGCTTAGAACTGCAATGCATTGCATGTCCTATCACAGAACTTCCTGCAGCATTGCCATAAGCTTTTTCTTTCTTTTCTTTTCTTTTTAATTTTTATTTATTTATTTAGAGTTTCAAATAATATACAACAAAAACCATACCAACATACAAATAACAACTACAAATAACAACTACAACTTCACCATACAGGACCAAAGAATATTCATCCTCTATATTCCCCTATTACTCAATATTAAATATATATATATATCATATCTTGATTCTTGACAAGGCATGCTCCCTTTTCCCTTGACTAGCACAAAATCTAAAAATAGCCCCCAAATATCCTTAAAATTATTTCTCTTTAATTGTCCCTTTTTGCATTTAATACAGCAAGTTAACTTATCATTTACAGCAATGTCCCATACCTCCTCGTACCAATCAACAATTGAAAAAACATGTTGGACTTTCCATTTCCTTGCTATCATTAATCTCCCAGCTGTTAACAAGTTTACAAGCAAGAAGCTTTTTCTCTTCTCTTCTCTTCTCTTTCTTTCTTTCTATTTTGAGGTCAACCAACAGGTGGTTCTTTGAGGTGGTTCTTTGCAGACCACCATGTTTCCCTCTCTTCTGGTAAATATGTAGGATGCAGCAATTGCTATGTTGGTGGATCATGACCACAATCTAAGAAAGCTATATCCATGCATAGGGAAGAATTACACACATAGGAGGAGTTCCTCGAAATTTTCGGTGCAACCACTTGCCTGCTAAAGGCAAATTAACTATTTTAATTCCCGGAGGGCAGCCATGTTATTTTATTGCAGTAAAAAACAACAAAATCTTGTGGCACCTTAAAGTCTAACCAATTTATTCTGCCATAAGCTAATTTACAGTGCAGTTGTTGCTAGTAATCTAGTGCCAGGATATTTGCATTACCAGCAACAACTGCACTGTAAATGACCACTGTTAATAATGTGTTTGTCACTTTCTGCATCTAATTTCCTTCTGACCTCGCTGTTTACAATTCTTCCCCCAACCATATGTACTGCATAAAAACTAGCGATGCCGCTGAATTTCATAATCAGATAGCTCGCTGGTTGAATTTTGCCTGTTCATAACGCTCACCTTTTTAATGAGCTTGGACTGGCATTTTACAAATTTGCTATTAAGTTTGGAATTGGAATTGCTTGTGAGCTTCTGAGCATGTGCAGTCTGCACCTAACCACACTATTTCCATACATGCACTGAGTTGGTTGGATTAACCCTTTTCTTGCTTATGGTAAACTGTGATGATGTCACTTTACCCCCACAACCAATCCTATCAGCTTCAGCACATTCTCTCTCTTACTTTTGTCAGATTGGATTTGGGTCATCGTTGTTTGTACCGTACTTCCTTTTATTTTGTTCAGTTAGTAAACGTGTACTTTACTTATTGCTGATGGTAGCTGGAGTATTTCTGTGAGAGGCCACGAGAAAGCAACTAATCTGGAAGGGGGTACATAATGTGGTGACACATAACATCATGATGCACTATGCATTTCTAAACTGCAGCTCCCCAAATGCACTTTGATATTGCACATTTACAAAAGCTCATTTACATGAAATGAGAGTTTGTTTTAAGGGAGAACTCTCATCTGAACTTACCGTACATGGATGAGTTCATCATTATCCAAGGAAATAAGGAATTCACACAGGCTAAGTTCGCCTATCACTAATAAAAAAACCTGAAACTCTCCATAATACTCCATGCATCTGATGAAGTAGTCGAAAATCCACAAAAGCTTATGTTGGAACAAATTAGTTAGTCTCTAAGGCACCACAAGACCCTTTTTGTTTTAACTATTTAAGTAATAGCTTTATGGGAATAGTTAGTCTCACCTTGCTTTGGTTAGGGTGTGGATAGTATCATTACATAGTTTAGTTCTGGGGTGGGGAACTTCTTTCAGACTGAGGGCCCAGTTCAATTTCAGAGAAGCTCTCGGGGGCTGCATTGCAGTGGTGGGAGGGACTGAAAGCAAAGGGGGCAGGGCAGAGGCAAAATGGGGTGGGGCCAACAATACAGAAAAAAATATGCCAGTATATTGTAGCTTAAAGCTCTTACTGCCAGTAACTAAGTCTTAAGGGAGGCATTTCAACCTTTTAGAATGGGGGGGGGGCGGAATTGCACAAAAACCAGGAAACCACCAAATGATTGGTGGTTGGGGAAAGGGGGTGGGGCCATGGTAAGGGGGCGTGGCCATCTGGAGAACCCTGGAGGGCCAGATTGGGGGCCCAGGAGGACAGGATTTGGGCCCCAGGCCTGAAGTTCCCACCCCTGGTTTCGTCATTAGGTGGTGCTGGACTTAATTGTATCTAGGTGGAATCAGGAACTTTCTGTTACTGTTCTGTTCTGGTTGGACAGAGCTTCCTGACAGGTTTGTCCTCTAAGCCTTACATGACAATTAACAAACAACATACCAGCTAGATCTTTGGTTAGAGCAGAATACTTTGTTTAGGAAAATTCTAGTTCAACTTTGGGCTGATTTTCCACTACAGGATTAGAAATATCTAGATCTTGGTCAGCATCAGGTTATTCATGTCTGCTTGGGTCCCAGTCAAAGCTATAGCCATGCATGAGGGTCCCAGTATAATATCACATATACTAAGACTTTGGCAGAGTTATGTCCATGCTGGCACTAGAAGAAATGAATGTTTTCTCTGTCAACAGCACTGATATAGCTTCAGTTTTGAAACTCAGTATTTGCCTAAAGGTTGCATTCATAACTAATATAAGAGCTCATTTATAAGTGCCGGGGACAGAAATGGGCGTAGTGTGGAAGAGCTGATCTGGTCAACAGGGTTAATACAGCATGTATTGTGGAGAAAGGTAGCTTCTAGCTGAATTTGAAAGGTCTAATAAATTTGGAAGTTCTCATGCAGGCACATATTCCTTTAAAAAAAATAATAGCAAGACCCTCCTGTTTGGCATGGCTGCAGCAGCAGAAGAGGTAAAATGGTGAGGCCCCCTCCATCAACTCAGCTGGAACCAATGGTCATGTGGCTCCTCCTCTCCAAGAAATATCTCATGTAGTCCCAATAGTACCTAAAAGTGCTAGTTTTCTTCTTTCCTCCCTGTCCCTTTTCCTTTTCCTCCCTGTTCTTTTTTGCATTTTTTTTCTAATTAAATTGGAAGCCATTGTTTTAAACTGTAATACTACATGAGTACATTGCCTCAAAGGCAGTATATAAATGCAGTAATATGTGGAGAAAGAAATGCTATCATAGGCATGCACAGAAAGCTTTACAATCAGGACCGGTGCAGGGCAGTTTGGCGCCCTAGGCTAAATTATATTTAGCGCCCCCCCCTCTCATGCCGTGGGGTGGCTCCGGAGCAAAGCAGCCCTGCTCTGCAAACCCCACCCCCCCGTCGCCGCCAGACCCCCCCCCGCCGCCGCCGCCAGACCCACCGCCGCCGCCGCCACCCCCCCACCTACCTTCCCCCCGCCCTGGCCGCCTGCCACCTCCAAAGAGGAAGTGATGCGACGGGACCCCCGCGCTCTGTTTTTGGCCGGGGAAAACCAGGGCAACAGTGCTGTTTAAGCCCTGTTGCCCTGGTTCCTCCTGCCAAAACAGAGCGCGAGCGGGGCTCCGGAAGCGGCGCAGAGAAGGTAGGTGGTGGGGGTTTGGCGGCGGCAGCAGGGTGGTGGTGGGGGCGGGGGCGGGGGGGCGGCTGCCCAGGCTCGGCCCCACCCCACCACTACCTCCGGGCGCAATCCCCCCACACTGACCTGGCTTTGTCGGCGAGGCAGGCGGGCTGGGGCAGGAGCGTGCCAGCAGCGAAGAGGAGCGCAGCGTTTCTGCGCCCTCTTCAGCTACGCGCCCTAGGCAACAGCCTAGTTTGCCTAGCGGTAGCGCCAGGCCATGTTTACAATAAGGGACCCTACCAACTGGTGTTTCCAGTGGTCACAACACCTCCTGCACTAGATCTCAGTAGGCCTGGTATTTCTAATGCATGAAAACATGGACATTTGCACATATATAATGGGACTCAAAATGACATTATTGTACAGAAATGGAAATTTGTAAAAGCAAGTGTAGTATTAATTTAAGCTTGAAATACTAATAATTTAAAAAACAACCTTGAAATTCTTGATTCAAGGCATTTTGCTGCACAATTCACTTGTATCCTGCTGGCAAGTCTGTGAAACAGTTGTTCATATCAAGAACGAGAAGAAAGATGTTCTATATATATCTCATCAGCATTTCCATTCAGCATAATAATGGACACTTGTCATTAACACATCGTTGCCGCATCAGTCAGGTTCCTCTCCAGCATAAAAGAAGCAGGCACCTTGCAAAACGGGCTTCCAGACATTTGGCACCATTCTGAATAGATGTGCATTCACCTGGGAGCCATATTGTGGCTGCCTTATGGCTGAAGGAAAGCAAATGAACAATTTTCAAATGAACATAAAAATCATACTTAAAAGACTTCAAATGGAAAATATATATGTATTTTCCAGCCTCCATCTATAAATTAATATGTACCATCTGGGTTGCATCTGGTGAAATAAAAGTGTTGTCTCATGAGTGGTTGAGGTGCGAGAACCATGAAGCAAGACTGAGTTGTGCTGGCACCGCTTATGCTACAAAGGCGACAGTGCTCAAACGTGGTGCTGCTGAATGCAACTCATATAGCACTGGAAGAACACTAAAACGAATAGCAAGAATACTTAACATTTACGCATCGTTTTCGGCTGCTCATTACAGGTGAGGTATCATCTAGTTCAGACTCTCCCCCACCTTGGTCCTTACAGATGTCTTGAACTACAATTCCCATCATCCCTGACCATTGGCTATGCTTGCTGGGCTATGCATCACCAAAAAAGAGGATACCAAATTGCATAGAATCTGCTAACATGCTGATTTATATGTATAGATGCAAATTTTGAAATAATCAGTGGTGTACTAGAACTAGGGCTCGCAGGAATGCAGCACCAGCACTGTTTTATTAAAAGGGACACTGATGTCATCTGCCACCACCCCCCTCGGAATTCCCTGTTCCCTCTGAGTTGAGCTGCAATCCTCTCAGTAGCTGGGGGGAAATGAATTTTCCCAGCAACAATATATTGTCCCCCAGTTGTAATGTGAAGTATTTGGGGGTGGCTTGGTCTTGAAAGGGCCATTAAGACCCAATATCTTTACCAAAGACCTGCTCCTGGTGCAGATGAAAACTGCTAGAACCGGTTTGTTGATATGGATCAACACCACTGCCGGCATTTTTGGACTCTCCTTGGGGGCATGGCTATCGGGACTGTTGTGATGGACACCTGCACTTCAAAGTTTACCACTACACCACTGGAAATAATTGTTATCATTTAAACAGAAATACAGTACATCTCACCATAGTGTGGACCACCATGACCAGGTGACCCTGTGTGCCTGCCTCTTCAGTCTGCTTTCAGGTGCTAATTGTGTTGACGGGCCACAGTTCTCATTACGGTTCTTTATCTTTAAACTGGAATTGAACAGGACAGCCTTTCAAATAGAGGATGCCTTCAAATAAGGGGTGGGCCACTGGCAGCTCTTCAAACAGAGGAACTGTCCTCTGTAGAAGAGGACACATGACCACTATACTTCCTATTCTCCCAGCATGCTCTATATGCCAGCCCTGGAGCTGGTGTACATAATTTCCTTCTCATTGCAACCCATGGGAGAAAAATTGTAAAAGAGACAAACAAAGGGAAAGAAAGAAAAAGAAAAAAACACAGCTTCTCCCTCCCTTCCACCCAGTGAGCAGGGCTTCAGATAAAGCAGTTCTTCTGCCTTCGTTTCTCCCTCCCACTCACCCACCAGTAGTATTGTTCTGTCCAGAGATAATCTTGGCAAAACCTTCTTATACTTCCTCTCTACCAGATTCTATCTATTTTTTTCCCATCGCATAGTAAACTATAGATAATAGGAATGATAAAGTAACTTCTGTAAGCAGCCTTGGATTACTTTCAAACCTGCAGATATGACTCACCTTTTCCTCTTTCATTTTCACTTGAACAAGACAATGACCTCACTCATTCTCATCATCTTGTTCAAATTTAAATGCCTTTTGTTTTAATGGGAAATAATGGAGAGCAGGCTAACAGGCCAATCAAGGATGGGTCCAAGCATTGTTCCCCTTTATCAGATTTGAAAATATCCCAGCCAAGGATTCAAGGCCTGGTTCTCCATTGTTCTATACTGAGGAAGCAGTTCCACACAAGGAGGAATTCGAATTAAAATATTAGAATTAAGCAAGAGAACAAAATGTGCAATGTATTCACTTAGGGAAGTTGAAATCAGAAGCTGCATCTGGTTCTCATTGAGATCCTGGGTTTTATTTTTACCAGCTTTCCAGATGGGTGTATAGAGACTCAGGCAGGGCAGCTGGCTGGCACATTCGAGCAAGTGAGACGGTGACAGAAATAGGATCAAAAGAGCATCCTATGAGCATTCATTTAATGGTGGATTAATCTTAATATTCTTAATATTTTAGTGTATGTTTCTTAACTTTTTTTAATGTGTTGCTACTCATCCTGAACCTTACAGGGATGGCTTAACCATCTAAATGGATTCCTCTGAGCTGCCAAGATATCCAGCAGAACCAACAGGGACACACTCCCCATGTCCAGTTCCTAGCGTAGATCATCCACCAAGGTGACCAAAGCAGTCTCTGTCCCATAACCACACCTGAGGCCAGATTGAAATGGATCTAGATAATCTGCATCATCCCAAAATCCCTGGAACTGAGAAGCCAACACACGCTCCAGCACCTTGCCCAAGAATGGCATATCAGAGGTGGCCACTTATGAATTGCCAAAAAAAGAAGAAATGCATCACCAAAAAAGAGGACCAAAAGGACACCAGTTCGTATAAAATTTACATGTGGTAATTTTTATGTGTAAGTGCAAATTTAGAAATAATTATTATAATTTAAATAGGAATACAATACATCTCACCATAGTGTGGAAGACTGTGACCTGTGCACCTGCTTGTTCAATCTGCTGCCCAGGTGCTAGATGGGCAACTGTTCTTACAATTCTTTATCTGGGCTGCAGATGGGTTGCAATTCACAAGGACAGGGAAGAAAGAATGTGTTTGGCCAAAGCATGAAGAACTTCATCAGGAGGGCTTTAAACTGAATCCTATGGGGGAGGGAGACATAAACTTGGAGGTAACAATAGACGAAGGCTTATGCACCACAACGCAGAGAAACAGCTCTAATAGTGCCCAATAATAGTCTTTACCAAAAAGAAAAAGAAAAGACAGACCATAAAGCATGAGGTCTTCTATTATACTAATGCCCAGAGTATGGGAAACAAACAGAACAAACTTGAACTCATAATACAGAAGGGCAAATATGACTTGATAGGTGTAACTGAAACTTGGTGGGATGGCTCCCATGACTGGAATACAGCAATGAAGAATATATCTTGTTCAGAAAGAACAGAAAGGGAGGTGGAGTTGCACTATATGTTAAAAATACATATCTCTGCACAGAAATACAGGAGGATGAGCTTGGTAGCCTCATTGAGAGCATCTGGATTAAAATAAATGGGGCAAAGAATAAAAGGAACATGATGGTCCCAAGTCCGAGTTGCCTTGGGTCCCAGTGTTGGGAAAAAGGCGGAATACAAATAATAATAATAATAATAATAATAATAATAATAACAACAACAACAACAACAACACAACAACACAAATAATAATACTGACCACCCAATCAAGGAGAAGACGAGGATGAAACTTTTGAAAAGCAAATTGCCAACCTTTCAAGGAGGCATGATGTAGTAGTAATGGGGGACTTCAATTTCTGATATGAGTTGGGAGATGAATTCTGCCAAACATGCCCCCCCGAAATTCCTGACTTGTGTTGCTGATAACTTGGGCCAGGATCTCTTCTTGATCATTCCAGATTGCAGGGCACGGAATAATGGGCTCAATTTACAGGAAGCCAGGTTCCGCCTGGACAACAGGAAAAAAATTCCTGATTGTTAGAGCAATACAACAGTGAAACCAAGTACCTGGGGAGGTGGTGGGCTCTCCCACACTGGAGGCATTTAAGGTGCAGCTGGACAGCCATCTGTCAGGGATATTTTGACTTGGATTCCTGCACTGAGCAGGGGGTTTGACTCGATGGCCTTAGAGGCCCCTTCCAACTCTACTATCCTCTGATTCTATGATTGTAGCTTGAGATTGATAGGCAAATGGTCAAGGAACACCCAATTACTTTGAACAAGTTCAAATCTCCAGGGCCCAATGAACTGCATCCTAGAGTAATAATAAAGGAACTGGCAGAAGAACTCTCAGAACCACTGTGTTATCTTTGAGAAATCATGGAGGACGGGTGATGTGCCAGATGACTGGAGGAGGGCTAATGTTGTTCCTATCTTCAAAAAGGGCAAAAAGGAGTTACCTGGGAACTACAGACCAGTCAGTCTGACATCAATCCCTGGGAAAATTCTGGAGCAGATTATAAACAGCAGTCAATCTACCAGAACCTTGAAAACAATGCAGTGATTACTAGAAGCCAAGCCAATCTGATTAGAAGTATAGCTTCCAAAGCGTGTGAAGTGCTAGTTCCTCTCTACTCAGCACTGGTTAGGCCTCATCTATTCTATGATTCTATGATCTTTAAATCAGAATTGAACTGGACAGCCTTTCAAACAGAGGATGCCTTTAAATAGAGGATAGCCTTCTGACAGCCCTTCAAACAAAGGAGTGTCCTATATAAATGAGGACACATGGCCCACCCATACAACAGAAGCTGTATGCAAGCATTTGCCTACAACACAAGTAGGGCTAAACTGTGCAGGTAATATAAGTGAGTGTGCATGCCCCACCCACAAATGTCCCCATGCCCTGGGACTACGTCACAGATCGTCATGTGTTCAGCATCAGCACAAAGGTCTGAACAGGACTTTGTAACCACATTTGGCTAAACATGCTTATGGAGCTCCCGTGATCAGAATCCCTGCTTTATCAGGTTCTGAATGAGCAGTTTAGCCCTACTCATGCACAGGCAACCACCTGCACAGGGCTGCTGTGAGGTGGAAATGGGGTGGTGGAATGGCCTCTTCCATTTCAGACTGCAGGTGAGGGTTACATTTTTAAATATTTCCCTATGTGAAAAGCTCCATGCATACAGAAAATTAGCATGCCAGGGCTGCATGAGCAGAGCTACAGCCTATGTCCCTGATGTGTAGTTGTTTACATGGGGCAGGTAGGGGGACCGATATTGAAAAATGGCACTATCTACCTGTAGTCTGAAATGATACAGTCGAGTCTTCAGGATTCTACCACCTTGCTTTCATAGCTTTTATAGACCAGACCTTTGCCTCTGTATTTCCAAACAATTCACTCCAAAGCAGACCACCAAAGTTGGTGAAAGATTCTGTGGAATCGGTGGCCTGAATATTGCAGTCATGAGGTAAACATTTCTGAAACAACTGTTTGACAGTCTGCCTCACTCTATACCAGGGCTCTCCAACCTTGGGTCCCCAGATGTTGCTGGACTACAGCTCCCAGAATCCCTTGCCGTTAGCCATGCTGGCTGGGTATGCTGGGAGCTGTAGGCCAGCAACATCTGGGGACCCAAGGTTGGAGAACCCTGCTCTATACAGTGTACACCTAGTAGGGATGTGCGAGGAATCCGTTTGGGGGGTGAAAATCCAATGGATTTTCCAACTCGGGCCTCTGGATTCCTTTCTGTTTCCCACACACTGGCACCAACTCGATGTGATGCGAGTCGAGTCGAGCCAGCACACAGGTTTCCACTTTTAAAACGGGCCATGGTTTGCACAAGTTTATTTTTTTAAAAAAGTTCAGGAAATTTGTGCTAATTGTGGAGCCCGGAATTTGTGCACATCTCAAAGTTGTGCAAATTCAAGCCTTTCACAGGACCAACCTGACTCAAGCTGGCTGCCCCACCACTGGGACCTACCTCATTGCTAAAACAAAAAACCCACCAGTAGTACAATCATAAGCAAGTGAACGCAATAAATAGTATTTGTCGAAACAAATACATTACCGAAAAAAGCAGATACTGTATTGCATGCATAATATTGGTGGGAAGAACGGGGGGCAGGGAAGAGTCTAAAAAAACCATGACCCACTTTGCACAAATCATGGCAGCTGAACAATATTAACTGAAAGTAATAACTTTAAAATGTGTCTATTTGATGTGTGCAAATCACGTAACCCTAGCAGAAAACTGTAGTGCCAATGCCGAACTAGACAAAATTGACAATGACAAGTACTTTGTGAAGTAGGGAATATGGCGATCTAATGATGAAGTAGAGGATATTTACCAAGGGAAAATGCTGTGCCCAGGGTTACATAATGGACTTGTGAATACGATAATATATTAAAAACAGCACAAACCCATTTACACAAATTTAAAGGTTCAAACCCAATTTGCGCAAAACACTCAGTTTGCGCAAATCACCAATATGCAGCTCTCAGTTCTCAGTGTGAGCAACTATTTCGTGCACATTTCCGAAACCTGAAGGAAAAAAAGTGGCATGGTCCGTTTTTGATCACCAGATTGGAAACACTGCAGAATTCCATCGGGCTCAAATGAAACGGATTTCCCAGCATCACACATCCCTACCATAATGTGGTTACAGTTTGCTGCATGTATTTATTTGGAAACCAGATCAATAAACGTTATCAGTATCGTTAAATTTCTTCTTGTACTGTACAATCCTTCACCGCTTTCCTCCTTCCCCAACCTGGTGCTCTCCAGATGTTTTTGACTACAACTCCCATCAGGCCCAGCCTGTATGGCCAGGGATGATGGGAAATGTTGTAGAAAAGTATTTCCCATTCCCTGCTACCCAATCCTGTTGGCTGGAGATGCCAGGGATTGAACATCAGAGCTGAAAAGCAGGTGTTCTACTGATCTGTTTCCCTTCCCATGGACATGACTCCCTCAGCAAGACTTGAACCCTTCACCTGGGGGAATAAGCTGCCTTATACCAGGTCAGGTTATTTAGCCCAGAATTCTCTACTCTGACTGGCAAAGGCCCTCCAGGGTTTCAGGCAGAACCTCTTTCCCATCCCTTTCCACCTGCACCTTTTAACTGGAGATGGCAACATGCATCTGCATATCCCGCTTGTTCAAACTTGTTCCTGGGTTAGACAAGAGGCTGTGAATCAGAGTCACTGGCTTCTTCCCACTCCCCAGAAACCAATTCCCTGACTTATGTTTCTTGGTAATTATGGGGAAGCCTTCCCCAACCTGGTGCCGTCCAGGTGCTTTTGAGTTCAACTCCCATCAGCCCCAGCCAGCATGGCCAAGGGTCCTCAGGAGTTGTAGTCCAAAACATCTGGAGCGCACCAGGTTGGAGAAGGCTGTTCTAGGGCATGACAAAGAGCCATTTCTTTGTTATATCTGAATACTTCCTCTGTACCACAAAGTGCTCAGAGGCAGAGCAGCATTTTATTTTTGCAGTGTACCAAGAAGACAGTGACCTGGTTCTCACAATCGCGGTGGAGGGAATAAGCCACCGCACGTGCTGGTCACATGCTGGGGGTATTTGCAAAATTACCCTCATTGGTAATTATCACCCAGAGAGCTTCGGCTATTGGGCAGTATAGAAATGTAAAAAATAAATAAATATGCAAATTCCCCTGCATGTGACCGACATGTGCAGCAGGGGAAATAAGCCACCACCGCTTATATCCCCCATCATAATCATGTGAACTGGGCCAGTGGCTGCATTTGGATGTCAAAATACACTATGGCCTAGCAAGATGTGAATGTGATGAGCTTCTCCCCGTCTCATGTGCTACCCGCTCTCCTCTCCTCCTGTGCAGCCAGGAAAAGGAGTTGAGAAGCTTTTACTTCCAGTTTTGATTAACTACATCTTAACAGTTAATGGTTAATCTTAGCAATGGTTAGTTTAAACAAACCACCATTGTGAACCATAGTTTGAAGGTGGCTTGTTTGAAATTAACCATAGTTAAGATCAGGGATAGACAACGTTAGGGGGACCTCGGGGGCATTTTCATACACCCCAGACCCCTCCCCCCCATGGGCTGTACTTGTGGGGCACTGGAAAAACCTGACGGTTTGCCTCCAAACTGCTATGGAAGCCTAAAATGGCCAGATCTCACTTAGGAAAAAGAGAGAGAGACTTGGCCACTTTAAGCTTCCTTACTGGTTTGCCACCAAAATTGACAGTAAACAGGCAATGTTTTTGCCGTGGTTGTGAATTTTGGTGAGGGCAGCCAGGGCCGGATTAAGAGCATTATGGGCCTGGTGCTGAGGAGGGCGCGCGGCTGAAGAGGGCGCAGAAACGCTGCGCTCCTCTTCGCTGCCGCTGTGCCGCCCCCGCCAGGCCTCTGCCTCCGCTGCGCCGCCTCCACAGCGCCGCCCCCGCCAGGCCTTCGTCTCCCCACCCTCCCTCCCTCCTGCCGCCGCCGCCGCCGCACCCTCCCGTCCCGCTCGCCGCTGCACCTCCCCCCACCCTCCCGCTCGCTGCCGCTACGCCTCCCGCCGCCGCCGCCATCACCACCACCCCGACCCCCCCCGCCACTTACCTTCTCCGCGTCGTGTCGCTTCCAGAGCCCCGCCCGCATTGTTTTGGCGGGAGGAACCAGGGCAACAGGGCTTAAACAGCCCTGTTGCCATTGTTTCCCCGGCAAAAAACAGCGCGGGGGTCCCGTCGCGTCACTTCCTCCTCCTCCTCGGCAGCGGCGGCGGCGGCGGCAGCAGCAGCAGCCGCTGCCAGGGCGGGGAGAGGGTAGGTTGGTGGTGGCAGCGCAGGAGTTGTTTTTTTTTGCAGAGCAGGGCTGCTTTGGAGAGGGGGGGCCCGCTAAATATTATTTCGCCTGGGGCGCCAAACTGCCCTGCACCGGTCCTGATTGTGGGCCTGTTTTGGGATAGGGGCCTGGAGCTGCAGCTCCAATAGCCCCTATCTTAATCCGGCCCTGAGGGCAGCAGGGAAGTGGCAGGGGCCATGCCAGGGGGTAGCAAGGGCTGCATGTGGCCCATTATTCACCGGCTGCCCACTCCTGGTTAAGATTAACCACAGTTTGCTGGGTTTGGATGACACAGCAAGCTGTGGTTAACCAAAAGCAGAAACAAAAGCTTCTGAACTCATCCTCACAACCATGCCAGAGGAGGAGAGGGGAAGGGGACATGTAGAAGCCCAGGAGTTAGGCTTGTTCAAGCCTCACTAAAAGATGGTTTAGTGTAACTTCAAACACAGCCAGTGACTTGCTCAAGGCAACCCAAAATGAGTTTCATGCCTAAATGGGGATTTGACTCTGATCTCCCCATGCCATATCCAGTCACTTCACCACAACATGGATCATTCAGCACCCTTTAGGAGTCCATAGGAAATAGCCTCAAATAAGCCAGTCTTTTTTATCCTTTTTATATGGTAACTAAAGGGTTCTGAACATTTCAAAAAACAATAATTATATCCTGTTTTTTCAACAAACTCTAGTGCCAAAAGCTGTTGGCTTGCTACATATAAATTTGGCCTCAGAGCTTATCAGACCCATATATCATTATTATTGAATTAACAGACTGGGTCGTGGGGTTATTATCATTTTGCTGAAACATGTAATTAATTTTTTTCTCTTTGTATCCCCCATGCCATGGTTTTCCCTACTGTCGCTCATATTTTTTCCTTTGCATCTAGACAAACCATGAAAAGAAGCATATTGTAAGGTATCTACCGGTGTATAAAAACCATTTTGCACAACCAACAATTAAAATCCCAGGACCCATTAAAAATATTTTCATATGCTATCAAATGCCTGAGGAGTAGAGGAAAGTCTTAACCTGGCGCTAGAAAGACGACTGCTGGTGGCAGGTGGGTCACCACTGAGAAGGGAGTCTCCCTTGTTGCCATCCTCCGAACCTTCCTCAGATGAGGGACTTGGAGGAGGGCCTCAGATGAAGATCGTAGAGGAGGGGTGGGTTCATCCCAGGAGAGGCACTCTGTCGGGCACTGCAGTAATGGCTGAAAGGAAGAAAGCTTGGAATCACCAGGAGTGGACGAAGTCGATCTGACAAGCCCAAAATCTGCCCATCTGTGCTCTACGCTGCCCCCTCTTTTAATCCTCACAACAACTCTGTGAGGTAGGTTAAACTGAGAGATAGTTACTACTCTGCCTCCAGTCACCTGTGTGACTCTACATGGACCTGAATGTGAACCTCTCTGGTTTAAATGCAATGATCTAGCCAAACTGGTTTTGTTTTTCTTTGGGGGGGGGGGGTTATGCAGGATATTGTGTTATAAAATGGCTGGCAAGGATCTATTGGTGCAGTCTGATGGATTGTTCCTTGGTAAACGTTAAAGGGTGTTTTTTTTAAAAAAAAATCAGTTTTATTGTATTTTAATTCATGAAAGCTGTTTACAAGTTACAAAAAAAGAGAGGGTAATGCATTTTATATAAACAAACAAGTTTGGCCCATTTCAAACATTGTCTTTACAATTGCTTGTCCTAGCCATCTGCAATCCAGCCCTTCTCCGTGTGATGAAAGGTAGCTACATGCAGCTTTCTCTAAGAATTAAACTTTCTGCACAATGATGATCTTTAAAAACTCTTGGATGCCTAATGCTTTTAAAGCCTGTGAGAAAGGATATTCTTCAGAACAAAACTACATGAATTTGCCATTCAGTACAGTACGACTATGGCTGCCTTTGAAAATGAATAGAACAGCAAACAGTATTTAGCACCTACAATGCCTTTCGTAATGCTCATCTCCTTCACCTTCTATTAATATATATCCCTATTCCAATAACTGACTTTTTGTTAAAATGGTGGCAGTGGGCTTAGTGACAAGGACCCCGACAATTTTTTAAAAAGAGCTTCCTTGGCATATGGGTTTGAAGAGAATAATTTCCAAACTAAATAAAAGCCCCTCCATC
The DNA here is from genome assembly GCA_021292165.1 of Shinisaurus crocodilurus. Taxonomy (NCBI): domain Eukaryota; kingdom Metazoa; phylum Chordata; class Lepidosauria; order Squamata; family Shinisauridae; genus Shinisaurus; species Shinisaurus crocodilurus. The sequence goes on along the minus strand of CM037880.1, from coordinate 191,245,239 downwards.
CTTGCTTTCAGAGAGAGAGAGAGGAAGACACATACAACAGCAATGCATGACATGGAATGCATTTTGATGTTCAGTGAATCTGTTGTTCATATGGACCTGTTTTGTTTTTTTAACCTGAGTCGCCAAAAGTCTACTGATTATTTCTTCAGGTGGCTTTGTTTATTCTATTCAATGCATACCTGTATTTACAATTAGAATATTAATATATGTCAAAATAATAAACAGAAAATGCCTTCATGAGGCTCAGGCTATACTAATGTAATATGCACTTGAAGGAATATTTTTATTGATTGATTGACTGATTGATTGTAGGGATGTCACCGCGAATATCGGGGGGCTTGAGCAGGCTGAAATCGGCCCCGCTCGCAGCCCCCCCCCAATATTCACGGCGACTCGCGGGCCTACCTTACCGCCCGCTCGTCTGCCGCTTGGTCCGTCACACTGCGCTGCCCGCGCGGGCTCCCGTCACGTCATTTCCGGCTGTGACACGACGGGCCCTGCGCCGACGCAGCTGAACCCTGTTGCTGCGGTTTTGGCGGCCGTTTTAAGCCCTGTTGCCCTGGTTTCTACGCCAAAACCGCAGCAACAGGGTTCAGCCGCGTCGGCGCAGGGCCTGTCGCGTCACTTCTGGCCAGCCAGAAGTGATTTGATGGGAGCCCGCGCAAGCGGAGCGGCTGCCCGAGCGGCGCGGAGAGCGGCTGGAGAGCCCCTCCATGCCGCGGAGAATTCGAAGATCGGGGGGCCATGGCGCGGAGAGCCGAGGTGATTTGGAGGGGCATCAAGGTATGAAATGCACCGCTGATTGATTGATTGATTGCATTTATAGCCCGCTCTTCAGCCAGAAAAGGCTCTCAGAGTGTCTTACAAAATTAATAATAAGACAGTCCCTGCCCTCAGGCTCACAATCTAAAAGACATGATGACACAAAAGGAAAAGGGATTGGGAGGGAGGAGGAAGAATGCAAAACTCAGGCACCAGTTCTTACTTTAAAAGGTTCTTATAGGTTTTTCTTTCTTTTTTCTTTCTTTCTTTTTTTTTGGCAGGGAAGGGCAAAACAAGCTCCCTGCAGCTGCTCCCTCTCCAGTTGATGTATGGGGCCAGGTTGGTCTCCCCCTTGCTGTGATGTTACTCCTGGGAGGCAGGGGTTGCAGCCTCCCCAGTGGCTCTTGGTTCTCTGGCCGATGGATGAGGCCAGAGTCTGCCGCCCCAGGGCACTGTCAGTTGGCGCTCCAAATATGTTATAAATGGAGCTGTGCGCAAATGGCCTCTCGAAATTCTCCACCCTATTTGTGGGCCGGAAAACTTCACCGAATTTCTCCAGGGGGAGGAGAAAATCTCCAAATGTTTTTCATGGGCACAACTAACCGTTAGCAGGGGTACTTCTAGCACAACTTCTGCCTTTTTTCCTAAGGGTGTTTTTTTTTGTTTTCTTTTGTTTTCGGACTGCTACTGCAAGTGGTGGCAGAATCAACTGTGTTGGCAGGCTGGCCCCCATTTTGCATCCTCCACAATGCAGCTGCTAGGGGGGCAGTGTTGTGTCCAGCTCCAGGGAAGAGGCGGAGCCAGTGCCGAGCCGAAAACTGCCCTCCAATTTCCTGAAAGTTTTCTTCCCCCATGAAAGAGGCTTCCGTTGTTCTGCCTCATTCTCTGCTTTATAATTTGTTTTTGCAATGTTTGTGAGCTTAACTAATCACTGCAAGGTGGCTGTGTGTGTGTGTGTGTGTGTGTGTGTGTGTGTTCCCCCCCCCTTTCCGTTACACATCTCTCTATTGCTCTGCAGCCTCCTGGGTTGCCTGCACTTCTTGATCTGAAAAAAGCCCTACGGGAGGAATTACCTCATGACGTCTTCCCCTGGGCTTTAACTAAAGTGCGTGCGGGATACCGAGGAGGCTACAGGTTGCCTGAGAGATAATTGTACAAGGAAAGACAGGACACTCACCCACATTTCTCAGCCACGCCATCGGTAAGGTAAGCGCAAGAAACAGAACCCCAGCCCACAGGAATTTCTCTGACATTTTCCGCTCCTTTGCATTTCTTTTAGAAAGCCATTTTTCCCCATTGAATTGAATGAGAATGGTTGAAAAACAAAGGGAAGAAATTCTTTAGTGCAGCACTAGTTATTAACAAATCCTTAAATAAAGGTGCGATCGTATGCATCTTTAGACAGAAAAAAGGCCTACAACTCCCAGCATGCCCCAGCCAGCACAGCGTACTGGGAGTTGTAGGCCTTTTTTCTGTCTAAACATGATAGGGTTGCACCCTAAATTATTTTAATGGATTGAAGACAATTGCCTTGTTCCAGGTCAGACTATTTGTCCATATAGCCCAATATTGTGTGCTTGGATTAGCAGTGGCTGTCCAGGATCTCAGAGAAAGCTCTTTCACACAACATCTGCTGTCTGACCCTTTCAAGAGGAGGTGCCAGGAATTGAAGCTAGAGATAGATGTATCTGTCAGGTTCAGTTTCTCTCAATTTCTCATTTCTCCAATCTTAAATTTGGTTTCTCCAAACTTTGAACGAGGATTCGTATGTATTTTCTTCAAAACTTTAGCTAATCTACACATTTTTTTGCAAGCAATTTCCCTAATAGAATTCATTTTAATGTTAATTTCACTAAATATGCACATTTTTTGTGCACACTTTCCCCTTATAGACACATTTTTGTATGCATTTATTTTTAATTGGACAAATTTCTGTGCATTTTTGGTGTGCATTTCTCCTAGTACATGCATTTATGGCTGCCATTTTGCCTAATACATACATTTTTTTGCAAACCATTTTCCTAATCTAATGCATGTTTAGGTTATTTTCACTGATGTGTGCATTTTTGTGTATTATTTTTCCTCTAATATACACATTTTGGTGCCCATTTTTTGATTGGAGAACTCCACTGCAAAATTCAGAGAGGTGAGAATTTCAGAGGGCCAGTTCACATCTTGGGTTGGAAGTGCGAAATTAGATAAGTTTGCATTAAAATGCGAACTGTAACAGATTTCTTGTCCACTCCTAGTTGAACCTGGGACCTTCTGCATGCAAAACCTGTGCTCTGTCAATGAGCTACAGTCCCTCCCCAAAATGAGGAATCCCAACTGTGAAATCCCGAGTGTGCACACAGTGCCCCTGCCCTGTCTCAACTGCTCAGGATCAGGAATCAGAGAAATTACCCTAAGGAATTCCAAGGAATCATTTGCACCGCTGATTTTGGGGAGATATTATTTTGCAGAACTCAGGGGACTTTACAGATTCTGAAACAGGGAATTTAGCAGAGCCCATTGGGACCCCTTTTGCATCATGATAACCAAGGTGGCATATGGAACTCTTGCAGCTTCCTTGACTTTGGCTGGATCCTCCCAGTTTCCCTAGTGGAGTCACCCAGGGGTGGGAATGGGTTGACTCAAGCCACTAATGCCAGAAGGCAGTTCGGAGACCTTCTGCATGTATGGGGTTCATTTACAGTTGTGGGCATCATCGGAGCTCTAGTAGCAGCAGGGGGGTTCTGGGGAGGGTCCAAATCTGTGCAGATCACAGCAGACACAGATGCCTCTTCCAGTATCACAGGGCTGGCTGTCTCATGAGGCCAGCTGAGCCTCTTACTCTTACTGAGCCACTGTGTTCAATAGGTCTTACTCTCTACTAAGTATGTTTAGGATCACAGCCTAAGCCTGTAACTAAATCTAAGAACGTGTAAGTGAAAGGATTACTTATTCTCGCTCTGTTTTCCCCTGTCCCTACTTCCCTCCTCTCTCCCCTTCTTTTCCTCAGGGTTGGGATCTAGCCTCTTTTACTCTGTCAAGCACAATGCACATCATCATCATCATCATCATCATCATCATCATCATCATCATCACCATCATCATCACATTTCCATCTGGGAAAAGCTGGACTTGTTAGGTTTCTGCCCTTGTTTTTGTAGTTAAAATCACAGGACCCCTATGAGAGAAAAAGGTGGCAACTCTACCAGACATTACACAGCGAGGATAGTGGGAAACATCCTGGGGAAAAGGGAATCTTTTCCCCCAGTGACATCCCCATGTGCACTATGGAAAATCACTATGGGAAGGTGCCCCTGCTTTCTTAGTCATCTAAACATACCCTGAGACTAGCCCCAGAATTAAATTTAAAGTTTTAGGCACCATGATGGGAGGGCAGCATATTCTGCTTTCTGGGTTGGCCCTGCATTGATTATATTGTGGCCTAAAAGACTTTGGATAGGCCTTCTGCACCAAGGCACAGGATAGACCAGGGCTGCCTAACCTCAGGCCCAGGGGACAACTATCTATCTATCTATCTATCTATCATCTATCTATCTATCTATCTATCTAAAGAATTAATTTGGGAGGTGGGTGGCTGAGAGGGAGAAGTTAACTTCTTCTCCAACCCAGATTAAAATCCAAGCTGGAGAAGATTTTTTGGCACTGTAACTCTTGCCTTGCAGTTGATGTGACTCATATTTCACAACTAAGAAAGACACAATTTGACAACATCGCTATCTCACACTCACCTAACTGCTGGCAATGCTGATTAATTAGCTGATTAAGGGCACAATCCAATCCAGATGCCTGTAGCTCTCCAATCTTGGAGGATTACGGGCAGCCTATGCAGGGTGGGAGGAGCATCAAAGGTCACCTCTGTGTTCCTCTTGGCTTGCAAAGCACTTAGATAGCCATTTTCGGCTGTCTAAGTGTCGCGCCTCAGAGCACAAGGGAAGCTGAGGCACTGCCAGGATACTTCATATCATGGTGATGCCAGTCTCCTCCCCCTGCACCCCCAGCATGTCCCCCAAAACCTGTATCTGAGGTCGCTCTTACAACCTCGGTGACGCAGCTGGCATGGTTCTTTCTGTACGAGCTATAAGTGGGGGTAGAGGGATCAGAGTTCTGATTCCTAGCTACTACGAGGTCAGATGGATTTTCCAACATCATAGCTGGGGATCTGAGCAATCCTATGGCCATCTAGATGCTGTCTAGCAGCCATAGGATTGTGCTACCCATGTATATATTGTGCACTTGCAAGATTATACATCCCTTTGGGATGGAAATGGTTATAGAGAACCATTTTTTACATTGGGAATGATATAAATATTTTCTTTTATGCACCATCTCCACACCCTTGGGCATTGCCCAAACATCTGGTGGCTTAGATCAGAAAGTCCCACTGATTGCCAGGAGGCTAGTTCTGGAGGCTTGGGAAGCCAAGAACTCTCCAAGTATAAAGGCCTGGCTTGAGGACATGATAGACTTGGCAGCAAAGAAGGAGTGAAATCGGACATATATTTATAAGAAATTCTAGTTCCCCTTTGCGGAATGCTTTTCTGTTATGAGTTCCAGCTCATGCTGCTTCCCAACGAACTGCCAGGTAATTCCAGCTGCTCCCAGCAACATACACTTTCTTTCCCTTTGTTCTCTCTCTCAACCTCTCTCCCCTGCTTCCCCACCCGCTTATTGGCCTTTTAAGTTTTTAAGAAAATATCCTTGATAAGAATAGGTGCCAGCAAATGTGTTTTGTAACTTTTGTTACTGAAATATTCTTTGAAATGTCTGTACAAACAGACATGTAGTATATAAAGTAGAAACAACGATGAATGCATAAATGGTCCTGCAGATTGGCATTTGTACAATGCAAGACTGTTCCCCATCTCTGCAGACTAGAGTTCACTAAATATGCTGCAGCATTTGCAAGCAGCAGTGACAGATTCACAAGACAGAGGTGTTAATGACAGGTGTCGAATCAAAACTCCATCATCCTTGCAACATCCCTAAAAACTAAGTAACAAGCTTGAATGCATTTGTTGCTCTACAGTATTGAGACCCAACATAGACAGTGGATCAGATGGTAATGGTGGCCATGTGTCCTCTTTTACAGAGGACAGTGTTTGAAAGCATCCTCTGTTTGAAAGGCTGCCCTGTTTATCTTTAAATTCCAATTTAGAGATAAAGGACCATAAGAACTCTTGCCCATGAACAGTGAGCCCATGAAAAGTTTCTGCATGCGTGACTCTCTCTCCCCTCCCCAAATATTTTGTTTTTGTTTGTTTGTTTGTTTTCTGTAATTGATGTTGCTTTTGGTGGAGCAGCAGTATGAACATTTTCAACTTTTTTAAAAGGGATTCAAAATGCTCCAGGTACTACCTATTAGTAACTTGGCCAGTTTCAAAATAATTTTCCTCCAGAGTGGAATCCTTCCAGCAGAATACATGTGAGAAACTGTTATGCCAGAAGGCAAACTCCAGGAGTTCTTACACTCCAGTCCTTTACATGTCTACTCAGAAAGACACCCCATTGAATTCAATGCGGGCTTACCCTCAGGTAAGTGGGTATAGGATTGCAGCTGGGTAGAGCAATTCACTGCATTAATGTGCAATCAAAAATAAATAAACCCACAACTGATGACATTTCTGAACACATCTTCTCTCGTACACATTTCTAAACTGATTTCATCCTAAAGTATGCATTTTGGTATGTTTTCGAAGCCAAGAACCGCATCACAAAATTTGGAGAGGCCTGAAATCCAAAACATAACAACATTCCAATCTGCACATTGCTATGGAAGTTGTAGATCAGGTCAGTTCATCACAGAATTTGCAAAGATGGAATTCCTCAAGGATTCCTAGTCCATGACAATAGGTCGTGCATCAGGATGTCACCCATCTTCGCTGCATTACTTACATCCAAAACCACTTCCCCACCCGCATTCTTTCCCAACTAGTTAAGTCATGGGTAGGCAATGTGGTGTCTGGGGGCAACTGTGTGCCCCCAGACACCTTCCTGGGTCCCCACCAAGTCACCCTACACTTACTAATTTTTGCTTAAATAATATTTTGATATTTTCTTACTGGCAGCGGGGATTGCTTCAAAACAAAGTGGAATCCTCTAGACTCTGCCATCTTAAGTTCCCATGAATGCCTCTGGGCAGGTTACTTGTCCTTTATACCTAGCCATGTTCACCCATGGCAGCCAATTTGTGGTTGGGCCCAAGACAGTTTTTCAGATTTGCTATTGTGCCCATGGACCCAAGAGTTTGCATACTCCTGAGTTAAATAATGTAACTAGGCAAGTTGAGGGAATGTTGGCCCAGTTGCCTCAGCAATAGGGATGTTCTCTCTCTTCCCTGTGACATCTGCCCCCTTGCAGTGCTAGTTCCAATTTGGGGTGGGGGGACCTTGACAAGGCATCCACTGATGGCTCCACCCATAGTGTTGTGCCCCCTATGGCAGCAGGCAGCCCCTCTTCCTCTTGTTTCTTTCCTCTGGACACAGGCAGGGGGCATACTTGCAGGAAGACGGCTGTGGCAAATGAGTGCCAGGCTTCCGCCATTTTGATTGCCCCAAACACCCTGGAGCAATGCAGCATTGCTCCAGGGCATTCTGGGCAATGACAGTGGTGGCTGCTGCCCAGGGAAGTTACGTCAGCAGCGGTGGGCCCTTGGCACCTACCTGAGGATGCTGCATGGTGATGCTAAGCCTACTGCCATGCAAACAGTGTCTCCTCCTTCACAAAAAGTGTATGAAAAATCATCAAGAAGCAGGAAGTGCATTCTGCAGGTGCAAAAACATTCATGGCATGTGAGCCCCATCTCAGCTCAGCATCAGCTTTAATGGTGAGAAGAGAGGATGGAGGAAATTGTCCATAGATTTTGGGGCAACTGTTTTAAGTCTGAGCAAACTCATGGATACAGACTCCATACAGCTTACCGCTGCTGTTTGCTGGAGAATATGCTGAAAGGATCTGAATCCTGTACATCTGGGACTATACTGAATGGCAAATTGTTGTTTGCCATGGATAGTATATTCCACGGGTTGACTCACACTTACAAAAGGAGATGATTTACTTTATGTCTGTGCTTGTAGGTAATCTTAAATGGCATCTGTTCAGCTTCTTCCAATGTGGCAGTTTTTCTTGGTGAAAGAGAAACAGTGACATCTTGTGGAAGATCACATTTTTGTTCCTATCTTTCTATTCTATGATAGGTTTATAGTCTGAAAACAATCGGTTTGTGACCTTACAAATTTGGTGCATTTGTGAATTTAGCTGATGAGGCTGGAGCCTTGTTTTCTGGAAGTTAACGCTGCCTCGCATTTCAATGAAATGTGGTACAATAAGATGACTCTGCCCGTTTATTTTCTATATTCAGTGAATGCCATTGTAATGGCAGCTTTATCTGATCATTTCAGTGTGGTTGGTTTTTCTTTTGATTTTTAATAGGAGTAATCTCTGAATCAACAATAAATCTTATCTGAATGGTGTGTGTGTGTGTGTGTGTGTGTGTGTGTGTGACTTTTGCTTCCTCCCACTGTCAAGGTTTTTCAGTCTCAAATTCTTTCTCTCCTGAAATATGAAGAACATAACAAATTTTGTTTGGTAAATTCGTATACAAGAAAATGAACTAAAACGAAATTCATACTCATCTGTACCAGCCAAATTCAATAGGTACAGCTATTCCCAGCATGGAGAGGACTATGATGTACCAGCCTGCCATGTAGCTGTTAAAGACGAGGAGCCTTTCAGAAAAAAAAAAAGAGGTGGCAACCCTAATTAAGCACTAAAATGGTTGAATAGACAGGGATTCAAACCCAGACTTTTAAGAGCTAACCACTCAAAGCCCTGTGCCTGGATGCACAAATCTGTCAGTTCTGGTTTCTTCTAAATCCGTTTTTTTTAAAAAAGATTCAAGCTCTTTTTGATATTTCTCAAGTGCAATTTCTGTTGACTTTAATGGAGCTCAGGACTGCAACCATAACCAACAGTCTAGAGAAATATTTTCTCGGGTTGGGTGAACGTGTGATGTTCAAGATCATAGATTTCATAGATCATAGAGTTGGAAGGGGCCTACAAGGCCATCGAGTCCAACCCCCTGCTCAATGCAGGAAACTAGAGGAGGGGTCTCCCATCCAAGTAATAACCAGGCCTGACCCTGCTTAGCTTTCCACAGTCAGACAAGCTGAGCCAGCGTGAGCCACAGGCCTGTATTTTCACCAGGATTCTCCAAACATCATCTCTCCACTTGTCTCATCCTTGATTCCCATTTGCATTTGTGATCGCTCTGCACTAACAGGAAACTTGTGCAAATTGAGTGGCGATCGAACAGGAGATTTGCATACATTTTCCCCAATTTGCACAAATGTCCCCAAATTTGCATAAATTTCCTCCAAAGACTAAAGTGGGGCCGAATCAGTCTACTTAGGAAATTTTCACAAACAAACTGGGACTCAGGGACGAGATGAATAAAAGCACGTATTCGACAATTTGCAAACATTTTCAGCAGACACATGCTTGTGCTCGCGCTCATGTTTGGAGCTTCAAACGGGGCATGCTCACAGGTTTTGTGAGCAAAAATGAAATTCTCACACACCCCTGTCCCTAGGCATGCCTCATGGGCTACCACAGCCTGAGTGGGAAATGCAACTCCTTTTTTTTCCTGGGCAGCAATCTCACAAACCCCTTTTGACACCCTTCCTTTCAAAAAGGACCTGCCCTGTGGCAAGGGAAGTAAAGGGAAGGGAAGGGAAGGGGAGCCCTCATCCACTTTTCCCTGCTAGGAGATGCTGTTGGGCGTGGGGAGGTTAAAGGCCCTGCTAGACATGCAGTTCTCCTAGCTGTGATCTCAATACTGGGAGCAGCCTAAAGGTCAGGGGGGCCACCAGTAATGCAGCTAGGTAATTTTAGACCCCTGGACATAATGGTCTTATGCCTCCCCCCGCCCCACAACCCTTTAGATGACCATGAGTATTATTTCATTTGTGAATCACACAACTAACGTTTCTAGTCTCTGTTTTCTATACATACCCCACATCAGCAACAACAAAACACACTGTATGACAACCCTGAAGAAAAGCAACGGCAGGGCCGGTGCTACCATTAGGCCAACTAGGCGGCTGCCTAGGGCGCTAGGCTAAAGGGGGAGCCAGGAGCATAGGGCTGGAGGGAGGGAAGGCTCAAGTGGGAAGGGGGGCACTAAATATCTGATCTTGTCTAGGGCACCAAACTGCCTTGCACTGGCCCTGAGCAACGGTACAGCAACACTCTGTGTGCAGTTTTGCATTTCGAACTCACTTAAATCCAGGCACCATTATGACTATAAGAAATACAATGGAATTTGCTTCTGCTGCCCTGATTTTTAGGCAATAAGCACCATTTTGTGGTGCTTAATCCCTAGAAAGGAATATACTTTAAAAGTAATAAGATGAGCATCTGTAAGATGAGCATTGAAAGCTGGTGTGGCGTAGTGGTGAGAGTGCTGGACTGGGACTTGGGAGATCCAGGTTCTAGTCCCCACTCGACCATGAGGCTCCCTGGGTGACTTTGGGCCAGTCACTGACTCTCAGCCTAACCTGCCTCACAGGGTTGTTGTGAGAATAAAGTGAAGAGGAAGAGGGGGATTATATAAGCCTCCTTGGGTTCCTTGAAGGAAAAAAGGAGGAATATAAATATAATGAATAAATAAATAAAATAAAAATAAATAACCGTGTATGTACATGGTTGTCTGCACCCTTTTAAAAAATAGGAAGAAAGGATGCTGCGGTGACTAGTATCTGCCCTGGTGGTTCACTCTCTGGGTGGTTATTTGCCCCCCACCCCCTGGGCTGCAGAGCGCTGGGCTTTGGCCCTGAGGTCCACCCCAAGTACACCATTGGCAGCGGTGCAGTTAGGGCTGAAGCTCAGGGCTGAGCTCCAGGGCCCTGCAGCCTCGGAGAGGGCCCAGATTAGCACCCAGAGAACAGCAGGCGATGGGGCAGCAGCAGCAGAGCCAGCGTGGGCATGCTGGGGCCCACCGGAGCTGACGCTGCTGGCCACAGCACCTGCTCTGTCTTCTTATTTTAGAAAACGTGTTCTAGTCCAGGGACAGCTGGCCGGGCACGGACATGGCTACAGGTGTTCATTTTATGACCTTTACTTTAAAAATATAAGTTCCTTTTCTATGACAGAATGCTACTTATTCCCAAGTAGATGTGTTTAGCATCTGGAAAGCAGAAGCAAACTCCATTTTATTCCTATGTCATCATGATAGTGCTGTAACTTAAGTGTGTTTAAAATGCCAACTAGCTCAGAGAGCATTTCTTTATATATATATATATATATATATATATATATCAGGGTTGGCAAACAGTTGTTTGATTGATTGATTGATTGATTGATTGATTGATTGATTTGCACTAACCTATCAGGAGTGTGGAAGCAATTGTAAAGAATGGAATGCCGGGGGGGCGGGGGGAGAAAGATATGTGAGTTGTGTACTTCGCAACTGAATACACATGACTGTCTAAAGCCCGCCCCCATAAGACCATGGGCAGCACAATCCTATGGCCGCTAGACAGCAACTAGACAGCCACAGGATTATTCAGAGTCCCAGCTCTGACCTTGGAATTGGAAATTCGCTCCAAGGTCGGAGCTGAGACTCCGAGCTCAGAGTGGCCGCCCCGCCCTCCATCGCAGCCAGCGTGGAAAGAACTGCACTGGCTGCTTCTCTGGGGATTCGAACGTGACCTCAGAGAAGGTGTCGAGTGGGCATTCTGGGGAAAGGGAGGGCAGCAGACAGGCACCACCACAATGCAAAGTATCCTGGTGGCGCCTCGGCCTCCTTCCCTTGCACCCTGAGGCACGACGCTTAGACCGCCAAAACCGGCCATCTAAGTGTTTTGCGGGGCGAGAGGAGTGCGCCGGAGGCGACCTTCGACTCTGTGCTCCTTTCGCCCTGTGTAGGATGCCCGTAATCCTCCAATCCTCTACGGGCATCTGGATTGGATTGCGCCCTAAATCCACTATCTAAAATTACCTAGTTGCACTACTGTTTACTTGTCTATGATGCCACATATCATTCCCAATTTGAAGAATGTGTGCATCCGATTCGCAATCCTTTATTACTTCATCTTGTATTGGATCTTCAGTAGCTACAATGGCAGAAAACAGAATTTTTGCTGATACCGTTTATGCCTCCTGGAAAAGATATAAAATGGAAGATTAAAAACATGGTATTTTGCAGCACCCATTAATTTCTGTGGGAGTGACATTGAACCCATTCCTCCTGATGCCTTGTTCTCTGTAGAATCATCCAGTGGAGGCAGGCCGGTGACCCCTGTGTCAGTGGGGCTCCTTATCCATTGCCTCTTTTTGTTTGAGCTTTATAGGTGCTATCCATGGTGCTGTACTCCATCCCCACTTTAGGTTCACCACCATGGAGCACCATAGATAGCTACTGTAAAGCTCAAACAAAAAGATGCAATGGATAAGGAGCCCCACTGACATAGGAGTCACCAGCCTCCACTGGAATCTTCCCCACCTTATAGTCCAACAGCAACGGAACCAGCCACTTACAGGGTTGCCACTTATAAATTGCCAAAAAAGAGAAAAGGCATCACCAAAAAAAGAGGACAAAAAGGACACACATTTCCACAAGGGTTACATATGCTAATTTATATGTATAGGTAGGAGACCATTTGTCCATCTGAGCCCAGTATTTGTGTGTGTATGTGTGTTTTTCTTTTCTCTTCCATGAAATTTTATTTTATTTTGAAGTAACGTTAACAAAATAAAGGCAACCCAAAGTATGTCAGAACTGGGCCTGAGGTGTTTAGCCAGCAGTTGACCTGTAGTGGTTACATTGGATGCAGCTGGGTGACAATTAGTGTAGCTGTGAATGGATTATAGAGGTGTACACATGCGTGTGTGTGTGTGCTCTTACATCCCTGGTTCTCCTTTCCTTCCTCATGCCTCCAGTGGCTGTGCATTTGGCTTCCGTGTGAAGCCAAATTCAGGGGTCTTACAAATGTACAGGTGTGTAGGGCTCCTCCCTGCAACCACCAACCCTATTTTTTGGAATTTTCAAGAGAAAGGATTTGCCCTGAGATATTTTTTGCTTTTATTTCATTATGCATGATTGGCATGCAGAAACTGACAATCTTGCTACTAACTTATACATGGCAGGCTTTATTTCCATTTTCAAGAAAGACCTTGCATCTCCTCAGTAAAATATAATCTTGTCTACCAAGCTAGGGAGGGGTGTGTGGGGAGAACTTGCTACCCCACATAATTATTGCAATGGAACCAAAAAATATTGTGCACATTAGAAGTCATTGCCTCATCATTGTATGTAGCCTTGAAAAAGTGAACGAGAAGGATGCTTTTTGTTGTTGTTGAAAAAGTCTGTAAGCATAGAGTTCCCTACAGAAAACTGAAACTGAGACAGAGTGTATTGCAAAACCACAGACCAAGTTGTTGCCAATTAGCTTTGACTCAGAGGGAGCCTGAAAATTAAGATTTTCATTTCTATTTACCCCTGCCACTAAATCTGTCAGACTGTGAGCTGAGAAACCAAGAGAGGAATCAAGACGCTGTTAAACAAGGGCTTTAAAAAATTCCCCAAGGTCGCGCAACGCATGTTATAAAAGGGAATGAAGTGCTGGTTCCTGGGCAACAGAGCTAACATCTGCATCCCACATCAGGCCAGGTGTTTCAAATCAGGCCAGACCAAACCAAAGCCAGGCCAAGCATTAATAAAAGAAAGAAAGCAGCAGAAGCCAAGCGTATCTTTTCTGCTTCCTGCTCGCCTGCGTCCCCTGCTGCGACGACATCTGCAGCTGCACTCACCTCTCAGCTGACTAAAGCACACCTGGAGTTGCTGATGGGCAGTAGCAGCTGTCCGGCACCCACAGCTGAATCCCCAGGAGGCATCAGGTGTTTGCATTACTCTCCCCCCCGGGGAGGGGGGGACAGGGTGCTTGTTCGCTGCACAAGCGTATAAAATGTCAGGGTGAATTTGTGTGTTGTTCATGCTATGTGAACATTGCACTGAAATGGTTCATGGAAGGGGAAACATCAGGCACAAAGGTAATGTGACATAGGTAAAGGCTTTTTTCTTTCCTTCCCAAGATGTGCTGAAGATAAGTATACTATTTTCTGCCTACCTGGTTAGACAAACCAGATCTTGACTTCTCAGGGCTGGGTAATGTTAATTTAAACACATTGGATGATTTATCCAATTAAAGAAGGACAGTATTCTCATCAATGAGCTGAAACTGGTTCTGCTTTGCTCTCTAGTTAATTACTCAAATTAATTGAACTATAGTTTCTTGGCATATCTGGGTCCAAGGTTCATGTTTTGTGGTTTCATAACTGCAGAGAGAGAGAGAGAAAGAAGTGGGGGTGGCAGAAAGAGAGAGAAAGGGGGTGGCCCCACCCACTGCTGGCTTTGTGCCCTGACAGATTACCCATGAGGGAGTGCAGCCTACAAAGAGCCAGCCCTATCATTAGGCAGGGTGAGGCGGTTGCCTCAGACAACAGATGCTGGGAGGCAGCAGCAAGGCATTGGAGGAGAAAGTGGTGTGCCATGTGGCTGGCCGTGTTCCCCCTAATCTAGCCTGCTGCCTTCAGGTGCAGTGGAGGAATAAAAAAAGACTCAACTGACAGTCCAGTTAGCTTTTGTATATGGAATGCAAGGGGGCGCCATCTTGTTTTTTGCTTCAGGCAGCAAAATGTCTTGGGCTGCCCCTGAGCCTGCAACAGAAAAAAAGATTGCCCACCCTTGCCTTAGAGCAGTGTTTCTCAAAATGTGGGTTGTGCCCCACAACTGGGTTGCAGCGCTGTCCTGGGTGGGTTGCAGTGCCTACTCATCCCCCCCCCCACTTCTCCCACATTCTTGCATCTCCTTTCCACCAATTCTGCCTCTTGTATTCAGTGGGTATTGATTTCCTGGCTGGCCAATCCCAGCAGCAGCTCCCCGACATGTGCATTTTGTAGTCACGCAAGGAGCGGGAGTTGTGGAGAGAGTGATGCAGGAAGGAGGCTGCAGTAGCAGGCAGGAAAGATGCTGGAGGACGAAAGGCATAAACCGGGAAGCCGCTGCAAAACAAAACAAGGGCAGAAAATAAGGGACACCAGCGGTACTGCTGCACCAAGGCAATGCAGACCTTCGCCTCCACACTCCTCCTGCCCTCGACAGGATGCCCGTAATCCTCCAAGTTCAGAGGATTACAGGCAGCCACATTGGATCACACTATAAAGGCATATTTTGTACATAAGGGAATACTAATATTTACTTTTTGGTTTTCAAAAGACTGCTTACTAAAATTCTTAAGGACTCAAGTGACACTGTTGCTGCTACAAGCCTCTTGATGACTTGTTTTACCTCAGGCCAAATTCACCCCAGCCAAATACACTCACAACCAGGTCCAGCTCTTGGGTACAGTCTTCCTTTGACTCCCAAAGCTCCTCCTATTGAATTTCTAGCTCCTTGGACTGTTTATCTGGGTTTCTGAGTACCTGCCTGTTCAACCTTCTTCTGGCAAGATCTTAGGGCAGCCTCTTGGCATAACACACAGCCACCTATTCCCTACTCCTGATCTTCACCAGCCACATCAGGTTATTCCACAGAGAAGAAATAGTATTCGGGCCTTAGCTATTAACTTTCTCCTCCGCTTTCTCCTAGTCCTTCTATAATGCCCACTCACCAACCAGCAGAGCTTCTTCCTCATTGACTACCAACAGACTCCTTCTCTACCCCCAACTGTCAACTCCTTAACTGTCCTTTCCCAACCAGTCTTTTCCACCTAGCTTTTCCACCAACCATTCTGAACTGAATTTGATCCAGGCCCCATATAATAATATTCAAAGCGACTGTCTCTCTCCCCACCTTCAGAATGTCACTAAGCAACTACATAGGCCTTTGACATTAATAAAGCAAGGCCTTGGGCCTACTCAGATACATTGTAGACTCACAGAGGCCACACAAAGTAAACATTACAGAACAACAACAGTTTATATACATAGCATTTCTTCACATCTCCCCGTGTCCCTTTATAAGCAAGCGGACCACAGTCTTCCACTCTAGGATACTGTGTGCAGTGGGGTAAGAAGACTCTTTCCTATATGATGCATCTGCTATTACATTCTGTTTTCTTGCTATATGTCCTACCATAAAATTAAACTATTGCAGAATCTATGACCATCTCTTCAATTCGGTATTTGTATTACTCATGGTGTGTAACCATTTTAGTGCATAACTTGCTTGAACCACCAATTCTTGTCCCCACACATAGGATTTTAATTTGCCCAGAACCCATGCAATTGCTCCCCATCTGAAAAACATACTCAACAGTATTGCTGCAAACACAGTGCTCCCCATAAAACCAATGTAACTGTTTCAGGAGGATACCTAGTCATATGATTAAGAAAGCTCAGTGCAAACTTTTCCCCTTTCCTCCTATGCTTAGAGGAAGGATCAACCTTGTTTTTATCCCTTGGATGAACTCATTGATCTGTTGTTGTTGTTGTTTGCAGGATCCTTTCCATTCTGGGCACACTTCACCTTTAGTTTCTTTTTCTTAAATTCAACATCAACCTGAACCATTGATTTGGTACCTTGAGGATGCAATCTTTTTAACTTTTTCTTATCATATACAGGACCCAATTGAAGGCTGGTGACTCCTATTTTGGTGGTACTCTGTGGTGGTGAAGCCATTTTGGGGGATGGAATTCAGCACCATGGATAGCCCCTATAAAGCTCAAATGAAATCTGCAATGGAATAGGAGCCCCACCAAGATAGGAGTCGCCAGCCTCCCTTTTACACAAAACATAAGACTCACAGTTTTCATTTAGCATACTTTTGTGTACCTTGCATGACTGGAAGTAGGCTTGGACAGCATTTTAATCCTGGTAGGCAGTAGTGTAGTGGAAACAGGATTTGCAGGACACTTTTTTCTTAGCGGGAGACTGACCTCTTCTGCTTCTCCCCCCCCCCCCCCAGACTTCCCTGTTCCTCCTGAGCTGAGTTGCAATCCAGACAGTAGATGGGGGGGGGGAATGCATTTTCTATATATATTGTTACCTTTTGTATATATTGTTGCCTTTTGTGACGCAAACAGTCGCAAAGTATATTCGATTGTAAGCCTGCAGGCAGGGACTGTCTTGCTTAACTGATTTTTTGTAAGCTGCTGCAGGAGCCTTTTGGGCTGAGGAATGGAATAAAAGAATTTAAAATAAATGTCATCATCATCTTCATTTCTATACTGCCCAGTAACCAAAGCTCTCTGGGTGGTTAAGAACAATTCATACATTACAATATAATACAATACAAAAATACAAATAAAATAAAAACAGCATAAAATTTCAATACAAAAATGTAAAACAGAATTTAAAACAATCTGAACAACTAAAACAAGTTCAATACAACTAGACCTGTTAAAAGGAAAAAACAGCTCACATAACACACACACCCCATGCCATTTAATGCCATTTAATGCCTGGGAGTAGAGAGCAGTCTTAACCTGGCACCAGGCTGGCCTCAGTTGGGAGATCATTCCATAACGGGGCCAGCACTGAGAAGGCCTCTTCCTTGTTGCCACTATCCAAGCCTCCCTTGGAGGTGGCACTCGGAGGAAGGCCTCAGATGCTGAGTGTCTGGGTAGATTTAGGTCAGGAGAGGCACTCCAACAGGTATTGCATTCCAAAGCCATATAAAGCTTTATCTGTTAAAACCAGCACCTTGAATCAGGCTCAGAAGCATACAGGCAGCCAATGCAAGTGGCCAGAATTGGTGCTATATGCTCGGACCTTTATTTAAATAAATAAACAAACAAACAAACAAACAAATAAATATTTTGGGGTGACTGTCCTTGAATGGGCAATTAAGATCCATCAGCTTTATAGTCTTTATCCATTCCTGTGTGTAATAATTTTATTTATTAAAATATTTCTCTACTGCTTTCCCAATAGCTCCAAGCAGTTTATAGAAGAGACAGTGTGTGGTGTCATAATTAGCACAGCCTTTCCCAACCTGGTGCCCTCCAGATGTGTGGGACTACAACTCCTATCATTACCAGCCAGCATGGGACTGGGAATGATAGGTGTTGCCATCCAACACATCTGGAGGGCACCAGATTGGGAAAGATGGGATTAGAGCATCAGGCTAGGACTGGGGAGACCCAGATTCAAACCTCCACTCAGCCATGAAGCTTACCAGAAACCTTGGGCCAGTTGCCATCTCTCAGTTGCCTACCCCACAGGGTTGTTGTGAGGATAAATGGTTGCAGAGGCGTGAGACTCATACACTTTGCCTTGAGCTGCTTGGATGAAAGGCAGGATATAAATGTAATGAACAATAAAACAGCCAGAGAAAGAGTAGCACAAGCATATTTCCAAATCCAACAATGTATACAAATCTGGAGGCATCAGGAACAGGAACAGAAAATGTCTTAGACCACATTGTGCCATTTCCAAGTTCTCCACAGGGATCTTCGACAGCTAGCAACTCCAAGGAGGAAAATTAATGTGCTTCAGAATTCCTTATGCTCTCAACATTTTAATTCCAGCAGGATCTAAGAGAACTTTACCACCTCTCTTTTCAAATGCAAACATTTTGCCCTGGGAATGTTGACCAAAAATAGTTCAGTGAATGAGTGGAAATAAATAGAGATAACTCTTTTCAGTTTTTTGCTTGGTGCCATTTCACATCCTTCAATTTTGCTCTCAAACATAAGCAAGGATATCTCTGTGCTCACTGACTCTATGAACTCACTCATTGGTTTTTGTTTCCGGAGAGGGGGGAAATGATCTGGAGATCGGGGGTATATCCACCACCCCCTTGTCATGGTCAGATCACTATCTGGTGGGGTTGGATTTCTCGGTGCCACAACCCCTCTGCAGGGGTGAGGGACCTATTAGAATGGTCCGCCCCAGGCGTCTTATGGATCCGGATGGATTCCTGAACGCGCTTGGAGAATTGGAGCACAGAAACGGTAGCTCGGTCGAGACCCTGGTGAATGACTGGAATGCTGCAATCACCAGGGCATTAGACCGAGTTGCCCCGAAGCGCCCTCTTCGCCTAAACAGAGCTCGCGCGGCACCATGGTTCACTCCGTCGCTGCGAGCTCTGAAACAAGAGGTGAGAAGGCTAGAGCGCCGATGGCGAAATTCCCGCTCCGAAGACGATCGAACACGGGTTAGAGCTGCATCTTCAGCCTACCGGGTGGCGGTGAAGGCAGCAAAAAAGAATTTCTATGCTGCCTCCATTGCGTCTGCAGAGTGCTGCCCCAGGAGGCTGTTCCAAGTGGTCCGGAGTCTGGTCGGTCCAGTCGCTCCGGACCCACTGGAACAGTCAAAAGCCTCCTGTGAGGCTTTAGTGAAGCACTTCGCAGATAAAATCGATCGGATTAGGAGTGGGATATCGTACGTCGTGGACACAGGGAGTGAGCGGGAGGAGGCCAATGGCAGACCGGTTTTGTGGGATCGGTTTCGGCTTCTTCCTTCTGATGAAGTGGACAAGGTGCTTTCATCTGTGAGGCCGACCACCTGCTTGTTTGACCCTTGCCCATCCTGGCTCATCATGAGCTGCAGGGAGAGACTGGGTGAGGGGATCAAGGCGGTGGTGAATGCCTCCCTCGAGGAGGGAGTGATGCCATCAGCCCTCAAGGAGGCAGTAATAAGACCGCTTCTAAAGAAGCCCTCCTTGGATCCCCAGGATTTAAACAACTTTCGCCCAGTCTCCAATTTACCATTTCTGGGCAAGGTGATCGAGCGGGTGGTGGGTGCTCAGTTGAAGGCACACTTGGATGAAGCCGATTATTTGGATCCGTGCCAGTCAGGGCTTCAGGTCTGGATATGGGACGGAGACAGCCTTGGTCGCCTTGGTGGATGATATGAGGAGGGCTTTGGATAGGGGCGAATGCTCCTTTCTAGTCCTCCTCGATCTCTCAGCGGCTTTTGATACCGTTGACCACGGTATCCTCCTGGACCGTCTGGAGGGGTTGGGCTTGGGAGGCACTGTATTGCAGTGGTTCCGGTCCTTCCTCTCTGGAAGGTATCAGAGGGTAGTTCTCGGGGAGGAGGCTTCGGACCCTCGGCTGCTCACTTGTGGAGTGCCGCAGGGTTCCATCCTCTCCCCGATGTTATTCAACATCTACCTCAAGCCGCTGGGAGCTATCATCAGGAGGTTTGGGGTGCAGTGTCATCAGTATGCGGATGACACGCAGCTCTACCTCTGTTTTAAGTCCTCACCGAGGTTGGCCGTTGAGATCCTGTCCAAGTGCCTGGAGTCAGTGGCTGGCTGGATGGGAAGGAACATGCTGAAACTGAACCCCGACAAGACCGAGGTACTTCTGGTGGGAGACAAGGGAAGGTTAGGGGATGTTGACCTGGTGCTGAATGGGGTACATCTACCCCTGAAGGACCAGGTCCGCAGCTTGGGGGTCATTCTAGACTCCCAGCTGTCCATGGAGGCTCAGGTGGCAGCTGTGAGCCGGGCGGCGCTGTATCAACTCCATCTGATACGGCAGCTGCGCCCCTACCTTCCTAATCACCTGCTCCCATCAGTGGTTCATGCCTTGGTCTCCTCTCGCCTAGACTACTGTAATGCGCTCTACGTGGGGTTACCCTTGAAGACGGTCCGGAAGCTTCAGCTGGTACAGAACGCGGCGGCTCGCCTGATTAAGGGCAGCCGCCGGCGTGATCACATCACGCCAGTGCTTAATGAGTTGCACTGGCTACCAGTTGCTTGCCGAGCCGAATTCAAGGTGTTGGTTTTGACCTTTAAAACCCTACACGGCTCCGGCCCAGCTTATCTCAAGGAGCGCCTCCAGCAACATCAAGTAGGCCGCTCAACAAGGTCTGCCACGGACGGCCTTCTCCTTATCCCATCAGCCAGAGCAGCCAGGCTGGTGGGGACTAGGAAGAGGGCCTTGTCTGTGGCGGCCCCCACATTATGGAACTCCCTCCCTAGTGACCTTCGCCATGCCCCCTCCGTGATGAGCTTCCGCCGTGCATTAAAAACATGGCTGTTCAGGCGGGAATATGGGGTGGGTTAGGTTTTTAATGAGAATTTTTTATATTGTTTTAATTATTATATTTTATTGTGTTTTATTGTATTTTAATTGTACATCGCCCAGGGTGGCCGGGTGACCGGCCAGATGGGCGATTGATAAATGTAATAAATAAATAATAATAATAATAATTACAGACAGATGATTCTGTCACACAGGACTTCTCTACGTTAGGCTTTTAACCCACCACTTTACCAAGGGTTCTGCTTCCAGATTTTTTGCGGGATTAAGATCGGGTCCTTCACATGTTTTTTTCCCCTGGGGTTTTTCTTTCGCTGCCTTTCTATATGTTCCATTACACAACCACAAGGTGGCACTGTGGTATAGTGGAATTGCAAAAATACACGACTGTTTTGTAGTGTTTCATAGTGTGATGGTCATTCAATAGCTCATTTTCATGATGATTGTCCTTAAAAAAAAAGCCACCGAAATTCTTGGAAAGCACAGGAGAGGCCCTGGAGGATGACAACATCATATAAAGCACCCACAAGCTACCGTGGCTGAGGAATCACAAGAGTACAATAAATGCCTCATGTAGAGATGCCCACAATATCTTACCTTTCCTCAGAGTGTTTTTTATAAAGCAGAGTTTATGGGTTTTGAGTGACTGAAACAGAAATTTCCAGATGGTGAACTTGTTATCTTATATATGACCTAACCATTACAAGAGTAGCTGATGCTTAAGACATTTGCAGTTACAGTGTTTGGTTTCACAAGTTACTCAGCCAAATGAACATACGTAACTCTTTAGGGTACAAACTAAAATATTTCTAGGAAATGGCAAAGATCACAGGTTTAGATCTGGATTTGTGTCTTGTAGGCAACTTGAAAGTTTTTATTTGAAACTATATTTCCAGCTATATTTCCACATAATTACAAGAGAGGGGGGAATTGTTGAGATTTAGATGAAACCTGGAAACAGATTTCAGGAATATTAAATGGGAGTAGCAAAACACAATGATCACCTGAAAGGTAAAAAAAACAAAAAAAATAAAAAAGTAGACGAGAGCCCCATAAAGGATTTTGAATTGTTCCCATATAACAGCCTCTCCAAGCCTGCTGAGAAGAAGAATGAATCAATGGTCATAGGAAAATTGTCCTAGAAAGTCTTCCCAGTACTCCTGGGGGCCCTGAAACCTAAAACCATCACATCACATGACAGAACCCAATTTGAATGTCTGCAAACCCTCCTCCTGCATATAAACTTTTTTTAAAGATCACCGTGCAAACATTCTGAGTACAACATCCGATCAGACTTGCCCTCCACAACCCCATCACCACCAACCTACCTTGCGTAACATCTTGCTTGAGGAAGAGATCTGGATCTCAAAAGCTTGAGCAATTTGGGGGATTTGGGGGTTGGCCTAATAAAGCTATTACACTATATGGATTTCAGAATATAATTTGTATGCACTCAACTCAGGAAGTTACAATGATATACATTTTTGGTACACCATACATTTCTGTGTATGCTTCTTTCTCCCAATGCACAGGAGCACACATCATGTACATCAATAAACACTGCATAAAGAGAATCGTAGCACAATCATGCCTACAATCACATCAAGATTGCTCCTTTTTATAGCATTCTATCAATGGGCCTGAGCACATGAGTACAGAGGGCTGGGGAAATGCAAATAAACTCAAGGAACAGCAAGCTTTGGCAAAGGGCATGTGTTCCAGTTGTGGAATTAAAATTAGAACTTTTTCTAGTTAAACTGGACAGAACCCAATTTGAATGTCACAAATATGGGGCAGAGCAATGCCACTGAATAATAAAGGAACAGAACAGGGGAAAACCTCTCACTTTTACTTCTTTCTGGCAGCTAGACCCATGTCTTACCCATGTCTGAACTTCTTGTCTTTCCAGTCACCTGTGTTAGAAGACAAGCTGCAGTGCCGGGTATTGCAACGTGGGCTTTGTTGCCGGGCCAGGCAAACTGAACCAGGAAAACTTTCACCTCATAATAGCAGAGCGGTTTTTATCTCAGTGGTGTTGCGCCAGCCCCAGCCCCCAGATACGTATGTCCCCATGCTGATGATGTGGCTCCCAAGCAAATCACAGGTGCTCCTATATATCAGCCCCAACCCACAGCAAACAGCTAGCTCGAGGAGAACGTAGGAGACTAATCATGTTACTTGGTCCCAACTCCAGTACAGGTGACTTATTCTGCACATATCCAATGACTGAGGAGTCTCGACTGTTGTTTTTTTTTAAAAAAAGAGGGGGATAAGGTCAGAAAGGCAAAGAGAACCAAGACCCTGGCAAATTTTATAGGTCAGTAAAAGGGATTTTCAAGCCATATGGTGCTTAACAGGAAAGCCGCATCAAGGGAACGTGGGACTGGAGAAATATGATCTCGCAGATCAAATCATGGTAACAGTTCTGGCAGCACTGGCAGCAGCAGCATTCGAAACCATCTGCAACCAGTTTAGCAAACAATCTGGAATGTCACCAGGAACAAATTAAAATAGTCAATCCTGGAAGCAATGAAAGACTACACAGAGGGAAGCATGTGGTGGGATGAAATGGTGTTCAGGGGCTTTCTGGTTCCGAGCAACCTGGCAACAGATTTTTTTGAAAGCATTGCTAGAATTTGTCACCGGAGCTTTGTTATGAAGATTGAAAGCAAAAACAGAGGGGCCAGTAAGGGGAAAGTCTGGAAGGAGAGGGGCTGCCGTCATGTGCCCGCTCACCAGCCCTGAAAGTCAATCAGCCTCTTGCGGTGCTTGCTGACAGTGCTGCTGTTAATGCACAAACGCGTATGCCAGCTCCAGCTGAGTTTGACCCATCTATTCTCCGGCATTCTGTTCTGCGTGTGGAGCAAGAGCTCTTGGAAGGAAGTGTGTGGATAAATCCCATGGCGAGGAAAGTGCGCTTTTAAAAATATTGCACGGCGTCAAGGGCACGTGTAACACCTGTAATCCCAATGCCGAGATCTGCTGCGAGCATGAAGTCAATGGTCCGGAGTAGAGAAAGGCAGGCCGCTGGGTAAATATACAGTTGGAACTGGGCAAGGGGAGGGAACACGCTCGGTTTTATTGCTGCACCGCAAATGGCACGGGCTCTGCTCCTGCCTGGAGTGGTGTGTTGTTACTGGCAATCGGACAGAAGAGATTTTGTGTATTTAGTCAGCATTGGGGGGCACCAGACTACCCATTACATCAGCCTCCCCCTCCAGATGTCTCCAACTCCCAGCATTCCCTGCCAGCATGGCCACTGGGAATGATGGGAGTTGTGGTCCAACACATCTGAAAGGCACCAGCATGGGGAAGGCTGTTTTATATGTTTCGACCTTGATGACAAGGGCTGCCTGTCTTAACCTGACAGGAGAGACAAAGCCTATAAATGTTGCATGACAGCGAAACATTTTGCCGGAGTAATTTCTCCTGCCACTGCAAATCTGTGACTGACTGGAAAATCTGCATTTGAATCTGAATGTCTCTATATTAAATACGCAGGAAGTCAGTTTAGGTCAGGCACTGAAAAGCACGTGTTGGCAGCTGGCCATGCTGGTGGCACAGCCGGTCTTGCTGTACTGAAGAAACAAAGAGTTATCATACGGATCCAGATTCCTACATAGACTACCACCCTCGGCACCAAACAGTGAGAATATGCTTTCAGAGCCATCCTTTAGCACACATATGGGCAACTGCCGGCACTCACGGGCTGCATGCGGCCCACGGAGGCCTCCCATGCAGCCCACACAGGTGCCAAAGCTGCCGCCACTACTGAATTCCCCACTGCCGCCATTCTGCTGAGTAGCAATAATGGGCTGCAATTGTGATGGGGAGGAAGAGGAGGGACAACTTCCTGCGTGCCACCCTCCCCGTGGTAATCACGCTCCACCCAGACCCCCACACCGCAGGGATGTTGAAGAATCCTTGGCTTCGAGTCACGAGTCGAGTCACGAGTCTTTGGACCCGAGTCTCGAGTCGAGTCTCGAGTCCAAGGTCCAAAATGGTGACTCGAGTCTCGAGTCCCGAGTCACTCCCAAAGCGGCGGCCCATGGAGGGAGCGGGAGGGTCTCCGCGAGAGGAAGAAGAGCTGCCCTTCCTCCCGCAGAGACCCTCCCGCTCCCTCCATGGGCCGCCGCCGCTGCCGCCCCCACTTACCATGGGCGGGTCCTTCCCTCGTCCCTGCTCCTGCCGCCGCCGCTGCTGCACCAGGGATGCATTACGAGCCCTCCCTGGGTTTGTAGTTCTCCGCGGCGGCGGCGGCGCAGCCCGATCTCGCTCTTCTGAGCGGCGCGGAGAGTGTTCTCTGTTTAGAGCAGCGGCGGCCAAGCGCGCCGGAGCAGGGTCCCGGCGCGTCACTTCCGCCGCGCCGGAAGTGATGACGGGACCGGCGCGGGCGGCGGCGTGCGATGGCGGCGGCGGCGTGATGGCGGCGTGGCATGCGATGGCGGCGGCGGTGGCTGCGAGCGGGTGGCAGCGAGGGAGACAGCGATGGCGGTGACGTGAGCGGCGGCGGTGGTGGCGGCGGTGGCGGAGTCCTTGGGCTCGAGTACCGAGTCGAGTCTCAAGTCCCATTGAAAAAATTGGGACTTGAGTCAGAGGGGGGACTCAGTCGGACTCACGCGAGTCGAGTTGCCGAGTCCGAGTCCCCATCCCTGCCACACCGCTGTTTTTGCAGGCTGTGTGGCGTGCAGTTTAAATGGGGAAGATGGCACATGGAAAGAGTCATTTGAATTGTGCACCTCCCACCCTGCACTGCAGAAAGCTGTTCCCAAGTGCCAATCCCCACACGCTGAGATGGGGCTGGGGGGAGTGAGGGAGAGTGTGCACGTGTGTGTGCGTGTGTGTGTGTGTGTGTGTGTGTGAACCCACCACCCACTACCGCATGTGGCTCTTGTGGGCAAAAGCCCGCATGTGAGGACGATCTGGCTGCGACATCTGTCACCCCATTGATCGCCAGGGTTGATTTGGCTGATCTGGCTGGCTAGGCGGGTGTCCCCTTCCTCCTTCATCGCTCCATGTGCGTCCCTCCCGAAGCTGCGCACTCGGTGGAAGAGGACGAACATCCCAGATAGAAGGAGTGTACCGTTCTTCGGTCAAGGGTATACGATAGCTGCACTCCCCTGCTAGAACCTCCAAAAGGTTACTTTAGTGACTGCGCACATGTGCCCCACTGCAGAAGCAGGCTTCATAGAAAGGTTCCAGCGGAGGTGGAGGAAAGAGCGCACCAAAGAGGCAAATCTGGGTGAGCACTGAGGCCGAACTAAATGTTCTTCCATAGCTCAGCTGTGCATGATTGGATTATTTACTCCAGAGTAAGCACATGTGGCCACAATTTGGATCAGGCCCATGGCACTCAGGTGGGTGTTAAACTCCCCCCCCACCCACACTTGTTTCCATCCTGAAATTCCACGGGGGGTTAAAAAAAAGGGGGAGAACCACTTTCATTGATTCCAATGGAGGCTCTTTTTTTCTTATTGAATCTGAATTGGGGACCCACGTGCTTACTGCTGAGTAAATAAACCAATCACGCAGAGCCCCGAGTATCCATTGATTCCTATGGAAGTTTTCTTTCTTACCTTAATTGCCATGAGGGGGGCAATTTTCAAGGGGGATTGCAGCTGGGGAGGGAATGGTTAACCCTGCCCTCCCCACATGCTGGAACACCTCCAAGCCCTCCCCCCACCACCATGGCTATTAAACTTGGGGGGGTGGAACTTCCATTGGTGCCAATGGGAGCTTTCTTCTCAGCTTAATTGCATGGGGTGGGAGCAATTTCTCCAAGAGGGAAGGAGAAAGAAGTCAGGCAGCAGGGAAGGGAGAGAGAAGTGAATAGGAACTACTGATTTGGGGTGAATGGGGCAGGGTGCATATCAATTGTAGACTTTATTTTATTTATGGTGATTTGGATGAGAAATTAATGGGTTGGCTTTGCCTTCTGTGAAATTTAAATACACCCAAGTCATTATTTTTCCATTTCCTTATATAGATTTGTCCTATGGGCCTGGACCCCAAATCTTATAAATGCCTAGTAACACCCCTGCTTGCCACGTAGCATATTAATACCTGACAGGCGTGTGGTAGATCTCTAAATTTGCTGTTTCTCTTTTACTCTCTTTGGACAAATTCATGGAGGATAAGGCTATCAATGGCTACTAGTCTTGATGGCTATAATTTACCTCCAGTATCAGAGGCAGTATGCTTATGTGCACCAGTTGCTGGGGAGCATGGGTAGGAGTATGCCATTGCACTCATGCCCTACTTATGGGTTTCCCATGGGCACCTGCTTGGCCACTGTGTGAACAGAATGCTGGACTAGATGGACCCTTCGTCTGAACCAGCATGGCTCTGCGTGTATGTTCTTATGACTATAAGAGTGCAGAAAGATCCAAGGATTGTCAAGGGTCATGATTGTAAATTGAGCCTGACAACATTAAGATTACAATTCTGAGCACAGTTTCTCACACACACTACAGTGAAATCAGTGGGTCTTATCTGCATTTGACATGGTACAGTAAAACTAACTGTGGGCTTTGTTCCAGGAAATTGTGTGTGGACCACTTCTGAGGAATCGATGGAAAGCAGAGAAACCTCACACACCCCTTTGTGTACATTCTGTTTGCTTAAGGGGCTCTTTGGTCTAAGCTGTGGTCTCTCTGGCCAGTCCCACAGAGTTACTACCAAATTTCACCTAGTAAAATTTGAGATTGATTGGAGTTTCCACCAGTGCTGCTCCAGCAAAACATCTGAGGAATGTTGAGTGTTTCAAAGAGCTTCCTGCAAACTAAAGGAATTTCTCAGGGGGGGTGGGGGGTGGGAGAGGTTCACATTCACAGATCCTTGGGTTTCATGGAATTTTATTATTGTTCATTTACTTTTTAACTGCTTCTCTAAAATTACTCAAAGCAGCTAAAGCTAAACTTACCCTAAAGCTGCATTCAAGATGAGAATATGGAGAGTACCACCCAAGCAAAATACCTCCTGAGGAACTGTGAGAGAAGTTAGGAGTTTCAACTTTGCTGGTGTGGGTTTTGTATGGTTCATAATAATTATAGCTATTCATTAGCTGGTACGGTCACCATGTGTCCTGCTTTACAGATGACAATCCCCTAATTGAAGGGCTGTTGGACAGCAGTCCTCTGTTTGAAGGTGTCCTCTATTGGAAGGAATGTCTGGTGCAAGTCTGGTTTAATGATAAAGAAACATGGCATAAGCAGGGACGTTGAACTTCAACAGTCAGCACTCAGACAGCAGACTCAGCAAGGCACACAAGTCACCTGGTCACAATCTTCCTTACTATGGTGAGATCTATTGTACTTCTACTTACATTATAGTAATAATTTCTCAATTTATATCTATGCATACAAATTAACAAATGCAATACGGACAGTTAAAGAAGAATAATTTTATGGATATATGGAATTCATTATTAGACTATGTATTAATAAAGGGGAAGGGGAGTATGCCTTGTCAGGATATGTTATATTTTTGGAATTTGGAATTCATTTGATTAAGGGGATGGAAGTATATAAATTGGTCCCTTGGAGGGTGGGGGGGTGCACTTTATGATTTATTGTATGTAGTTTAAGTTCAGTTTTTGTGTTATTATTGTGTTTTGTTATATTTTGTTTTGAAAAGTAAATAAAATTAAAAAAAACAAAAACAAATTAACATGTGCTATTTTTACGCAAACCTGTGTTCTCTTTTGCCCTCTTCTTTGGTGATGCATTTCCTCTTTGGGGGTGATGTATAAGTAGCCACTCTATTACAATGAACATATATAAATGAGTAAAAGATTCACAGTGCAATCCTAATCATGTCTACTCAAAAGAAGCCCTATTGTGTTCAATATGACTCACTTCCAGGTTGGGGTATGTAGGATTGCTTAGGGATGTACGGATTTTGTTAAATCCATTCAGCATATGTTTTGTGGATTGTCAGGTGACTTTGGGTCCATCGTCAACTCATTGACAAAAATCAGATGGGGGGCAGTGATGTATGAGAATTTTCTTTTTTGTTCCTGTTTGCAGATGTGCACTTGTGCTAACGTGCATTTAGTGTGTATCCCCCCAACAGTTAAAAACTGGCCCATAAGTCTGTGAAATCCACACAATTCAGAAAAAGTCAGTCCACTGCGGAATCCGCAGGTCGGATTAATAGAAATCCAAACTCATTTGAATCTGTTGTGGATTTCTCCAACATCCCTATCAGTTGGTCATCACTGGGTAATACCTAAAATCATATGGTTCTCATTTAACACCGCTCCCCAGAACATCAGGATTTGTTTGAGGACCACCATGTTGACAATGAGGAATGGTGTCCCTGAAGAGTTAAAAAAATGTGGCTGAAATTCCCAATTTCTAGCTGAGATCTACAGCTTTTATATATGGAATATAGAAACAGATATTTTAATGCAGCCAATGGAACAGTGCAAGGGACACACACACGCGCACACACGGACACGGACACACACACATGGACACACACCAAAAATAACCCTTGCTGTGCAATTTAATGAGAAGAGTAATTTATATGCCTTCTTGCACCTTTCTGGAGGGTGTGAGTAAACTACAGTTCCAATTTGTGCACCATGACTGTTATTAGCAAGGCCAATAACAGCCAATAACTGTGAACTGATGGCATTGCACAATTAAAAAGGAGAATGCGAGAGCACATTGCCCCCCTTTTTAAGTTGCTCATGGATATGGCTCACAATTAAGTATGTTAATGGGTGACTCAAATGAATGCTTTTGATGGCCCTTTTATTCAAATGAAGGACAGAGTGGTTCCTCTTTGGAGGAATTTGTGAAGTGTTTGGAGGCTGCACTGGGAGATTCAGCATCAAGTAAGAAAGGAACTACAACATATAAATGTATTTGGGGAAAACCAGATTTGAACATTACTGAGGTGTGTGTGTATGTGTGTACCCCACACCCACATGGACCCTGGCTTGGCAGTACTCCTTTCCTTGAGTCCCATGGAATGAAGCACTGGGAGAGGCCATACCCCTGCTGAGTATGACAAAGCTGCCAGGCACAGAGGAGAGAAGCTCCATGTGTAGCTGATTATTATCTTTCCCAGCAGAACAGGAAGCAGCTGGGACCAATGAAGGAATTTGCATAAAGAAATCCAGGGAGGCCCTGGAGAGAAGGCAAGCAACTGTATGGGCTTTCCTATGGGTGGGCCTTCCTTTTCCCATTTGAGGGCAAGGATAACTGTTTTCTTTTCACCTTTACGGGTAAATATGATGGCCACTTATGAATCACCAAACATGAGGAAATGCATCATAAAAAAGGACAAAAGGGGATGCCAATTTACATAAAAAAATCTGCATATGCTAATGTATATGTATAGATGCAAATTTAGAAATAATTATTATAATTTAAATAGAAATACAGTAGTACATCACACCATGGTATAGAAGACTGGGACCAGGTTGCCTATGTTTCTTGCTGCATCTTGCGTCCAGGTGCTATTCATGGGCAGGGCAACTTCAAGACTCAGCTCTTCCTTCTGATGACTCTTTATCTTTATACCAGACTTGGTCTGGGCCTTCAAATAGAGGACCCCTTCAAATAACGTACAGTCCTCTGGCAGCACTTCAAACAGAGGACTGTCCTCTGTAAAAGAGGATGCGTGACCACCTATAACAAGGAATTGGCCTCCTGCTTGATTACTTACTGCAGCCTTCCCCAACCTGGTGCACTCCAGATGTGTTCAGTTACAGTATCCACAGCCAGCTTGTCCCTTGAAGCTGGCTGCAGATGATGGGAGCTGTAGTCCAACACATCTGGGTGGGTGTGTGCTAGGTTAAGAAGGCTGACTTTCTTTATGATTTCTGGGGACATGCAAAAGTCCAAGTGTATGATCCAGAAGAATAAAGTGCCCTTGCAGAGGAGACTCCCATGACCTTGCCATCATACTATTAGCATGGCAGGTCAACAGGAGAAAGGCCTGGTCCTGAATTTGAAAAAGGCTGATCTGGTAGCACACCCAAGTAAGCAGGAAGGTTCTTCCCCAAGAAGAGGAAGCATGAGTCTATGACAGTGTTCTCCAACCTTGGGTCTCCAGATGTTTTTGGCCTACAACTCCCAGCATGCCCCAGCCAGCATAGCTGGCTGGGGCATGCTGGAAGTTGTAGGCCAAAAACATCTGGGGATCCAAGGTTGGAGAACACTGGTCTACGATAATGGGCTATTGGCTTCATTGTGAGTGCTGGATTTGTGTCAAAGACCCTAGCGGTTGTAGCACACATCATCTGTTCTAGCTCTCTGCACCACTGCTAAACTCCCTTTTTCAAACATTTTACAGTTGTGTGGGATGCTATGATCTGGGTGCATCATGCAGCAGACAACTGCTTTGCTATGGATTCAATGCTCACTTCATTCCCAGTCACCAAAACCTTTCTCTGTTGAATGATATGACGTTGTTCGGGTTGGGACAAGGGGCGGGACGGGCTCATCCTCAGGAACATAGCAGCTGTTTGTATTGTCCTATTTTCCTTTCCCCAGACCACCTTCTTCATATATTTACCAGAGGGTAGCTGTTGTAAATGGTCTACTGCAGCAAGAACAACAAAGTGTCTTGTGGCACCTTAAAGGGCTAACACATTTAGGGTGCATACTGCGTATGCATGTTTAGACAGAAAATGTTCTACAACTCCCAACATTCCCCAGCCAACATTTCTCCCTCTCTCATAATACTAGGACCCAGGGTCATCCCATGAAACTGAGATTCAGGACAGATAAAATGAAGTACTTCTTCACACAGTGCATAGTTAAACTATGGCATTCACTACCACAAGACGGAGTGATGGCCACCAATTTGGTCAGCTTTGAAAGGAAATCAGACAAATTCGTGGAGGCTATCAATGACTGCTAGTCCTAATGGCTATATGCTACCTCCAGTATCAAAGGCAATATTTCTAGGTATACCAGTTGCTGGGGTATATTGTGCTTATGTCCTACTTGTGGGTTTGCCACAGGCAGCTGGTTGGCCACTGTGTGAACAGAATGCTGGACTAAATGGACCCTTGGTCTGATCCAGCATGGCTCTTCTTATGTTCTTATGGGATGCCATTTCCACAAGGGAAGTTGCTTGTTTGAAAACACCCCCTTGTGAAAACTATGGTGATACAATCCCATGAGAGAAAGGCTCTTATTCAACTGATACATGGCAGATCAAACATTTGGGGAAGGACCACTGCTCCATGGCAGAGCAATGCGAAAGGTTCTAGGTTCGATTCCCAGCATCTCCAAGTAGGGCTGGAAAAGTCTCCTATTTGAAACCTTGTAGAGCTGATGCCAGTCAGTATAGACATTACTGAGCTGGATGGACCAGTGGCCTTACTCTGCATAAGGCAGCGTCCTGTGAAATCAGATAAGACATTGGGGTTGCACCTCCCTGTATCCTATGTACATCAGTAGGTAGTGATGTACAGTCTTAATAGATGTCTATGGAGTAACAGAGCATCAGTCAAATTGGTGCTGCACCACAAAAAAATTATCAACCTGTACCGTCTCACCACATCAGTCATCGACAGTCAGCCGCTGTCAAGACACAATGCTGGTGCTGGGATGAACCTGTCATCCATGAGAATGAATTTGCAGCCCTCTGGTCTATTGTCTATACAGAAGCATGGATAAAACTTACACAGTCATGTTCACTTCCCCCTCCCCCTGCCCCTCTTCACAGGGACTTCTCTGAACGCTACTTTCAAAGGAATCATGTTGCACCAAAATAATCAAGATGACAAAGATCAAGTTTTCAAAAGAAAAATAACAAAGTACGAACCCCACAATTCCCTTCTTCCTGGCCAGTAACCCAGAAGCAAGGAAGGGATGAGCATAAAATGTAACTGGATGGGATTGTACTGAAGTGTTGAGTCTCTGGGGAGCTTAGGGTAACTGAGTAGCTTTGAATTAAAAACCCAAAACTTGCTCTCGGACATGGAGACATGCCTGACATCAGAACAGCTCTAATTGATTTCAGTGGGAATTGTGTTCATATATCCAAGGGCAGAATTTAGTGCCCCTTATTTTAAAATGCAGTAGCTCAATGCATTTAACTTTTTTTAAAAAGCTACTACGAGTAGATGAAGCAGTTACAAACATGCTATTGCTATGTGATATTCTTGTCAAGCTCACCCCCCCAACATGGCGGGTTCCATAATATTTGGGATATATATATATATATATATATATATATATTTCAGCAGCAAATCACCGTTTTCCCCCTTGGCACTAGGAAGCACTAATGCCATTGTGCTAGTGTTGGTTTATGCTAGCACAACATCATTAGCGCTAGTGCTGCACTTCCACTGGATACTACCCAGACCATTCCAACTAGTTCTCTCCAAGCCTGGCACCAGGTATACATATGGAACTGGCCATCATTGGGGAGCTTCTACCAGCTTCTGAATTGCATAATAATAATAATAATAATAATAATAATAATAATAATAATAATAATCCTTTATTGATCATCTTTCATAATGTATAGGGCACATTTGTGTTTCCCAGGCATTTCCTTGGCTGCAAGCAACATGACCCACAGGGATGTGGATGGTTATTGGATCCTGATGGTGGGAATTTGTTTTACTGTTGAAGGTTAGACAATATGCATATATGTGGTTGTGTTTATTTTCCTTGATTGGTATCAGCTGCTGAGTCAATAGGTACCAAATGCAACAAGAAGTCATATTTACTTCCTGTTTACATGCTTCTTTTTAGTATAATTTGCAGGCAGTGATTTTAAAACTTGCTAATGCCAGCTGTGAGTTTGGCCCATACAACTGTCTGTTGCTTCTCTATGTGGTTTTGGCATGTCTGTTATACATTAACTGAACCAAATGTCTCACTGCTCAGTTTCTTTCCAAACCTGTCACAAAGAGCCCTCTTTTTATTTTAGCTTTTTATTCTGCTAAAAACTCTCTTGATGCAAATGAAAATGCATCACTTTGAGAATGGAGTGTAGATTGTTCCATTAGTGTTCTTACTGTACTGTTACGACAGATAATTTGGGCGCTAAATTCCCTCTGAAGAGAGAGAGACTAACCCCACACTCTTACGAAAGGTTTTGGGATCTTTGGGTGAGGTAAAACCCATGCTGCCGGGGTGGAGTATGTGCTTTGGCCTTTTACACTTAAACAAACCTACACACAGAGAGACTCCAGAAACAAAAGGGTTGTTTTATTAAAGAGGAAACACAGAGGAGGTACAGCATCTTACTTGTTGGTAAAGCAAACCCAGTGATTTCAGGCAGCAAAATATCCTTACGCTATCGTTCAAACTCACTCTGTATTCTGGAGAGGAAAAAGAGTCCCTTTTGGCCCTAACCACCTAAATTGAAGAAGGGGTGGAAGAAAGGTTTCCATCTTGGCAGGGGTCTGCAACCTTTAAGACAAAAAGAGCCACTTGGACCCGTTTCCGAAGGAAAAAAAAAACTGGGACCGCAAAACCATTGTGACATTTAAAACAAATATAACACTGCATATATTGTTTCTTACCTTAATGCTATATATACAGGATCGTGTATTCATGTACAAATTATTGGAAAACTAATAGCAATAGAACAAAATAATATCTCCATAAATTTATTTATTTATTAACTGCTTTTTTAACCCTGCATTTCTTAAAAACAATCCAAAACAGGTTATAAAGAAGAATAAAACTACAAATTACAATATCGCTGCGGGGATGGGAGGGGTGATTTTTTTTTTCTTCTTCCATTTATACCCTGCTCTTCAGCCAGAAAAGGCTCTCAGAGCGGTTTACACAGATTACCGGTAATAATAAGACATTCCCTACCCTCAGGCTCACAATCTAAAAGACGTGACACAAAAGGAAAAGGGATTGGGGGGGGGGGGAGGAAGAATGCCAAACATTATATTGGTGCCTGAGTTTGGCATTCTTCCTCCTCCCTCCCAATCCCTTTTCCTTTTGTGTCATGTCTTTTAGATTGTGAGCCTGAGGGCAGGGAATGTCTTATTATTAATCTGTGTAAGATGCTCTGAGAGCCTTTTCTGGCTGAAGAGCGGGGTATAAATGCAATAAATAAATAATAAATGATTAAATGGAGGATGGAATTTTATTTCGATGGCAAAAGTGGGTTTAAAAAATAAGAATGTACTACCTTTTTTGCTGTCTAAAATTGAAATACATTATAAAAGGCTACCTACAAATTATAAGCGCGTTTTGCTTTTGTCTGGCTGCTCTGTGTGTGTGAGTGCTTTGTGTGGGGTAAACTGAAATACTTTATAAAAGAGTCCCTGACTCTCAGCCTAACCTACCTCACAGGGTTGTTGTGAGGATAAAATGGAGATGGAGATGGAGGAGGAGGAGGAGGAGGAGGAGGAGGAGGAGGAGGAGGAGGAGGACTATGTAAGTCGCCTTGGGTTCTTTGCAAGAAGTAAAAAAGGCATGATGTGATGGTAATAATAAATAAACCTGGATGCTTCATGTAGCCATCATGAGTGATAGTCATCAATAGACACCTCTCCTCCTTGCAAGGAGGAGGGAGGGGATGGTGGGATAGAAATGTAATGATGAATCAATTTTGCCAGTTGCTCCTTTTAGGGTGCAATGCATGTTAAGACAGGGAAAAAGTCCTACATCTCCCGGGATGCCCCAGCTATCATGCTGGGAGTTGTAGGATTTTTTTCATGTCTAAACATGTAGAATATCCTGGCAAGCCTAACTGGAGGCAAGGCACGAAGAGGTGGCTGGCAAGGAAGGAGTGGATTTCAAATGCTGCCCAGAACTGGCCCCTGCTTGATCTGCGGGGTGCGATTTCTGCAGAAGCGCTACAGCTCGCCGAAGACCGAAAGTGCCTCCCCGGCGGAGAACGAAGGGAGGAGGCCGAGGCCTTCGGCGGCAGCTGCCCACATCCCCCTCCGCCGCCTGCCCGTCGCTCACCCGGGGCCAGGTCCTTGGAAATGGGGAAGAAGCGGCGGTTGAAGCTGTCGGCGACCAGCACAGCCTGGAGCGGTGGAGGCGGCTCCTCTTGGGGCTCGGACCGCCGAGAGCCCCCGGACCCGGCTCCACGCTTCGCAGAGGAGCTGCGGGCCGCCATCTTCTCTCACGCGCTCCTCTCTCGCTCTCGCCGAAGCAGCTGGATGTGACGTGGCGGCGGCGGTTTCAGCGACTCCGGCATTGATTCCAGTGGCGGCGGCGGCGGCGGCGGCAGCTAGAGCAGCGCGGAGAACGCTCCGCGCCGCTCAGAAGAGCGAAATCGGGCTGCCCCCGCCAACAGAATCAGGCCATATGTGAGGCGGCGGCAAAGTTTTTTGCGGAGCAGGCAGCCTTGTCCTGCTCTCCTCTCTTCCGCTGCCTGCCTGCTCGTGTCCCTGCTGCCGGAGCAGAGCCGCGGCAAAGGTTTGAAAGAGCCGCATGCGGCTCCGGAGCCGCGGGTTGCCGACCCCTGAGGGATAGAAAGAAGTTCTGGTTATTACCTGTCCACTGAGGTTCCCTGCAGTGAATCTCCAGCTGTAGCTCAGGTGGAGGCAGAAGGTGCTTGAGAGGTCTGCGTTCCAAACTTCAGTGGGAAGACTAAGGATGACTCTCTCAGCTGTCCCCTGACACACACCATTGCTAAAAACTCTTGGTTTGTATACCCTTCCTCCTACCTCCTTGGAGAAATGAGAGCAGCGGGGGTGGTATCTGTCCCTTGGAGGTTCTCTGCTGATGGCCCTACTCTTTGTGTTTAATGGCAAGTGATGGGTGTCATCAGGAAAACCTTTTTTTTTGTCTGTCTATGTGATGGGTTAGCCTGTCTTAGTGAGGAGGTGAAGCTTCTGGTTGAGTCTGGGGTGGGGGGAGCCATTTCTTTTCAGGAGAATCCTCCTGTGCCTTTGGTGATGTGCATATTAAATCTAATCACTGCAAGCCTCCATCCATTGCCCATGCATCTCTTCCAGTCTCCATCGACCTTCCATTCAAACCTTCAGCCATGACCTGTGCTGTAGGTTATTGCAGGCGGCTGCTTTCTCCTAAATCTTCACTTATCTGTTATTGGGGCCGTGCTGAGGACTTCTTTCTGAGCTATAGTCACAACCAAATGATCATAACTATATCTCATCATAACAACCCCCTGTGCAACATTTATTTATTTATTTACAGCATTTGTATACTGCTCCATATCTAGCCAGATTCCGGAGCAGTGAACACTGAAACTGTGGCTGGTCAGCAAGGTAGACTTCCCAAAACAAAGTCGTCTTCAGCAGGTGCCAAAAAAAACAACACAGTGTCAGAGCCTGCCTGGCCTTCAGAGGCAGGGAGTTCCACAGAATTGGAGCCACCAAACTGAAGGCTCTTCTCCTGATGGACTCCAGTTGGGCCAGAGGTCCATGTGGAACCACCAAGAAAATGTCCTCCAATGACAAAAGTGACTGGGCAGGTTGGTAATGGGAGAAGGAGCTCTCTCAGGTATCCTGGTTCCAAGTTGTTTAGGGCTTTGTACACTAGTACCAGAACCTTAAACCTGGTCTGGTAGTGAATAGGCAGCCAGTGCAGTTCATTCAGCAAAGGAGTTGCATGCTGAAAAAGGGGCAGCTCCTGACAACAGCAGAGCTGCTGCATTCTGCACTAGCCCCAGCTTCTGAAGCAGCCTTAAGGGCAGTCCCACAAAGAGCACATTGCAGTAATCCAGTCTTGAGGTTACTAGTGCCTGTATCACTGTGGCTAAACTATCCCTGTCTAGGAGAGGCTGTTGCTGGTGCACTAATCAAAGATGGTAAAAGGCACTCCAAGTCACCGCGGTCACTTGGGACTCCAGTGACAGTGATGAATCTAGGAGTACCCCCGGACTATGAACGTGATCTTTCAGAATGAGTGCAACCCCAGCCAGAAGAGGCAATGAGGCTCAGGAACCACTCACTCACAGGGCTTCCATCTTGCTAGGATTCAGCTTCAGTTTATTGGCCCTCATCCAGCCCATCACTGAGTCCAAGCACACCTCCCTGTTGACCATGTACCACAACAGACTCCTGGACAACCACTGAATGGTTGCTTTATTGAATAGACAGCAAACAGGTGAAAAGGAAAAACACAGAGCAGAAGTCCCACTCACCAAGTCATAGCAGGAATGGTGGCTGCTACAGCCAATCTCCTTTCAACCCTATACCACAACCTGGATGGCTTCTATATCTCACTTGTATGTTTCACAAAATCTCCTTAGGGCTGTGGAAGTGTGTAGGTAAGACCTCAAATATATGAATTCAGTTGTTTAACTTGATGGCACTAATGTACTTTGGCAGGATCAGTTGTTAGTAGCTATGGGACAGTTCCTCTTATGAACACCTAGATTTCCAAATAAGTAGCAAGATTGGGGCAGGATGGAGAGGGCATCTTTGTGTTTGCCTCCAGAAACTATCCTGAAAAAATGTTCAACTCTGCATTCGAATGATGATACTGTTCATTGATCTAAAGACCATCATCCTGGATAACAGACTAAAAACAGATAGTCATAGATCTCTTCTTACTATATTTTAAAGCCACAAAATAAATTTGAGAGAATGTAGTATGTCACTCCCCATTGCAATCAGAATCAGCAAATGAATGGATTTGGTTTCCCCTACATTATATACAATAGCCTCTGTTAAAGCATTACACTTTGAATGTAAACATGCTGCTAACAACAGCAAAAATATATGTGACTAATCTATTGGAAGCAGAGGAGCTTATAGAATGCATACATCTGAATGCCTTTGCTTTCAATTGGTCAGGATTCAGCCAGTTTCATGTGTCAAAGGGAGCTTTGTGCATGTGTTTCTAGAATAGCAGCATACATACATTGGGTTTGGTTTGTGGTATGGGTGGGTTGCCTGTTCAAATGGGAAACAGCAACAGCAACTTCCCAAATTTGGGGGCACAAAGCAATTCACTGCTATAGGACTAGATCCAGGGTGGGGAATGGGTGGTCCTTCAGATGTTGTTGGGCTGTAGCTTCCATCAGCCCTAGCTGGCAGAGCCAATGGTGAGGGCTGATGGGAGTTGCAGTCCTCTGGCCTATGTTTACCCATACGTAAATATATACATGCACATGTGAATACTGATTGGTTTTCCAATCCAATTGTTCTCTCTTGGCCTTACCTGTTCTGATTGTTACACTGTTACGATGATTACCAAAAGTTCTTGGAAATGTTGCATTTGTCGAAAATGTGGAGTGAAGTGAACAAGTATCAACATGTTTAAAATATTCTGGGCAGTTTGAAGTAAATGACATGCAAACCTATGTTCGCTTGATTGAGCTAGTTCCACATGTTTGTGCAAAGGAATTTTGTTTTATTTTTCATTTAATTCTCTTTTCATTTTGATTAATCACATTAGGTTGACAATTTAACAGATATAAACATGAGAGGTCACCTATCTGAGCTGGCCAATTTCCAGGGTATGGAGAAAAAGTATGACCATCTATACCATTGGGTTCTGTGATGGCAAAAAATGGCTTCTTGTCTTTCAGTGCTGAAGAGAAGATAGCTTGGAATTGATGAACGCAGCGCATAGTTTGGGACTCTGTTTAGGAGCTAGATAACAATAAAGGCCTTTCATTAAAAACAACTGCTAGCCAAGTTCACAATGCTTCTTTCATTAGGCAAAATGATTTTGTATGTTATGCCTTGGGATGTTTCTTCAAATTCTTCTCTTCCCATTCACTCCATTCTCCAAACTTTCTATTATTTGGCTTCAATAACTCTTTGTGTGCTGGTTTTT
Source organism: Shinisaurus crocodilurus (assembly GCA_021292165.1). NCBI lineage: Eukaryota > Metazoa > Chordata > Lepidosauria > Squamata > Shinisauridae > Shinisaurus > Shinisaurus crocodilurus. The sequence goes on along the minus strand of CM037880.1, from coordinate 191,205,766 downwards.
ATTTCAAATAATGAATTGTATGGTTCAATTAGTTAAATAAACTGAACATTGCACTAATGTTTATGGAGCTGGCACAGAAGCAGCCTGAAGGCCTTGGTTTTAATCATTATTCTCAGTTTCTTTCAATTGTGGAACAAATCTACATGTCCTTTATAGATAGGGAAATCTCATCACAAGGTAAATCTTATCAGAATCAGGAGTACACCCCAAGTTGCTTGTTCTTATACCTATGCCCTCATCCTGTAAAACAGATAACTGCTTGAAAATCTCCCCGCTAAAATCTTGTGGTGCCAGTTACTCATAGCCAACAAACATGAAATGCATCACCCAAAAAGAGGACATAGATTTACACAAATTTACATGTGCTACTTTATATACATAGGTGCAAATTTAGGAATAATTACTATCATTTAAATAGAAATGCAAGACATTTCACCAATGGGTAAGACTGTGACCAGGTGACCTCTGTACCTGCTCAGTCTGCTATCCAGGTGTACTAACTGTGGGTGGTGGGCAACTTCAAGGCTCCTTCTGCTCTCCCTTATTACCGTTCTTTTTCTCTAAACCAGACTTGAGCTGGACAGCCTTCTTCAAATAGAGGATGCCTTGAAACAGAGGACTGTCCTCTGACAGTCCTTCAAAAAGATGGCTGTCCTCTATAAAGTATTGATTACCTGGAAACATGTTTATCCTTCATCATGAGAGATTTCAGGGTGGCGTACAATATAAATGACCAATTATTTTAAAACTGAAATGCAATACAATAAAACTAAAATCTAACAGCCATAATAATATTTTTTTTAAAAAAAAAACAGCAATAAAAATTCAAATGCAAAAGCAGGCTGGGAGTATTCTCTCATCTCATCTCATCTCATCTTTTATTTATATGCCGCTTTTCCACAAAAAATGTGCCCAAAGCGGCTCACAACATAACAACAAATAACACCAAATATAATATACAAAACATCAAGGAACACTGAGTATTCAAAAAAATTAATTTACAGAATATAAGAATAGCAAATACAAGTTACAAATATAAAAAAACACTAAATATAATATTCAAAAATACAATAGAAATAATTACAGATAACCATAAACAATTCAATAATTTAAAAAAGAGGGGGGAAAGGCAAGAGCAGCAGCAGCTTTTGTAGCTGGAGTCAATCAGGCCCCACCCTCCCTGGCCAGGTGGAATGAGCCAGGGAAGCAGGGACCAGGTCTTGCAGGACTCACAGCTAGATGGTCTCCAGGCACCTTCAGCAGAAGCAGCTTTTGTAGCTGGAGTCAGTCAGGCCCCACCCTCCCTGGCCAGGTGGAATGAGCCAGGGAAGCATGGACCAGGTCTTGCAGGACTCACAGCTAGATGGTCTCCAGGAGTATTATAAAGTAGGACACCTGTCCACCCTATTGAAATGTAACCAACTTTGGATGTATCTTTGCTTTTACTATGAAAGGTTGCATTTATAAGAACAAGTTAATACAAAAGTATTACCTGATGTGTAGTAAGATCTCAATCCACTACATTATAGAAAAAAGATAACATCTGTGATGAGGTTGACAGGCCTGTACAATGTGACCAATGAAGCTAAACACAGCTCACCAGTCATGTATGGCTGCTCATAAGGAGATCAGCTGAATCTCCAGCTTTTGGCACCTACATAGAAGTGCAAAAACAGGGTAGAATGTTACATACTCGATAGGCCACAATACATGGCAGGTGGTCTGAATCTGGCTTAACAAGTCACAGGTTGTGCAGGCCCTTCCTAGAAGTGGTGGACCATAATCATACCACCCTAGTGCAATGTCAGAGCATCCAAAGGAAGGGTTGCCTGTTGCCATGACAAGAGAGAGAGAGAGAAGTGGCTTCGCCAACTCCAGCAATTAATCTGAATCCACCCATTCCTCACTAACTTCCCCTTCCATGTTTAGGGCTAATCAACATGGCAATGGAATTGCCTCACTGTTACTCATCATTCCATGATTTATCTTTGGAAGGCCAAAACACACATTCCATCTGTCTGCCACACCTTTTTTCTTTTTTCCATTTTTACTCTAAGACAGGCACAAGGGGCCTGATCTTAAAAGGCCTCCTACCTGCCTGCCCCCAGTCCTGCTCATGCTAGGGTCCCAGTTCAGATTAGGGGGGCTGGGCTTACTCTAGAGTAAAAATGGGGGGGGGGGAGATAGCTGCCAGATACAGATTTAAAGTAATGTCTGTTTTGGCCCTGAATGCCGCCAAATTTGTGAAGTGCTCCCATTGTATTTGAGGTGCTGTGGTAGCTCTCTCTGTGGTGCTTATCTTCCAAGGGCCATTTTACACATGCAGCTCATCACTTGATGGTGCAGAGGCTGAGTAAAGACCACCCAAGTGTAAATGTAGTCTCATGTAAATGTGTAAATGTAGTCTCCATTGTGTACAAACTTTTTATTCTTTTTTGCTCTGATTTCCTTCATCTTCTCTTCTATGTATCTCTATTCCATTGGCTAGGCTAGGCAGGTTACAGCTTTTTCATTTTCTGATTGGTTGTCAGGCTGCTTACCTCCCTCCCTTTAAGATCCTCCTCAAGATATACTCATTTAGTAAAACTTTTCCTGAACCATACTAGCCTTACTGTACCAGCTTCTCCAGGACCATTCATTTGTACGCTAATCATTCATTCATTTGTACGCTTCTATCCTGCTTCTCAACCAAAAGGTTTCCAACGTTCCAAACCAGAAGTTCCCAAATTCTCACCTGCCCCATATTGGCCACTGCCTTTTTCTGAGCATCCTCTCTCTCTCTCTCTCTCTCTCTCTCTCTCTCACACACACACACACACACACACACACACCTGCCCACTTTATTGTCTTGCCCATCTAAGATATAAACAGACAAAACATATTTTGTTAGACAAGTTAACGTCTACAAGCTTTTGGCTTTCAAAGAAATCTTCCTGACAACATTAGCAAATCTCTGCGTGACAAATATTTGAAAGTAACTTTTCATAATGAGGATTGCAACTGGCATGCAGCCTAGTTGGCATAATTAAACTACGGAATTCTCTACCATGAGATGTAGTGATGGCCACCAGCTCAGACTGCTTTAAAAGGAGATTAGACAAATTCAAGGAGGCAAAGGCCATCAATGGCTGGCTACTCACCATTATGGCTATATAGTACCTCCAGTCTGCTGGAGAACATGAGTGGGAGGGGGTCCTGCTTGTGGGCTTCCTATGGACATCTGGTTGGCCACTCTGGAGACAGAATGCTGAACTAGGCAGGCCTTTGGTCTGATCCAGCATGGCTCTTCTTATCTACTTATGACTGTGTTTAGGATTGGGATGGAAGAAATTTACGGAAGGTTCTAAGGCCTCTCCGATTTCGGAAGCAATCTCTTTTTTATGTGGCCAATGGTTCCCCTTTCTTCCTGTCTCATATACACAGTCTGCCCACAGAATGGATGATATTATGCCCCTGGTGCAACTATCCCATATCTTCAACATATTTACAAGTTGTCTGGTACTTGATTCTGATCATCTGGTCAAAATGTAGGTTCCATCCTTAGAAATCTATCCTATATCTTTATCTGCGGCACAAAACACGTTGAATACAGCAACTGTTGAGCAGATTTGAATGTGGATACTGAACCTGAAGCAATTTTTGCAGGGTGATGAAAACCTGAAATCTACATATCTGGCAGGGGGACAGATGACAGCTGAAAATCCCCTTGTGCTGCCAACTAGGAACACAAAACAATGGCCACTGTTTATCTATGATCTCTCATGTTTTATACTCCGCAGAGCCAATCAGTCAGCAGAGAGAATATGAATTAGCTAACGAACCCTCTGCCTGGGGATTTATTGACATCACTGATGATGCAGTTGAACCAAAGAGGGAAATTGGCAAAACAGGACAAAAAGAAATCATTAGATTTGGCTTCAATGAAAGCATAAGGGATGAAAGGGTTGGATGCAGATGAAAACCCAATGTTTGACAAATGGGAAATGGACAAATGCTGGAAAGGGAAATCATCCCCTTAATATTTCGAACTGTATTCCAGGGTTCTTCAGAGGTTTATGAGGGGTTTCTCAGTCACAGACAAGCCCCATCTGCCTCACCATTATTTAACTCATTTTATTTAGTGCAGTTATATCCTGCCTTTCTTCGGTCGTGGAACCTGGTGGTCTCCCATCAAGGCCCTGATCAGCCTCAATCCTGCTTAGCTATGGCAACGTGGCTGTATCATGTGCCCTAACACTGTGCCATAGAACAGGGGTGCTTCATCTCAGGCCCATGGAGCAAATCTGGCCTCCAGAATTTCCCAGGTGGCTATGCCCCCTTCCCCTGGGCCCAACCCCTTTCCCCCAACCATGAATTGTTGTATGGCTTCCTGGCTTTTGCACAGTTCCCCCCCCCCCATCCTAAAAGGTTGAAATGTCTCTCCTGACGCTCACTGACTGGCAGCAAGGGCTTTAAGCTAAAATACGCTGGCATTTTTGATATTTTGGGGCCCGCCCACTGCAGGAATGCGGCCCCCAAGAGCTTCTCTGAAATGGGGTTCAGTCCTCAGGCTGAGAGAGGTTCAACACCCCTGTCCTGGAACCTGATCATTAGCACTCCGCAGAAACTTGAGTGTGGATAACACTTCCCAAAATCCTCACCAGCGTGACATTTGGTGGCCAACTTGAAGAGGGGCTTCTTCAGCAGGCGAGCAGATGCGAAATACTCCTTGGAGCACCCAAAAAAAAAAAAAAAAAAGTTTAGAAAGCACTGGACCATTTTAACTTTTAAATGAACAAGGAAAATAGGAAGCTGTCTTATGTTGTTGTTGTTGTTGTTGTTGTTATTATTATTATTATATTTGTATCCCGCCTTTCTCCCAACACTGGAACCCAAGGTGGCTCACAGCCTTTAAAACTCATACAATTAAAACAAAAATAGAAAAATACAAAAGTTAAAAATAGAATTAAATAATCAATAATGTTAAAAATCATATAACATGGCATTAAAAACAGTACAATATACATAACAGTAGCCGTCCTCATGGGCAGAGGAGAGATTGAACTCAGTCTAAAAGGCACCAAGGAGACTTGTTCATGGCACCCTTCTTCCCTTCAGCTGGGTATTTTTTTAGGCAAAGACCAAGGACGGACAGGTCTTCTTTGGTTTAAGCAAAAGAGTGTTGTTCCTATTTAATCCTTATATCAAGCCAGACCATTGGTCCATCTAGCTCAGTAGTTTCTCTACCCCAGAGGCAGTCAACCTGGTGCCCTCCAGGTGTTTCGGACTCCAACTCCCATAATCCCTGACCATTGCCCATGCTGGATGGGGCTTGGTTTGTAGTCCAGAACACCTGGTGGGCACCCGAGTGGGGATTTGGACCTGGATTTCCTACAGGGAAAAGCAGCGTTCTTGCCCCTGCACCAAAGCGGAGCGAGAGGACCATTATATTTCACCAGCTTCTAGCCTGATGCCTCTTGCAGCAAAGTGGTAAACATTAAACTTCCATAAAGAATCATTACCTTGCAAACACCAATGGAAAGAGACCTAGAAGCAATGGTGGCAGAAGAGCCTCAAGATATGCAGAAAAAGATGCTGCTGCTTCCATTTCCCCCTTCTTTTTATTGAGGCAGACGGTATAATTTGAAGCTTTAGACTAATGGAAATCTCAGCCTATGGATCCCGGCGATGTGGCTGATCGATCATGGGCAATAGCGGCATATGCTGCTTCCTGACTCAGTTTCCGAAATGCCACGGGAAGCATCCCCAATTAGTCACTGAGACAATTTACACATCAGCTAAACTGCTAACTGGCGCACATAAAACATTTAGGCTCATTCTGTAGACAGAAGATCTACAGAAAAATCAGCACAATTCAGCACAGGGTTGAATGCTGGGGGAACGAAGAAGAAAAACACACAAAATATTATGTTTTTTAAAAAATAAAAAAATAAACCAAATGGGCAAGCGGTCTTTTCTTTAAATGTCAAAACAGTGTGTTTGTTGTCTGTCCCATTCTTATTGCCTAGGCCTCAGAGAACTGAAAGAGACATTTGGCCTTTGTAGGCCTGTGTCAGAACTTGTATGTCCTGAGGAGAAAAGTCACTGTTTTGAGAAACTATATAAAGCAGGCAGCAATGAACAGACAAAGGCATGGAATGGCTGAGTTAAATTTTATTGAACAGATGTTATGTCCCAGAGTTCCCATAGCTGCCTCAGGCTTTGTCTGGTGTCAGCCCTTTGGTAAATGGGTTTTCATAATGAATTTAGCTGCTAATTCACACATAAAAATCTATGTTAAGGGACTGCCTTTTAAACCTACAAAAGGTTTCAGAATTGATGGCTTCACTTGACTCTGCAGTGCTTCTCCCAACCCAGGGCACTGGAAAAGCCTCAGACACGGTGGGTGGGGGTGGGGGTGGACATCACTCGATGCCTCTCCCATGGCAAGATGAGTGAGCTTCCGGTCCTAGTCATTTCCACCCATGAACCTTAAAGAGGTTTTTTGCTTCGGTTGCTCTGTAGTGCAAATGTAATTTACATAAAGATAACATTGGCCACAAGGCTACCTGCATCGCATGTGCCCCTGTTCTGCTTTTCTTTCTGCATTAATGACCAGGTAGTCACATAATAGCAGGAGACAGACTCAACAGTGAATTTTAAGCCAATAGGGCATAGTGGTTAGAGTGCTGGACTAAGACCAGGGACTGCAACTCCCATCAGCCTTAGTTGGCATAGCCACTGGTGGGGGATTATGTTGTGATATGTATCACATTCACAAGCTGGAGCACATTGTTTACACATGGAAGGGACAGAATGGCGGGTAAACAGGTTTATTGTGTCTCTCTAGAATCTCGTGCTCTCGCAGGGGTTACTAAAGTGTGGGAAACAGTATGAGCTAGTCACATGGTTTAGATGTTCTGGTGACGTACTGACTTGTTTTTCTGTCTGGAGCCATTTTAGAGAAGAGCAGGACTGTTCTCTCTCTTCACTCTTTTCTTCTGACTATTGCTTGCTGGACTTATGCAACAATGTAGCATCTTTGCTGAGGTGGGGTAAAGCTCAACTTGCTCCACTGGAATAAATGCTTGCTATGCATTGTACTCTGCACATGGACTGTAACTAGGAAATGTATACTCTGTAGAATATTACTTTGCTAAGTAAATAAACAGGTAGAATAGACCTGTGGAGTTACAGAGTTTTTTCCTTGCTATCTGCAAACGGGGGAGCTGGCTGCTGGAGTCGGATTACAGGCTGGAAAGTTGGCTGGCTGATTGCAACCGAAACGCTGCACGCTGCGCAGAGAGAGGGGGAGAAAGATCTGGATTTCTGTGTGTGGATAAATGGGCCTCTACACTCGAACAGGATTTTTAATCTACCATCTCGCACACACGGGGCTCTGCTGTCACTCACGCGCCATCAGATTATAGCAGCTGTAGTGCAACAATACCTGGAGGGCCACAAATTGCCCACACCTGATTTAAAGAATGAGAGATTGTTTTTAGAGTAGGGCAATGACTATTAAAAACATCCCTTGGCAGTTCTGCACCACCCCTTCAAAGTGGCCATGGGTAGAACAGACCTGATCCAATCAGCATGACCCACCCAAGGTTTCTCCTGGTTCAGGATGATTTTGACAAGAATGTTACTGTATCATTCTTCAGAGAACCTGATTTATTTATTTTTAAAAAGCCTCTTTAGCTACTATGAACATGGCAGGACACTTAAAGGGGTCAAGGAATTCCTTACAGAAAGTTGTTGTTGTTAAGAAAGTTGTTCAGTATAAATAGACAATGGTGTAGTGGAGAGAGAACACACAGGAGCACAACTCCAGGACTTTTTTCAGAGCAGGAGCAATAGCAACATTTGCCTGAACCCTGGATACTTCATCCCTTTCCTTTGGTGGGATTCCTACTTTACACTAGCAGTTTAATGGTAGCTCTTCTTTGCAAGATTGTTTGCATTTCTAATTTAAAGCATTTCAGCTCAGTGAAGATCTTTTGTTAAAGCTCAATATATTTTACAAGTTCAGCCTATGCAGTCAGAAGTAAGCACCACTGAGTTTAATGGATCTTACTCCCAGGTAACTATGCATAGGATCAATGCTGGCTCCAGTTTCTGAGGGCCTTTGGGCAAGACACCCTCAATAGGCATCCTCCCTCCATGAGTCTACCTTCCGACTGCCATAGTCACCAGATGCTCACGCTCCTCATCTTGTGTGGAATGGGACAGTGCCAGCTCCAGGTTTTTGAGGCCCTTAGGTAAGATGCCCTCTATGGGGGGCCCTCTCTCAGAGAGTCTATCTTCTCACACCATTGTCACCAGCTGCTGTTGCTCCTCATCCTCTTCCTCATCAGTGCCACCACTTGCTTGCTTGGCAGGCAGAGAGCCAGGGAGCAAGTAGGCAGGGGCATCTCCTGCTCCTCCTCACCACCACCGTTGTCTGGGCCAGAGCGACAGACAGGTGAACAAGCAGATTGCAATGATGAAGAGGAGGAGTAAGTTCTGGGGGCTCTTGTCAGTGGGCCCCTGATGCAGCGTGGGCCCTCGGCAGGTGCCCAAACATGCCTACTCTTGATGCCGGCCCTGCATAGGATTGCAGTCATGTCCTGTAAATGTAACTGTGAAATTTTATTAGTGGTTTTTGTTTGGGATAACTATGTTTTATGTTGGAGTCTTAACCTCCATATCTATCTATCTATCTATCTTTGGGGGTGACTATGGGGCATGGCTGTCATGATGAACTCCTGCACTCCAAAATTTACCATTGGACAGCCGTAAATAGGTAAAATCTTCTGAACTAAAAATGGCTGTTCTTAGTCAACTAATATTCATTTCTAACACTACAAATTCATAGACACTAAAGTGCACTTAGATTTCAGGGCTTAGCAAGAGGGTTGTAGACCTTTTTGATGGTTATGAGGAAATCACTGCCTTTCAGTTCATTTCTTTGAAGACTTCCCTGGAAATATGGCAGCCCCACCTAGCAAGGAAGCCTGGATATAGCCATGTGCATGAATTAGTCCTTGCATGCTGGATTCAGCTGATGGATTTTGCTGGACCTGGTCAATCCATGGGATCCAAGTATTCCCAAACTGTTCTGAGATTCTGCATCCCACCCCCACTTTTGGAAGTAGTAGAAGAAATGTAATGTGTTTATATCATATTGCCACTAAAATGTTATATACTCAGGTTGAAAAAGTGTGGACTATTTAATGCAGAATGTTAAAAAAAATTTAACACAGTGTAATGAAAGAGAAAACAACCCATTCTTTCTTCAACATGGAAATTATCTCATGTTACACTTTATTTCCATATAAATTTATTGTTACATATGCTAATAACAGAAAACAAAGAAAAGTCAAATGAAATGCATTGTGAAACATACAGAAATGAGCAGATTGTCGAATCCTTGCTAAAATCTGTCCGCAGAATGAAAGCACCATTTAGCATCCAGCCTGAAACTGCACTTATTTATGAGAAACAAATTTAGGGGCGGGTAGATAGAGGGAAGTATCCATCCTAGAGAGTGTGAGCTTTTCAAAACATCTCATTAATATATTTTGCTAGCTGGTAAATGTCAAACAATATCTACAAATGCTTTTTGGCTCATTAAGGTTTTCATGAATCAAGGAAGGCATCTTACATGGTAGAGATTTATACCATCCAGCTCCATCCCAGTCTCCAATAAATTATGACAAGGTAACTCAAGCCAGACTTTGCGACACTTAAAACAGGGATTTAGGAGGAAATAACCTTTAAAAGGAAAGGCACAGGATGAACATTAGGGACACATATTTTGCATAGCAATGATCTTAACAGGTCTCCCTGATTACATATTTATGTTTAATTTATCATTTTCACTAAGGTTTTAAACACTGGATTGAGTTGTTGCTGATTTTTGCTCCGTACTCCATTGGTAACCTTTTAGAGATGTTAGAACTCAGGATATTACTAGGTCCGTATTTTGGCACGTCAGGCATGAGTTGTCCCAGTTCATGCTAGTCCCATTCCAGGGCCAGCACCAAAGGTAAGCATAGTCGGGCACCTGCCGAGAGCCCATAGTCCAGCAAGGCACGCCTAGGAAGAGCTCTCTGGAGTTGCTCCTCCTCTTCACCATTGCAACCTGCTTGTTCACCTACTTCTTGCCCTGGCCCAGACAACGGTGGTGGTGGTGGTGGTGGTGAAGAGGAGCAGTAGATGCCGCTGCCTGTTTGCTCACTGGCTCCCTGCCTGTCAAGCAAGGAAGTGGTAGCAATTATGAGAAACAAGATGAGGAGCAACAGCAGCTGGTGACAATGGTGGCAAGAAGGTAGACTCTCTATGGGAGGGGGCCCATGGACGCATCGTACCCAAGGGCCTTCAAAAACCTGGAGCCAGCACTGCCCCATTCCACACAGCTCATGAAGGGCACCGGTGCAACTTGTGAGCTCTGTGTGGCTAATTTGCAGGCGTTCAACAGGATTTATGGAGGCCAGAGCAAACATGAGTGAGCCCCTGGCCTATGGTGGCGTTTCCTCCTGAGAAACTAGGTCACTGAAATGAGCTTGCATCATAACAATTAGTTTACTTCCCCAAATCATTATGACATGCTAGTGTGGTGTAGTGGTGAGAGTGTTGGACTGGGACTCGGGAGATCCAGGTTCTAGTTCCCACTCAGGCTCAGCCATGAACCCCACTGGGTGACTTTGGGCCAGTCACTGACTCTCAGCCTAACCTACCTCACAGGGCTGTTGTGAGGATAAAATGGAGAGGAGGAGGACTAGGTAAACTGCCTTGGGTTCCTTGCAACGGGTGGGGGTGGGATATAAATGTAATAATAAGAAAATAACTGGTTTCTGCACCCCTCCCCAAAATGCACACATGCTCTTGCACACACAGGCACACCTGTCTGTTAACAGTCAGCTGGTTCTGAGCATTTTAGCTGCAACAGACCTGCTGCTGGACACGGGTTTTGTAGTACATTTTGGAGTGCAGGCCCTCCTCATGACAGTCCCTATAGCCACGGCCCCATGGAAAGGCCAAAAATGCAGGCAGCTGTGTTGATCCTTCCTGATGAACAAACCAATTGTAGCAGTTTCCGTCTCTACCAGGAGCAGGTCTTTCATACAGCTATTGGGTCATAATTGCCCATTCAAGATGAAGCCACCTCAAAATGCATTACAGCAGGGATAGTTCAGAACTACCGGTATATATTGTTGCTGGGCCCCGGCAGCTACTTTTTCACCCACCCACCCACCCATACAGCTACTTTGAGGATTGCAGCTAAGCTCAAAGGGAACAGGGCTGTCTGGGTGGGGGTGTGATCAGCATCCCTGCTAATAAGGAACTTGTGTCACTGCTGTGCCACTACAAGCCCTGACTCCGCTGCAGCGCTGCTGTTGGTAGGTCCCAGAGATGATGGCTTGATTCTTGCCTTACATTCTCCACAAGTCATCTTCTCCTCACTTCCACTCCAGTTAAAACTCTCTCCCCACTCCAAGCGTTAAAGAACAAAGGCTGTAAGAGGTTGAGATCCAGTGGTTTTCCTCTTTAATTTTTCTGACTTATACTCATCTGTAGTTTAACTGACCCCTTCAAACCTATTGTTTCCAAGATCAGCCAATTTAGAAAACGAACCCAATGTTCTGCAGACATTGTTGTAAACAACCGGCCTAATCCAACATAACAGGAGGCAATTATTTAAGTGTGATTGCTTGGAGGAGCTCTCTGGGCAGAGTACAGATCTCCTGCATTCTTTGCAAATAAACAAATCATGACCACAAGAAGCACTAGCAACAGAAAATGGCAGGGCTGCACATTGCAGAATGATCAAACGAACATGACTTTATATTGTACAAAACTTTCTGAACCGTATAACTTTAATATAGGGTTGTCATCCATTCATAATTTTTAGGGATAGTTCCTGGTTTTATTCTGAGAGTCCATAATGAATAGAAAGCTTGTTATTTCATTCCTTTTTTGTTTTGGGGATAACAGTAAATTTTGCACTTAATCCTTAAATTTGTAAAGAGATGGCTAACATGGTTATACTGTAGCAGGTAAATTTTGCATGAATGATGAATCCACCTCTTTGATAGAGATGTCCATGTATATCCACCCCGGAAACAAAAACTGCATATTTGCTGTTGCAGACAAATGTTCTTTGCACACCTGTTTTATGATAAGCCAATTCTGTGTGCAATGGCAGCATTCACACATGATGATAAGGCAGAATTCCTAGCTTGTTGCAGCCCATTTGCTCCCCTTTCACTCCTTCCTTCATGCAAGTGAGTAAAAAAGGGATAGCTTCTTCTGACATCTGACCCTGGGATCATCCTGGTTTGTTGCTAACAAGCCAGGATTCATAAGCCAACTGGTAATATTGGTTCAGATCTGTATTAATTTATGCTACTTTTGTACTGCTAATTTATACCTCTAATCATGGCTCAACCCCTGCGTAATAATGGTTCAGATCTGCATTAATATATACTGCTTTTGAATGCAGATGATGCTCAGTCAAGCAAACTATGAAATGTGACATGCAAGAATCATTCAGATCTGTACTACTATGTGCTTTCGAACAGGGAACATGATGTACAATTGCAGATAATGAGATGCACTCCAATGGTTTGGATCAGCTTTACAAAAATGTCATAATTACTTTGGTGGATAAGTGTCCCAAACTAGCAATGCCAACATGCAAAAATGTCCACTAGAATAGCCAGATTTTATACATCCTACTTTCAACATATCTTCTATCAATACAGTGCAATCTACATCTTCATTGATCTCATGGCTCTACAACACAATCCAATGTGCCAGACAATGAAATTCTCTCCTTATTAAAAATGGAAATAACTAAAACGAGACTAGACAGTCATTATATGAAGGTTGCAATGCACTTCTTAATATCCTTTTTGTCTGTTTAATGATTTTATGTTCTACCTATTTGTCTGTAATTAGCCAGATAAAAAAGATATTTATGACAATGGTATGACTTATTTACCCCTGGTTAGAAACATTTTTAATACAGTGGATTTTTTCTATTGTTTTACTGTAGTGTTGAAACAATGAAATCTCTGAAATTCCTCCGGGTTGGCAACACTCTGCTGAAACTGGAGATGTGCAAAATGTTACAAGTCAAAAACCATTATGAACAATCAATCGCAGGGGTTTTTCTCCCTTAGTGATGGCAGGGAAAGGAAACCAGCATCAAAATACTGTTCAGATAAGGACTGGGGCATGCTGACTGGGGGCATGCTGGGAGTTATAGGCCTTTTTTCTGCCTAAACATGCATAGGACTGTGTCTTAAATCACCTAGGTGGGTAGCTAAAAACCTGATCCTAAAATTTGCTGTGCAAGCACATCAGTGCTAAAAGATTGTCACAAACCCACACCTGTGTGTGGGCACCATTGCAAAACTTCCCACTGTAGTGGCTGCAGCAATGTTGCATTGGTGCTACGCAGACGTGAAAAGCATGCAAAAATGTTTAGGTTCAGGTGCCAATCTTTCCTCTTACCAGTCCAGTAGCAGCCCCTTTGCCTTCCTTTCAGCCCAACCATACTCCGCAGTAAGCTCCATCGTTTTCAGTGGGCCCTACTTTAAGGGAAGTGTGCACAACATTGCAGAGCTTGAAGTTAATTGATGACACTGAGCTGTATCCGCTGGTGCCTTTATGCTAGAGGAAAGCACTTCTGCTTGTGCAAGATGGGCCACCCAATTTTGCTACTGCCTGCTATCGACTGCAGAACCCACCCACCCCCCCGCCCCTGAAAACCTGCTCCTAGGGGGTTGGGGGACCCTCCGGAAAGGTACAGGGTCTGGCATGGAGGGCTGCAGCTGGGAGCGGGGCATTGGCAAAAATTCAGTGCCTCGTGTTGTGTGAGCGGCAGTGCTTTCTGGTCAAAGCCATAACTGGAGACAACACTCTGAATATTTGTGATGGGCAGGGCTCCCAAAGTCAGACTTGGAACTGGGCTTGTGGCGGCGGTGGGGGGACGGACGACAAATTAGTTTCCAGAGTGTGGGGAAATAGCTCAGTTCATTCCAAGCCCAATTTGGACCCTGTGTCACGCCTTCCCCCCAATTATGTCACTGGAGCCATGACAGCATCTCTCCAAAGACCCCTCCTTCCCACCCACTTGCTTCCCACAATACCCCTCTCCCTCCCTCCCACTTAGCTTCATTGCCACTTTGTCCCTGACATGTTAGTGGTGCTGAGAAAACTATGTTTCCAAGGGCTCTTGCACCTGGCATGCTGCCAGAGCATACACGGTGTCAGACAGGGGAGGGGGACTGGCCTTCCTCCTTCCACTCACTCACCTGCCACCAGGGTAGCAACAAAGGTAAGTGAAAGTGTTGGGAGGGTGGAACACAGGAAGCTGCCTCATACTGAGTCAGCCCATTAGTCCATCCGGCCCAGTACCGTTGACACTGACTGGCAGCGGCTCTCCAGGTAGAAGTTTTTCCTGCCCTACTTGGAGAGTGAACAAAGCCTACGCTCTAACAATGAGCACATGATCCAAGTGTGTGGGAGCCAGAAAGGGTGACTTCTGGTTTTCTCTGGCTCAGTTTTAATCAGGCCTGTAATGGTAGCCTCATTTTTGAGGTAAGCATTATGAGCTTATTTCCAAGCCAGGGAATATAAATTTTCAAGGCACTATTGCTGAATTTTTCACCTCAGATTTTTAGATTGAAATTAGTGATTTGGGGAGGTAAAAAAAATAATCCTCATAATATTTACATTGCTAGGTGCCTGCAGCCTCTTTGGTATCATTTTTGTCCTTGTGGCTGCTTCTTCCAGTTTCTTTGATGAGCCATATAGGTGTTCCCATTCAATCAGAGATCAACCAGTTTAAACAAGCCTAAGCAAACATCTTCACAATTTTTTCTGTGGACGGTACTTTTTTTTTTAGCATTGCCAAAAAGTTTGCAAAAAACAGTAGGTAGTTTAGTTTCAACCCACCGCTACCTTTAGAAAAAATTAGGTACATACAGGAAATCTAGCCATGAGGAGATTGGAAGCATCCACCTGTTTTAAACTAACCATGGTTTGTTGTTTTGTCCAAACCAGAAACTGTGGCTAGTTTTAAATATGGTTTATCTGAACAAGCCAGGATCAGAAACTATGGTTTTATTTTGTTCTTGTTCAGAAAAAAAACATAGTTTTAACTAACCACAGTTTGCATCCGATGTCCTCCTCAGAGTGGAAGAGGATATGCATGAGCCCAAAGCTCATACACATGTTAAATTATGCTTTCACATCACATCCAAAAGTCCCCATGTGTGCAAAATGTGCCTGAACACTTAGATCTACAGCTGCACCACTTAGATCTACAGCTGCACAATAAAACCTGGGCGTCTCCTCATGCAAATGCATTCATATGTAAATACAGGTCCTTCCCTTTAAAAGGTGTTACAAAATAAGCTTCTGTTACAAGACCTTCCTAACCACTGTAAATTAGCACCATTCTACTTAATTCAATGGAACTATCTCAGTTTACATACACCTCAGAGTAGGTCAAACCTAATAATGTTAGTAACAAATGCTCAGCCTTTTCCACAATGGAGGAGGCAACACGTGGCTTTGGTTATTATTGGGAACAACTTTTTAAATTCACGAGAAGATATATAAGACAGTGCAGTACACAGGCAGCACTCAGAATGACCAGTGACCTAGTGGCTTTGACAGAATGGGAAAGGGGCATGAAATTATTGCTCTGGTGTGTGCTCTGGGTATTTGGGGGGGAATGACATTATATCACAGTTTGTATTTACATGTAACCAGTTATAGATCTTGGATCAGATACCATCAATTGCACTACAAAATTCAATAATGCTGTATTTCTCATGTGAACAAAATGATACAATTAAGTTACAGTATGACATAGCTAAAACAATATACATTACTGTAATTTCCTAAATGGTTTTCTATTCTTTTTCTTTTTAAAACTAAGTGCATACAAAAATATGTAACCATCAAAAAATAACACAGGTTATTAAAAAAAAGAAAAGAAAAAAGACTGTCATTGATGGTAACTCAGGGATGGTAACTTCAGGAACAATAGACAGTAAACACTGTTGCTGTTAGGTTTTTTAAATATACTTGGCATACAAATTATCATCAACAAAATCCCATGTTTAAACATCTGAACTTCTGAAGAAATACTTTGGTATGGTTCCTTCTGCAGGTGAGATGTTCCATATATATATATATATATATATATATAGCGATCAGCTGGCATCAGACCTCAGTGTGTTCATTAAGCTTGCAGAAATTCTAAAATTGAAGTAACAAAATCATTTTATCTTACGGCTATACATTCAAGAATATCATTCACAGAACAATTGCACTAAGATGTAAGTCATCAACAATCCAGGCACTTCACTTTGAATGAAAATAGACCCATAAATAGAGCCAGAACTAAAGCTCCTTGGCCCCTGTCCTTGATCTAAAACACTGGAAGAGAGGCACATACCCTGCTGTACATAAACAGTAAAATTCACCAGAAGATCAGTTCTGGTTGTTCAAGAAGATGATGAATATGTGAAGCTGCTGTGTTTGTTTGTTTGTTTGTTTTCTATTCAGCTGTTCTGCCAAAATGACACTCAAGATAGCTAATAAAATACAGATAAAACAGAATCTCTATTAAAACATAAAAACAAATCAATTAAAAAACACATGAATAAGAAGAAATAAGTAGCATCCAACCAGTTAAACCATCCCCTTTAGCAGCAAACCAGTTTACATGCCTGGATTAAAATGTCTTTGCCTGCTGGCAGAAGGACAACACAGGTGCGCTGGCAGGGAGGTCTGGAGCCTGGGAGTCGCCCCTGAGAAGGCCCTGTAAAAACCATTGATCCATCTATCTGGTGCTGACATATTTTGGCTTGCTGTGGCTCTCCAGGGTCTCGGGTGAAGCCGTTTCCCAGTCCTGCTTCCTGCTGGAGATGCCAGGGATTGAACCTGAGCCCTTCTACATGCAAGACATGTGATCTATCACAGAGCTTTCCCCCCTCCCTTTTTTGGATAAAAGTAAGTAGTAGTAACTGTGGTGTAAGGTTCACCTAGGAATGATGCCTACATGGAGTTATTTTATGGGTGTGTTAAGCTGAAAGTTAAAGGCCACCCAGTGAATGAGATGGATTCAGTTGTCTCATGGACTCAACATTAGGCTGCTTCACCGACTCCCACTCCTTGACTCTTCATTTACTCAGGGGAAAACAGTAGATCCTGGATGAAACACAGGAGTTTGCCCTTCTCTCCCTAGTAGTTTGGCAGAGAAGTGGACGCACCATGCCATGGCCTGTAGAAGCCACCAAAACCCCACTCTTACTTCTTTACAGCATCATGCAATGGAAAGGTAATTCTCCTTCCTCCCCACACATGCACATACCCATTTCTTTACCCAACTGGATATTGGCAGGTTTGAAGGAGGGAGAGCACAGGGCACAGGCACATTTTTACCCAACTGCTTACAAAAAGCACATTATTTCTTGCATCTATGGAAAGAAACAGAGTCCGGATTTTTTATAAAGAGGAGGAAAGCAAAACATAAACTTTCCATCCCTACTTCTCCACTTCTTCATGTATTTTCTTTTTCATGAACTGCCATGACAATCCTCAGGGATTATGGCCATGTGGGCCTGATCTGACAAAGTTTTAATATTGATTCACTGAACTCAGCCCTGGATTAACCATTAAGCAATATAAGCACATGCTTAGGGCACCAAGGGAAGGGGGGCACCACAGAGTACCAGAGTACCACAAATTTTTGCATTTTCATTTTCCCCCTTATAACAGTTTTATTAAAAAATGCATAAAACAGTGATGAAAATTTGTATTTCTTTCTGTTGCCCTAGTTATAAGTAAGTAATTGGCTTATATTGCTTGCTGCTATTTAGTGTTAAATAAATATAATAAAAAACAGTTTATATTTAATATAGCTGTGTGTTCTGGCATGGGGGATGGCCTTGAAGAAAACTGAGTTTTTAATGTCTTATTTCACCTTCAGCATTTATTGAGTCTTAATGTCTTGCCAGCTGAGCAATGGAAGGGCCAAGGGGGCACCATTATTGGGCTGTGCTTAGGGCATCAACTGGCCTTAATCCGGCCCTGACTGAACTCCTAGTTAAATGTCATGTGCCACTCGTTTGTCAGAAGGCAAACTCGACTGAATTGAAACCTGCGCCTATCTGTGTTGCCACTGGGATGATTCACTGGGTAGAGTCTTGCTTGTGCTGAGAGTGTGACCGATCACCATATTTCAGGTCAGGAAGTTGAGACTGGGCTTCCCCCCTATTTGCAATACATGTACTCTGCCAAGCAGCTGTCAGGGCCAGGCCAGTGTCATGGGTGGCTGAACCTAATTCCAGCCCTTGAGTGTCCTCAGCGAACAGCGATCCATGAGGTCAGTGGCTTGTGCTGGAAGCTGGGGCCTGGAATTTTTGGTCCTGTGGGCCTGAGCCCCAGATCTTTTCGGTACCTAGCACCACCCCTGGGCAAACGGCCAGGTTCCTAAGTGTTTATCCCAGGACTGGCCAATCAACAAGCTTTATACTGCCCAGGGATGTTGAAGAGTCCTTGGTCTCGAGTCACGAGTCTTTGGACCCGAGTCTCGAGTCCGAGTCCGAGTCCGAGTCCTTGGTCCAAAATGGTGACTCACGAGTCACGAGTCACTCCCAAAGCTGACTCCATGAGTCCCTATTAAAATCAATGGGGGGGGGGGTTCCCAACAAAATAAGGCTACTTCAGATGTGTGGCTTAAATAAATTCTAGGCACAAGTGTGCCTTTTTATTTCAAAACTCTGCCACTGATTTTGGCAAGAACAGACCAGGCAGAAAAACCCAAAATAACCAGACAGGCAGAGGAGGCAGGGAACCCCAAAGCAGGCAGGCAGAGGCCTTTGTCTTGGACAATTCAACTGTTGAACTGGTCAAGAAGAGACCAGGCAGGCAGAGGAGGCAGGGAACCCCAAAGCAGGCAGGCAGAGGCCTTTGTCTTGGACAATTCAACTGTTGAACTGGTCAAGAAGAGACCAGGCAGGCAGAGGAGGCTGGGAACCCCAGACAGGCAGGCAGAGGCAGCCAAACCTAAAATGTCTGAAAGGTTGCATTTTAGAAAAATGATTTTTAAAAATAAACTTGCTGTACTTCCTAAAACTTATCCATGTTGCATTTGAGGAACATGATTTTTTCTAAATGTTTGGCCCCCATTCTGGAACGGTGAGATCTCATCACAATTCCACCCTCACTGAACACCCGCTCCACTGGTGATGAACTTGCTGGAACCAGAAACACACTCAGAGCAGCCACACAGAGTAATCTCAGGTCCTTCTTCTGCCTCTCCCAAGTACGCAACACATCAATCAAAATAAACCTTGACACACTGTTGGGGCTGCACTCCTGGTAGCCGTCCATAGTGGCCGAGCAGCAGCACACCTCGCTTCCATGCGCTCTTCGCCGGCAATCACGCTCCTCTCCACGCCTTCTGGCACAGCCCAGGGATGTTGAAGAGTCCTTGGTCTCGAGTCCCGAGTCGAGTCTCGAGTCCCATTAAAAATATTGGGACTCGAGTCCGAGTTGAGTCAGAGGGGGGACTCAGTCTGACTCACGAGTCGAGTCCCCGAGTCCGAGTCCCCATCCCTGATACTGCCTGGCAAACATAGTGGTCGATGTTGTGCATCCCTATAATGCTTTCTGCACCTGAAGTGTGCAGAAACATGTGCACAGACAGTTCACATTAGCTCACTAGCAGGCCTGGCTTAGGTTTTGGGGCACCCCAGACAAGTTTCCCTTGTTGGGTCATCCCCAGCAGCAACAACAACAACAACAACAACAACACACACACACACACACACCCTAGCCAGTTATTAGTTGGTGGGCAACCTGTTTAACTGGCTGTGCTGGTGAATTAAAGCATGCTGCACAGGCCCAGAGCTCCAACTAGCACCTTTGCCTGGCCCAGCTGTCCCCCCCCCAATCTTCTCAGCCATCCAGTTGAGCCACATCAGCAACACTGATGGCAGCAGCAGACCCTGCTAGAGACCTAGCTGCTGCTTCTTGCTAAACTTATAGGGGGAAGATTATGAGGGCGATGTGGGGAGGCCTGGAGGGCACTTTGTCCAGGGCCTTCTCACACCTGGCGCCAGCCATTTCTGAAACAGTCCAAGGATTCCACAGTCACCACATTTTGGACCAAGTCATTTGGTTGTTGATGACGGTAGAATTCAACCCTTTATACCACATGGTGACCACAAATATTGAAGAAAATCCTCCAGACAAAACCGTAAGTATGTACCCATACATATTGACCCATAGGTAAGTAAAAACTGAAAGCAGAGAGAACTTAAGTTTCAAATAGCTAGATGACTGCACTTCTTCCATCCTGCAAACTAGCTAAACGAACACCACTGCTTTTCCTTAGTTCAGTCAATCAGACGAAAGCAATTTTGGTGGGAAAGGAGGAGGAAGACTTCTCTAATTTAATTACCAGAATGTGCCTGTTCATGGTAATAGGAGGGAGGGGAGAAGAAACAGAAAACAACAACTCATTGACTAGTTTAACTTTAATCTGCCTTGGAGGGGATTCTGTCTTGGACCCCAGCCAGCTCTCTGTAGTCATGCATAAAACAATGGAAAACCAGAACTCCATACACTGCCTGAACATTTTGTTTAATAACAGCTAAAGTGAAGAGGCTTACAGGAGTTTACATTATAAGACAAGCTGGTGCCCTTATGAAACTAGGAATTTGGAAAGAAAGTGTATATAATAACATTGGCTCCAACCCAAATACCCCTGAGCCACACTGTATAGAGCAGCCTTCCCCAGCCTAGTGCCCTCCAGATGTTTTGGACTGCAAATCCCATCATCCCCAGCCATCATAGTCAATGGTCAGGAATCATGGAGTTGTGGTCCAAAACATCTGGAGGGCACCAAATGGTATAGCAGAGGCTTACAGAGGCTGCAAGAATGGGGGTGGACTTATCATTAGGCAGGTGATGTAGCCATTAATGAATGGCAATGGGGAAGCAATGGAGGTGAGGGATAAGTGCTGCTGCCACAGCAGGTGGCCATCACGGCTTCTAGCTGCCCACAAGCCCAGATGTGTTCTGTTCTACCTCTCTTGGCGGCGACGGCGTAGTGCCATTGGGCACTAGCGAGGCCTGGGTTACAGGGTTCTGTGATTAAAGGGTTAACATCTAGCGTTGCCAGGCAGAGTGGTCACACCCGGCAACCTATTGGGGCTCGCCTGTAGGAAGTTCTGATGGGAGGGGGAGCTCTGTATATATGTGCGTGAGGGGGATGAGAGGAGTTAGTTAGTGAGTTAGAGTTAGAGAGATGAGTTAGAGAAGTGAGTTAGGAAGAAGAGAGATGAGATAAGTGAGTTGGAGGGAAGTGAGTTAGGAGGAGGATTCTAGTCAGTCAGATAAGAGTCATAAAGTTAATTCAACATAAACTATTGCCTTTATGGAAAAAGAGATTGTTCCTGTTTAAAGAAATGTTTTACTTAAGAACCATTTGTTGGGTTACTGAAGAGACTGATTTATAACTGTTACTATCCTGAAGCTGCTCACCCCTAAATTCACTTGGTACAGCTGCTAAGAGCAAGATAAACAATATCTACCCAGCGTAAACACCACAATAACCTGCAATGGTATTTTAACAGAGTTTATCTCCCACAGACAGATTGTCCGCTCAGGTTTGTCTGGGAGTGAGTGAAGACTTGTGACAGAGTTGGAACAGTGTTAGTTTAAAATAGGGTGAACTAATACCCTGGAGCTACCATATCTCTGCCACTGGGTTAGTGAAGAAAGTGAACTAACAGCCAGGTGGTAGTGAGAGAAATAAAATTAAATAACCGGCCACGTTATCGTCACGGGTTCCACTATGGACTGTGTCTTTACCAGGGTTTCGGGTGAGCCAGGTTCCCCAGGGAGGCAGGAACAGTAATAGGACAGCACCTATTACCAGAGAGCTCCAATTAGGACTGGGCCCGGAAGAAAGACAAGCTTCTCTATGACCTAGTCCGCATGACACAACAACCCACTATAGACAGAGAGCCATGGTGGGGTTGTTGTGTCACCCGAACCCAGGCTGCTTTCCTCAGGGTGCCTTGTTTTTTTTCAAACAAACCACCCTGAGAACCCATGGTCTGTAGCAGGGTTTCTTTCACCCATGTGTTGTGATATGTATCACATTCACAAGCTGGAGCACATTGTTTACAATATGGAAGGAACAGAATGGCGGTAAACAAGAATGTTGTGTCTTCTTACTTTCCCTTGTAATTTTTCATGGGAAAGCTAGGCCTGGGAAACAGTATGAGCTAGTCACATGGTTTAGATGTTCTGGTGACGTACTGACTTGTTTTTCTGTCTGAAGCCATTTTAGAGAGGAGCAGGACTGTTCTCTCTATTCACTCTTTTCTTCTGACTATTGCTTGCTGGACTTATGCAACAATGTAACGTCTTTGCTGAGGTGGGGTAAAGCTCAACTTGCTCCACTGAAAAAAATGCTTGCTATGCATTGTACTCTGCACATGGACTGTAACTAGGAAATGTATACTCTGTAGAATATTACTTTGCTAAGTAAATAAACAGGTAGAATAGACCTGTGGAGTTACAGAGTTTTTTCCTTGCTATCTGCAAACGGGGGAGCTGGCTGCTGGAGTTGGATTACATGCTGGAAAGCTGGCTGGCTGATTGCAACCGAAACGCTGCACGCTGCGCAGAGAGAGGGGGAGAAAGATCTGGATTTCTGTGTGTGGATAAATGGGCCTCTACACACGAACAGGATTTTTAATCTCCCATCTCGCACACACGGGGCTCTGCTGTCACTCACACGCCATCACCATGGTGGGTTGGCGTGTTGTCCAGCTTGGATGGCCATCCCCACCATGAGTTCTGGGCAACGGTGAGCGATCCGCTTGGCAAGAGTAGCAAAAAATCCCTTGCCACTCTTGCCGAGCTTGCCTGAGACACAGCCAGTGCCAGCTGCCCCACCAATGCCCAGATGGAATGGTGGTGCAACCATCTCTCTGGCTTGCTGCTCCCCCCTCCCCTTTACCTTCCCCCCCCCGAGATTGTTTTTCACAATCTTTGTTTTGACAGCAACTGGCAACCCCTCAGAAGTGCCCAAGTGGCACATTGGAGGGGCTGTCAGTGGTTCACCACCATCTTTTCTATTTTTGTACCCCAAATGTGCACAAATAGTTTCGTTAATTTGTTTGTTTTTTTAAATAGGCGGAATTGCACAATTCTGGAGGTGCAGGTGTGTGCATTTCCACCGGTGCGAAAATGGGAAGCCTCACCTGGGTAATGTCCTGGGAGGTACCTACAGCCAAAATGCAGCAGGTACCAATGATGGACATTGACCCTGAGAGGCTCCCAATAGGTTTTTTTCACACTTTGCTTTGTCTTGACAGCTGTCAAAAGGTGAGCTGTCAATTCAAAGCAAAGACGCAAGTGATTTTTGCCAGTGAAAAAGGGGTGAAGGGATTTATCCCCCCTTGTCACTGGGATCCTAAGGGTTTTTTGTGTTCCCCTGATAGGTCCCAGTGCCCCCCACTTTTCCACCCATTCCTAAGACTCTAGGTGCTTGGGAAGATGGAAAAGTGCAGCCCACCCCCCTTTCATATGCTGGAGCACGGAGGTTTGACAGCTAGCTGTCAAAACTCCAGTTCCTTTTAAAAGGTTTTTTTTATAAGGCTCCCCATGGTTTTTTCACAGGACATATGCATCCAATGAAATTAGCACGTAAGAAAAACAAAAGGAATTTTTTTTTAATCACATAACCCATAATTCACCTATGAAATTAATGTCATTGTTGCAAGTGACTGTGAAGGACACTGCTATGAATGGCTTTTGCTAAATGCATTGGGAACTAGCAGTGGTGATGAATGGCAAGTGCCAGAAATACAGCCTCTGTATTCAGACTTAGTATGCCTCTTGACTACTAGAAGCTGAAGATGAACAACAAAGTATGGACATAACCATCTCACCCTGTCTGCGAATTTTCCTGAGGCATCTGATCAGTTACTTTGGGAGCTAGACAGAAAAGCATGACAGGTCTCTTATCTTCTTCTGCTCTCATGCATTGAGACTCACCCTGTTAAACTGAACAGCACCAACAGCTGAAGAAACTGACTCAAAGAAGACAGCATTCTCGGATTCTAGCTTTCCGCTGAGCTTCAATGCCTTCATCAAAGAAGCTGTAATAAGACAGGAATGTGGCATTATAAAAGGGAACACAGCGCCCAGAAACATAACTTTTTAAACTTATGCTCACTGAAAACAGATACTTGCCTTTGCAATTTGCCAGCACAACATCAATATTCCTTTTTTTAGACTCCATGTAGATCTAAAAGGGTGCAAATATTAAAATAGCTTACTAAAGAGCCTGAAGTATCAAATTCAAATGAAGCATTGCTCCAATGAAGCACTGCTCTACACCCTCCTCTCTCAATAACTAGATTTTGACACCTGGTGCCTTTTTAGAAATATTACGTTAATTAAGATATGCAAGTTAGCAAGGCCCACTATTTCCTCCCCCTTTGCCACCTTATTATTCTTACTAATATGCACTGAAAACAGTAAGAAATATTGAGGAGAGAGAGAGAGAGAGAGAGAGAGAGAGAGAGAGAGAGAGAGAGCATGCTATATTGCAAATGGCCACCAGAGGGAACTGTTCCATAATATAAACATCCCCAAAAACCATCCTAAGAAAAATAATTTCGTGATGTGGAATGGTGAGGCTAAATTTTGTTGAGAAAAGCAGATGTAAAGGTGAGCATTGGTCTAATCTAGGAGGGTCCTTCTTAAGATTCATCTTGTCCAACATCCTGTTTCCCTCACTGGTCAGCCAGAAGCCTAGTGGGACAGTCACAAGCTGGGCTTGAAGGCAATAGTTGCTCTGCACGCTATCCAGAACTGGATCATTCTGGAATAAAGTTCTGGGAGAAAAATTGAACTGGTTTGTGCTTATTTTGACCAATAATGCAAATGAAAAACATACAAGGACTAAAATGGCCTTCCCCAAACTGGTTCCATCCAGATGTTTTGGAGTACAACTCCCAGCATTCCTGACCATTGGCCATGCTGGCTAGGGCTGATGGGAATTGAAGTCCAAAACATCTGGAGGGAACCAGGTTGTGGAATGCTGGGCTAGAATATGCATTTGATTTGCCTCCTGCACGCTACCCCTACCTTAGAGCTGGGAATCCAAAATATCCTATGGCCCCTCAGATGCTGTCTAGGGCCCATGGGATTGCTCCCTTAATGCTATGGAAGTTTTCACATGTGAGTTTTTGCTTTAACTATAATGCAAATATTAAATCTACATTGGCCATAACATCCATCCAGTTTTTAAGTGGTAAATCTGTATCAGGCAGAATGTACATTCATTCCTAATTAAAATGCGTATTTTTAAACAGCAGGTGTAGTAACAATGTAAGGTTACTGTGTCTAAAATCCTTTAATGAAAACAAAAATCCTTCAATGGAGGATGAAGGCCAGTGGAGCTCAAGAAAATAGCTTGTTCAGAGCATTTCGTTTCTACCCCAAGGTAAAGATCTCACTTGCGTAATATAAGACAGGTATATTTGCTTTCCTCTGACATATATTGGAAAGTACGGTGAAATGATCTATTAGATCCAGGCCTAAGACTTTTATAAGGGTGATGGCCTTCTTACACCTTTCTATCCCATGCAGCCTCTTTCCACGCTTCTGGGTGTCATCCAATGCTACAGCTATAGGAGATGCATGAGCTAGATTACAGAAAGGCATGAATGTTATCTAGGCATCTAAACTCACACGAACACATGAGGAGAGCGAGCGGGGGGGGGCACTCCTAAGCTCCGCTCCCTCCATCACATCACTGTGCCCAGCTCCACAAAGCCATGCCTTGCAGGGTGAACTTCTGCAGCAAGAAGCTTGCTTTACTCAAGGAGGCTCTCCATGCAGTTTAGAACCCTGCATAATGTGAATCTGGATTCCTGAATCGGGCTAGAGAGATAACCATGTTGGTACATTAGGAGCACCCCAACTGCCTCCAGCTTTGCTTAACATCTAGCCTAAATAAAAGTTCAGGAAACTCGAAAGCTTGCTCACTATATTGTGACATTTTCATGGTCCTAATTGCCCTCCTGTGACTATGAGTTAGATTCAAGAACTATTAAATCTCTCCATGTGGGGCGTGGTCCATAATTTGCCACTTTGGAGGTTAACTAGAAATTTACAACAAGGATGCATGCATTGCATGAGTCACTTTTCCATGCCCTTTTTGATGCTTTCAGGTAATATTTAATCTACCCTGAGAAGCTGCCAAACCTTGATTGAGGGCAAATCCTGCCAGTTCTTACACCTGGAAAATGATTTCCTCCACATCCAGTTATGTAATAATGTAAAAATGCAGACTAGGCATATCAGTGACTTGTCCACTCACAAAGAAATAATACTTGCATGTTTGCCTCATGAGTTTTGAACGTTTCTTTTACTGCTCTGTAATCCTCCCAATAGCTAAGCATCCAATCATAACAGAGGAAGTCTGCCAAAGGGTTTGGATAGGTCATATTTGTGGGGAAGCAGTGGGGGCTAAAGAAGAAGGCGAAAAAAGGAGCAAAGCGCATTTGGTCAAAAGAAAAACCAACCAGAGAAGAAGAAACTTCCTAGTTTGGAAGTTGATGGACAGATCAATCTATTCCTAGTCCATATCAGTTTTGCATGTGTTCATCTATGAATCTATGGTGTCCCATTTCCGCATCAATCAAATATGCATAGAATTTCATATTTAAGTGCATATTTAAATGTGTATTTCTAAATGTATTTTCACTCAAAGGATGCATTTCGAGGAGAGCAATCCTGTGACCCCTAGACAGCGTATAGAGGGCCCATAGGATAATTCGGATCCCCAGAGCTGGGGACCTGTGCTCCAATTCCTTGCACCAGCTGCCTCTCCAAGGTTGGGAAAGTGACCTCAGAGAGGGGTTGAAGGGGGCACTCCAGGGGGCAGAGAGGGGAGGAGACCAGGGCCGGATATGAGGTTTCCTGACAGGGCTCCAACCTCCTTCCCTCCCTCTCCAAAGTGCCTCAGCTAGACAGCCGAAATCGGCCACCTAGCTGAAATGCAGAGCAGGAGGTGTGGGGAGGCAGGAGATCACCTTCACCGCTCCTCCCACTCTGTACTGGATGCTCATACGCCTCCGAGTTCTGGGGCTTACTAGCATCAAGGCAGCAATGCACCCTAAATGTATTTTCTCTCAAAGTACACCTTTCTAAATATACTTTATCCTAAAACTTGCATTTTATATGCATTTTGGTATGTTTTGTGAGCCAAGATCTGCATCACAAAATTTGGAAAAGTGCAAAAGCTGAAGGATAACTGGGGTTCTGATCTGCATGTTAGTCCACGACTGGGGTCTCCACGCAGACACTTTTCTTGGCACCCACCAGGTTCCCTGCTTCTTCTGATTTTTACTGTATTTCTTAAGATGTTTTAAAATCATCATCATTATCATCATCATCATCATCATCATCATCATCATCTAGGAGGCTGGCATGCTGCAAAGCAAATTGCTGCCCTCCAGCACCATCTTTATTTGGGTTCAAAAGAGTGGTTTTGTGTTTTGATGCTCAGACCCCCATCTCTGCATTGTACTTAGGATCTTGGGCAAGTTACTTTCCTTTTAGTCTCACCAGTTTGCCTTCTGGGGAATGAGTGTTTTGTGACTGGCCATGCCCACCATGGCAGCCATTTTATGAATGGGCAAGGTGCCCCCATGGCAGCCATTTTGTGAGAGCACCCATGACACTCTCTCCAAATTCCAAATGTGCCCAGTGACCCCTGCTCCAGGATGTGCAGATCAGGTTGGTTCACTTTGAAATGTGGATGGAACAAATTCCTTGAGCATCCCTAATTCCTAGAGAAAAAAGTAAGGACAACTAGAAAGTGAACGTGGGAACTCCAAGATATATTAGATACCAGAGATAGATACTTTTGAAGTTGAAAGCTGATTCCCATGTACATGTATGTCAGTCTATTTCAAAAGATGACTCACAGCGCAATCCAATGCGGCTGCCTGTAACCCTCCGAACTCAGAGGATTATGGGCATCCTATGCATGGTGGGAGGAGTGTGGAGGCAAAGGTCGCCTCCGTGCTCCTCCCTCCATGCAATGCCCTTAGAGGGCCGATTTTTGCCATCTAAGTGTTCAGTCTTGGAGCACGAGGAGAGAAGCCTGAGGCACTGCCAGGATACTGCGCATGCTGGCGGAGCCTGCCTCCTCCCCACCCCCAAAGCCCGTCTCTGAGGTCACTCTTGCAACCTCAGAGCCGGTGCGGTTCTTTCTGCACCAGCTGCGAGGGCGGCGGGAGGGTGCTCCAGGTTCAGAGTCCCAATTATCCTACGGCCGTCTAGACTCTGTCTAGGGGCTATAGGATTGCGCCCTTGAAGAGTGAACTGCTCCATTGAAAAGTACTGTGTCTGAAGTGACAAAAGATGGTATGGAAGTTCTATTGGAGGAGTTCAACGTACGAGGACTATTTCACACATGGAAGTAGTAGCTTGATGCTGCCATCATCAAACAATGAACGTGGATACAAGAATTTGCTGTAAAATTACAAAATTGGAAGCAAACATGTTGTGCCCATTCCATGTACATCAAAAGCGATACGTCATTTTGAATTGGGGGACTGCAATATTCTGGAAGGACGGGGGAAATATTCCAAATAAAGAAGACTTCTGTTATCCTAAATGCAAACTGGGTAAAACTGAGTAAAGGATATTTTTTACACCAACAGTCTCTTTGTTGGAACTCTTCATGAGAGCAGAATGAGTGTGAGTTCCACCAACAGAGCACACAGACATAGGTGGGTAGATACAATCAAATGCATTTGGAAGATCATAAATACCTGAGTAAGCACAGAGACGCCAGTGTAGTCAAAGAAAGTCAAACCACTGCAGTCGAATATCAGGGTGTGCCTTTCACTGGGCCGCTGTTGTAATGATGACTCTCCTATACCGGTTAGTAAAAAGGTTATTATTATTTTTAAAATTAAAGCAATATGTGCTTCTGATATCTCCAGACACAGATTCAGTATCCCTCTGAAATAAATGGAAATGTCCTTGTGAACCAACTTTTACTGGAAATCAGCAAAGACTGCCCTTTCCTTCTAGCAATGAGTGGCAGCCAGTGGTGTAGTGGAGCCGGCACATGCAGGTACGCAGCGCTGGCACCTTTTGATTGCAGGGACGCTGTCGTAATCACACACACACACACACACACACACACACACACACACATCAGAATTCCCTGCTCCCTCTGAACTTAGCTGCAAACCTCACAGCAGTTGGGGAGGGGCGGAGGATGAATTTTCCCAGCAACCATATATTGTTCCTTGTTGTAATGTCAAGTATTTTGGGGTGGCCTGGTCTTGAAAGGGCCATTAAGACCCAATAGCTTTACCAAAGACCTGCTCCTGGTGGAGATGAAAACTGCTAGAATTGGTTTGTTGATAAGGATCACAACACAGCTGCCTGCAAGTTTGGACTCTCCTTGGGGGTGTGGCTATGGGGGCTGCCAAGGCGAGCACCTGCACTTCAAAATTTACCACTGCACCACTGGTGGTGGCAGCTTTTGTTCTATGGCAGTCGTTTTTATGTTTAGACGGCAGGGAGGGGAAACCTGGGCTCCCGGCAAGGGTAGATGGGGCTCCTCAATTTGAACATCAGAAAAACCACTTTCTTTGTACGCAGAAAGTCCCAGCAGGTTCAGTCCCCCATATCTCCATTTAGAAAGCATCTCGGGTGGGAGGGACAATGCTGCTGGTCTTCCCCTGCCATGTGCAGCTGCAGGAGAATGTTGGATGTGTTCCAGAATGCTCTCTCAGGGTCAAGCTGAACATTAAAGACATGCAGCAGCGATGTCTTCCATCACCACCACTTACCCAAAGTGCGGGGAATATGATCAAGATCGGGGACCTAGCATGGGGAGTAGAGGGGCTTTAACCCTCTGCCCTCCACTGTGGTCCCGATCTGGATCAGCCTCCCCCCCGCCCACATGCCATCTGTATCACCAAAAATAGGTTCCATTTGTTTCAATGGATCCTTTTTGTCAATGAAAATTGAAAGTGGAGTGGGGTATCCAGATTGGGACCACAGCAGTGGGCAAAGTATTAAAGGGCCCCCTACCCCCCATGCTACAGTCCTGAGTTGGATTGGGTCCCGTGTTCTTATCTTTCACAAAGTGTGTGTGTGTAGGGGGGGGGATGTAGCTGCTGGCCATAACTTTAATGTGCAGTTTGAGCCTCAGTTCCCACAGGGCAATGGGTGAAACCCAACAGACATGGCTAGTAGCACATGTGAATTGAATATATGGCCCCTACAGCATGACCAGAATCCTCTGCAACATCTGTAGACTCCTTAGCAGGCAAGTTGATACGGAAAAGAAATACGTTGTACTTCTGTAAAGCTCAAGGGTGCTGCTAATTACCTTTTGTTTCACAGTAGACCATGGTTTGGCTTCATTTATGTCAACACTCACCACCTGAGTTCAACATTAGAGGGAGTGGTTGCACATTTAAGGGAAACCGTCCCTTCAAAATTACACCATCACGGATGTTTTCCAATGTGTAAACTTAATTGAACAACTCAGAAATTGATCTGTAGAGACCCTTTTCTCCATCGAAGGCTGAATTCCCTTGGGGCTAATGTGTTGGGGGTTGTGTGCTGGCACTGGGCTGGGCCAGAGTCATCCCATGCGTGGACACACTCTCTTAAGATCAAATTCAAGTCCACTCCACCCGTTCTTAAGAATCTTAACTACAGATCATTCATCATACACCCACCCCCATCCATCGACACACACACCAACCTGTCACCCCATTCTCCCTCATCATCATCATCATCATCATCATCATCATCATCATCATCCCTTTCATTTTTGGGGTTTTTTGTACAGCCTTTGGCTTTTTTCCAACTTCCTCCCCTCTTCCCTCCATCTCCCCCCACCTTTCAAGCACACATGAAGCCTTGAAGCAGTAGCTTCCATCAGAAAGGCATAGAAACATAAGAAGATTCGTGCTGGATCAGACCAAGGCCTATCTAGTCCATCCAGCATTCTGTTCTCACAGTGGCCAACCAGATGCCTGTGGAAAGCCCACAATCAGGACATGAGGGCAATAACACCCTCCTGCTTGTGCTCCTTAGCAGCTGGCATTCAGAGGCATACTGCTTCTGATACGGAAAGTATTATTTAGCCGTCATGACTAGTAGCCACTGATAGCCTTATCCTTTCACAAGAGCTGGGAAAGTTTCGAGAGCTGCCGCTTTAAAGCATCCAAGGAGTCTTGAAACAGTGATCCCTACTGTAGCATGCTTTCCCTCCTGACAAAGAGTGAAGGGCCTGTGGCTCACGCTGGCTCAGCTGTCTGACTGAGCATGGAAAGCTAAGCAGGGTCAGGCCTGGTTATTACTTTGATGGGAGAGCCCTCCTCTAGTTTCCTGCACTGAGCAGGGGGTTGGACTCGATAGCCTTGTAGGCTCCTTGCAACTCTATGAATCTATGAGCTGCCACTTCAAGGTACCTTAAGACAGAGGCTCCTGATGGAAGCATTAGGCTGGATCAGTGGGGCAGCACAGCGGACCAAGGAGGGAGGAGGAGCAGGGCTCGGGAGGGTGGCTTGGGGCGCACCACAGGCTTATCCAGCCTATACAGTTCCTCACTTCTACGTTAATAAATGGTCAATCACTAAAATAAAAATAAAAATTAAGCAATTGATAGCTCTAATGAAAATGTGAGTTTTCTCAAAAAACACTTTTCTGTTAAGGTTCCTAAAAATGTTCAGTGGAACAGGTCAGCAGCCTCTGAACCTCAAGATATCAGGATATTCACCACAGTTGCTTCTAGACATGATGGCAATATGCTACCTCCAATACTGAAGGCAACATGCCTGTGTATACCACTTGCTGGGGAACATGGGTGGGAGGGTGGCTGTTGCACTCAAGACCTGCTTGTGGGTTTCTATAGTCAACTGGCTGGCTGCTATGTGAACAGAACGCTGGACTAGGTGCACCCTCGGTCTGATCCAGCATGGCTCTTCTTATGTTCTTATTTGCACTCTACTCCACTATGAAGATCTGACTGAGTTAAATAAATTAAGAGTTTTTTTCTGACAAAAGCAAAGAATATTTGCTTTTTTCTGATATTAGAAGGTATGGTGATGAAATTATGTATCAGACAGGGGTCTGGGCCTTCTAGTGGAGGCCAGAAATCAAGGACATCTGTGCAAACTAACCTTTTAGTTATTATAGACTGCAAAGCCCTGAATAAAAGGATGGAAGTTCAAAATGGTTTAAACTAAATAGTTTTGACAAAGAATATAAAGAGATATGAAATTCTTCAAGGGACTTAGGTGCCAACACTGCATGGATTTATACTGGCACTAAATCCTTCTCGAAATGTAGTCAAAAGATCCACTGCCTTTTGAGTTTGCGGCTCCAGAGGGCTTATTTAATTGTATATGCATAAATATACTGCAAGGTGACAAAAAATAATATCAAAGGAAGTAAACTCCAGTCTGATGATAACTAAGAATAGACTGAAGAGAAGTGCTAGGCTTTAATGCAATCCTCTCTACAGCCAATACAAAAATATCCCAGAGAAAAATCTTTGCCACAGAGATAATGGAAGACCAGCAATTATGGGAGAGGACATCAAAAGCTTTGAAAATTCCTCAATAGTTGCTTTTCTTAGTGGTTATTGATTTACTTAAATGGGGGGGGGGTGTCATTGTTGACATATGAAAGTCCCCAGGTTTGTCACACAGACCCATAGTATTTGTATTGGTTTTTATATCATTTAAAGTTCACAACTGCTTTTTTTTCTTGTCCCAAAACACCAGATTTGAGCATGGAAGTTGATGGTTTCTTGCGTTTGTGCTAAGGCACTGCACTTGGCCTGAGTTAAAGGGTTCTTTATATTTTACAATGTGATATACCCCCCCCCAAAAAAAAACCTTAGGGCACAATCCTATGCATGTTTAGACAGAAACAAGTCATACAACTCCCAGTATTCCCCAGCCAGCTATGCTATGCTGGGGAATGCTGGGAATTGTATGACTTTTTTCTGTCTAAACATGCATAAGATCACGCACTTAGCATACCAATGAAATAAAGAAGACAAGATATGTGAATGAGATCAGCCTTCCTTAGCTTGGTGCCCTGCAGATGTGTTAGGCTACAACTTCCACCATCCCTAGCCAGACAACATAGCCAATGGCCATGCTGGCTGGGGGTGATGGGACTTGGAGCCTATCTTCAGGGTATGAACAGGGACTTACTAGGACTGTGAAGCAGCCAAAGAGGCAATTTGCTCGGCTAAGCTAAAGGAGCGAATTCTCCCACATTTGGGACTTCAGTCAAAGCACCTTTGACCCTGTTCACGACCCTACAAGCATAAGGGAAGCTCCCCACTTTCACCTTACCCTACTCCCATTGGCAGCCACTTGTACATCCCACAGAACTTGTGTATGGCTGCCTCTACCTTCCTGAGTGACAGGATTGGCTCTAAGTTTGGGGATTCTGGGTAAAGCATCCTCGGGGCAGGGGGTCACTCCTGTCAGTATGCCCTGGTAGGCTTACTTGGCTGCAGTGGCAGCACTCTGAGCAGTGCTGGGCAGCCAGGTCCAGCCACACTCTTAATTTCCCACAAGGTGAGGGGCATTGTGGGAATTAAAAGGGTGGCTAGATTCAGCCAGTGCTGCTTGGAGTGTGGGACCCAGGACAGACATCGGCAGTGGGTCCAACCAGGGTGCTGACAGCTGCCCAAAGATGCCATGTGTTGATGCCAGCCCTCCTGGGCAATCCTAGGTGACATCATGTCCAGGGATTTGCCTGGGCGTGTTCATATTAGGTACATTCCTCCTTTCCTCTCCATCACTATTTCTCAGTTCATGGGTGTCTGGCATCTCCAGTTTCCCTCATTAGAATGCCTGCATATAAGGGAGAGCTCTTACTTCTATGCTGGCTGCTGTATTCACAGGACACACTCTCAGTGAAAATGTGGCCTTCTGATACAGATGACTGAGCAGAAAGGTCCCAGGTAGGTACCCAAGGTAGGCACACTGTCACAACTTGTAGCACTGTGTCAGTGCTAGAAGCCCAGCAGCCTCTACTTAAACTGAGGCACCAGTAGTTGTCCACTCCCTTACTGTGATGCAGTGATACTGCAGAAGAGCACTGAGACAATGCTACAAACAGCCCCCGACACATAAGGAGCCATGGAGGCTGGTTGTATCCTGCACTGGCCCTTGACTGGGAAAGCTTTGGGAAAAGCTTTGTAGGGAGAGATCAGAGCCAAATGGTTCCCTCTTTTGTGACAGCGAAAGGATGTCATGGTAGCTGTCATTGTGCAAATTTCTCATATACTGTAGCAGATGTCACAGCAACACCCTTCCCTTGATTTATTCTATAAAGGGGCAGAGACAAATTAGAGAGAGGCCAAAGAAGCCCTCTTCTGCCTTCTCCCAGCCACCCACTAACAGAGAAGAAGTGCCAGCAGTGGCAGCACCAATATAATAGGGAGGAGAGCACAAGATAGGTGGACTCTCCACACTTTGAAGCACCCTTGTAAATAAGCCTGCAAAAGTTACTAGCCTGCTAGTGGCTGGCAGAGGAGGGACAAACAGCTTTATACCTTTTATAGCAGCCCCCTGCACTGCGATGCAGGGGGAGTGGGGTTCCTTCCTCTCACAGCCAGCTTGGTTTCTATGCTGGCTGCAGAAGAACGGAGCACCCTGTCCCTTCTCTGCCAGCCTGCTTACTCACCTGCATGCAATTCCTTGTCACCTATGGCTACCAGGTGGGTGCTTAAATACAGGGCTGCTTTGATCTGTCGATAATACAAGAACACCTGGCTCCACACAACTCCTTGGCTCCATCATTAGAGGACACATAGACCTTCAAGTGAAGTAAAGGCAAGGATCCATCCCTTATCTCTTTCACTCATACACATTCGTTCACACCCTCCTGTCCCTTCACCCACTACTATGCCAGGGGAAAGATGTGTGGACAGCAATGAGTTAGGTTCTTGATGAAGCTTTAATAGCCTGACACTACTCCCTAAATATGAATGGGGAAATTAAGTGTCCACCTAGTATTTATGTCTTAAATAGTAAACTCACCATGACAATTTCCATTGGATAATGGACTGAGCAATGTGTTCTGTTCACACTGAAACAAAAAGAAAAACAAGGTGATGGTAGATGGGATAGAATAGGACAGGATCTCTTATTTTCCTTCTGCAAAAATGGCTATTCTTCACTTTTGTGATTACCCTGCAGAATATAAGGATGTGAAAGCCTCACATTTATCTTTCATTTGTGACTCCTTGTTACTAGCAATGTTAAAACAAAAACAAAAGCCAACTACATCCATCTGATTTGTCTACCAGCAGTAACAGAGTAATTTTAATGCTGAGCAGAACTCTCTAGGACAAAAGAACATAGGTATACATACCTGGATGATTCACATGCAATGCTAAACTATCTTTTTGGCACTGTGTAAATGAGCCTTCAAGAATCCTTGAGCTTACACACCCCAGCTTCCTCTTGCATGCTATGATTCCCTACCTCTCTTCCTGCCTTGAGGCAAAATTTCGGTTGAATTCGCTCTACAAGCCAGGATGTTTTGATGCTGGTTTCCAACCCTGGTTTGCAGGGCAGGTGCAAATCATAGGTTATGAGTTCAGAAGCAGCAGCAAACTATGTTTCGCCTCAAATCAGGGTGGGAGAGAATCACGGCACATGAGGAGAAGGAGGAGAATGTGTTATGAGCCCAAGGGGCATTCAAGTCTTGTCTGTGTACTGCCGAACTATGATTTGGCATTACATCTGAAGCAGCCCACTCTTCTCCAGTCACAGAAGGGCAATAAAGTGCTGGTGAAGGTGGACATGCCCATATTTGGATAGATGGGCTTATTTTTGCCCCCAGTCTCTTATTTGAATATAGTGTGATTTGTCCTGGCTAGTAATGGCACAACAGAATAGCAAGATGTAAAAGTGCAGCAGCAGAGTATACCAAATTATCTAGGTTTTTTAATAAAATAACTTTGATCAGTTTCCATCATGCATATCTTAAGAACACAAGAGGAACTATGCTGGATCAGACCAAAGGCCTGCCTAGTCCAGCATTCTGTTCCCACAGTGGTCATCCAGATACCTCTAGGAAGCCACACAAGCAGGGCATGAGGGCAACAGCACTCTCCCAGCTGCGTTCTCAGCAGCTGGTATACAGAGGCATACTCCCTCTGATACTGGATGTAATATATAGCCATCACGACTTGTAGCCACTGATAGCCTCATCCTCCATGATCTCTGCCTCTATAGCTTAAGAACCTGAGAGCCCTGCTGGAGCAGACCACAGGCCTATCTAACCTACAATCCTGTGTCTTACAGTGGCCAGCTAGATGGTTCGAGGAAGCTCAGAAGATGGGCATAAAGATGACAGCCTTTGGTCACTGCTGCCTCCCCAGCCGCTGGCGTGATCACTTCACTCCGGTGCTCAAAGAGTTGCACTGGCTACCAGTTGTTCGCCGAGCCGAATTCAAGGTGTTGGCATTGACCTTTAAAACCCTCTACGGCTCCAGTCCAGTTTATCTCAAGGAGCGCCTCCAGCAACATCAAGTAGGCCACTCAACAAGATCTGCCACGGATGGCCTTCTCCCTGTCCCATCAGCCAGAGAAACCAGGCTGGTGGGGACTAGGAAGAGGGCCTTTTCTGTGGCAGCCCCCAATTTATGGAACTCTCTCCCCAGTGACCTTCGCCATGCCCCTTCTTTGGTTAGCTTCTGCCATGCATTAAAAACATGGCTTTTCAGGCGGGAATATGGGGTGGGTTAGGATGTTTAAGTTTTGTACTGTTTTTAATTGTGTTTTATACTGTGTGTGTGTGTGTGTGTGTGTGTGTGTGTTTCCCCCCCCCCTTGTATTTTATTGGATTGTACATCGCTCAGAGTGGCCAGATGTCTGGCCAGATGGGCGATTCATAAATATAATAAATAAATAAATACATAAATACAGGCTGCCTCTGAACATGGAGGTTCCATTGAGGTGTGATGGCTCTTAGCAGCTGATAAGACGTATCCTCCATGAATTTGTTTGATCCTCTTCTGAGTTCATAGGCCTGGTCGCCTGCCCCCCCCCCCACTAGCACACATCATACTTGTAGAATTTTTGGCTTATTGTGCACAGCTCATTTTCTATTTGTGTTAAGCTTCAGCGGGGAGGTGTGTGTGTGTGTGTGTGTGTGTGTGTGCACGCGCGCTGAGTATCAGAGCTACTTGGCTTAATTTATTGGCACACGCTGTGTCCTGGATTCTATCATTGCTTCTGGATTCCTGGCTCTGACCAGGTTACTGTTTTCTTAGGCCTGCTTGAAGTCATACTCCTAGGTTCCTAAACTGGATCAACTCCATAGCCTCAAACACTGATTTCCAAAGAGACTGAGCATTCATAGAATCAAGGACTTTGCTTAGAGTGATGGATGATCTGCTGTTCTGAAAAATCAGGCTCTTGCTTTCTCAACCATATGTAACCAAAATCAACAGAAGACCTCTGCCACTGTAGCAATGGAATTTGGCCTGTATTTTGCCAAATCACACAGACTCACTAAGTGGGGGGAAATAAATAACATGTTGTGCTCCCAATTCGATGAGCCGTGGGAGGTTCCAGGGCAGCTTTACAGGGTCGGTTTCCTTGAGAGAAGAAAGCATGCTTGAGATGAATGATGTTTCTGCAATATCCAGTGAGAACCACCCACAGCTGAAGGACAATCGGAGGCAGGAGGGGAAACACATCACTAGCAGATATGGTCAGGCTTGACTTGCATTGGAGCAAATCGGCACCAGCGCTGCGTAGACAGGCCGGAATCCAAGCCAGGCCAATCCACCAGATTTTGACCCCTCAGATAGATTCCTCACACATCCCCACTCTCCAGTGATATAAAATACAATCCCCATGCTGTAAATCTGGAGCAGGGGTGGGCAACCTGGTGCCCTCCATTTGTAGTTTCAACTACAACTACCATTAGCCCCAGTCAGCATGGCCAATGGTCAGGGAGTATGGGAATTGTAGTCCAAAACACCTGGACAGCACCATTGCCCACCCTTGATCTAGAGTATAGTTTACTTTTCTTTATATATATATAATGAATCTCATTTACAGTTAATTTTAACAACATTCATCATGGAAAAGAAGACTGGGAAATAAACATCAAACAAATCTGATACAATTAAAGTACTGTTTCACTTTTATCCAACATATCTCAATAAAATATAATAAAATAAATGATATAATTAATAAATACAACTAAAAAAAAGTCAAAACCAATTTGAGATTGCAGGAGATAGTAGTTCTCTTGACAGAACTGTGTAAAGGGGGACCAACGTTCCCAGAATTTGTTCCTATAATTGCTTGATACTCTTGCTCTTAAATAAGATGTTAGTTTTGCCACTGTAGCAAGATCCCTTACTTTGTTAAGGGCGCAATACTATGCATGTTAGATAGAAAAAAAGGCCTACAATTCCCAGCATGCCCCAGCCAGCCAGGCATGCTGGGAGTTGTAGGCCTTTTTTCCTGCCTAAACATGCATAGGATTGCACCTTAAACCACTCTTTCTAGTGAGGGAGTACTATGACTTTCAATTTGGGGGCAAATAACATTTGTGCAGATGTTTACACATACAAGACAAGTTCTTTGTATTCTTTCTTTACAGGAGGTGATATATAATTCAGCAATATCAATACAGGACGTAGCGGTACATCATATTTCAGGATTCTAGTTAGTATTTTAATGATCTCCCTCCAAATCATTTGTAATATGAGTGTGTGCTGTGAAATCTGGGACAAAAGGTTACAGATGAAAAGCAAACCATTATCGCTCCATTACCAAGCGTGCCTTACCTTCATCATATCTTCCAGTAGCTGCTGTGCACATGTGCTCTCCTGCTGCATTATTTCTAATATGTCGGCGTGAAACTTCTTCGCATTCAGAAAGACTAGCGGGTTATTCACTGACACTATTTTTACCTGTTGCAAAGACTCCTTTGGAGTTAAGCAGAAGAGTCAATATGGAAAGTACAGTAACGATTACGAAGAACAAAACAGCGAATGTAACGATTCTAGTTAAAGGAGAAATACCCACTGAGGTTTGTATATAGTGTGCCTGGGGTGTATGATTGACAGCTAGAGTGAATGGAATGTTCAGGTGCAGCTTGCGTGTGATTGGCTGGGGAAGGAGTGACTGGATTTTAAAAAGAGAGGGCAGTTAGTTAGGGTCAGTCAGTGAGAGAGGGAGTTAGAGAGAGTAAGGTTTAGAGCAGTGTTCTCCAACCTTGGGTCCCCAGATGTTTCTGGCCTACAACTCCCAGCATGCCCCAGCCAAAAACATCTGGGGACCCAAGGTTGGAGAACACTGGTATAGATTGCAGGGATGGGGACTTGGACTCGAGGACTCGACTCGTGAGTCGGACTGAGTCCCCCCTCTGACTCGACTCGGACTCGAGTCCCAATATTTTTAATGAGACTCGAGACTCGACTCGGGACTCGAGACCAAGGACTCGTCAACATCCCTGGGCTGTTGACGAGTCTTCTGGCTGTGCCAGAAGGAGCGCGATCACCGGTGAAGAGCGCATGGAAGCGAGGCACGCCGCTGCTCGGCCATCTATGGACAGCTACCAGGAGCGCAGCCCCAACGATGTGTTGAGATTTATTTTGATTGATGTGTTGTTGTGGGGGGTTTGGGTTAGGGTCAGACATTTTGGGTTTGGCTGCCTCTGCCTGCCTGTTTAGGGTTCCCTGCCTCCTCTGCCTGCCTGGTTATTTTGGGTTTGTCTGCCTGGTCTGTTCTTGCCAAAATCAGTTGCAGAGTTTTGAAATAAAAAGGCACACTTGTGCCTAGAATTTATTTAAGCCACACATCTGAAGTAGCCTTATTTTGTTGGGGGGAAACCCCATTGATTTTAATAGGGACTCGTGGAGTCAGTTTTGGGAGTGACTCAGGACTCGTGACTCGTGAGTCACCATTTTGGACCAAGGACTCGGACTCGGACTCGAGACTCGGGTCCAAAGACTCGTGACTCGACTCATGACTCGAGACCAAGGACTCTTCAACATCCCTGATAGATTGTAGATTATAGATTTCATAGAGTTGGAAGCAGCCTACAAGGCTATCGAGTCCAACCCCCTGCTCAATGCAGAAAACTAGTTGTTGGACTTGGATGAAGGGAGGTGGGTCGAGAGAGAAAGGAAGGTTTGAGGAATTAGTCTGTTAGAAGAGTAGAAGTGCTATATTTATTTATTTATTCTATTTTTGAATCGCCCATCTGGCCAGTCATCTGGCCACTCTGAGCAATGTACAGTCTAATTAAATACAAAAACAAAACAAAAAACAGAGCGTCAGTTAGCCCGGGGGGGGGGGCAGTCCAACCGGAGCAGGCCCTGATGTTCCCTCTGCCTGCTCCTGCCGCCTTCACTCCTTCCTCTCTATATCTAGAAGATTATTATTTACCTGTATTCACCTGAAATCCATATTTGAACCCTTAATCCCGTATGTTCCCTGACCCTGATTTCCTACCTGTGTTCCCAAAATAAATATTGTTCCTCACTAGGTGAGGCGGCAGCACCCCACCTGGGTTTAGGGTGAGGGGTGGTTTTCACAGCGTTATTTATAGTTTCTGCATATCCCAGTGGTACCATGCCTCATTTCACAGGCTGGGATTTCTTAGCAGATCCCACTACAAACAGAATCACCATGGGGCAGGGATGTTTTAGCTGGCAATATGCAGACTGCAGACCCAGATGCTCCCAGACATCTTTATGCACCTAAAGCATACTGCACAGTAGTGTCCTGAATGCCAAGGTAATGCCATACGGATTCCACATACTGCCAGGTAAGTGTGGTACTTAGCAGGATATATATGAGAGGAATAATTTATAGTTTCTGCATATCCCAGTGGTACCATGCCTCATTTCACAGGCTGGGATTTCTTAGCAGATCCCACTACAAACAGAATCACAGAACAGAATTATTGGGCCATCTCTCTCTCACCCAATAATGTTATGAGCACAGAGAGTTGAACTGTACACATTTCCACAAAGGACAAATGCAGAGATGAGAACAGGGCATGAAATTTAGCTTTCTCTACATATAGAGGAGAATAGGAAGATCAAGCTTACGGAATCTGCTTCTGTTTTGAATCTGCATTCCACCTCTTTCATATGTTTCAAGCTCAATGTTGTTGCTCTATAACAGATAGGTGAAATTGAAAACAGAGAATATATCAGTCGACACCTTGGATGTAAATGCCTAAGCAATCTTTTAGAAATGAAACATTCCCCTTGTGATATTTGGCTATTTCAGTGCTCCAGATGCATGCTGCACATTACTTACTACAAATTTAAAAGCTGTTAAAAACTAATATTATGTTCTAAAGAATATACTTATGCTCGTCATAGAGGTGGGTGTTCTTATCCAATTTTGCTTGCAAATCAAGTAAGCATTATCTGGCTGATTTTTCAAGAAACTTAGTCAAGCTAGTGCTGTAGTGTGCAACCAGCAGTACTGATGTATACCAGAAAAGGCAGGTATCTCCTCCTAGGATATCTTCCACACACTCCAAAAGTGGAAAGCTAGTTGTGAAAACTGCACAGCTATCACCCATCCCTCTCAGCCATGTTGATGGGCTAGGAAACCAGCATGGGCTGAAGATACCCTGTGTATAAGCTGTGGGAGTGTAGTCTCAAAATAAGCAATGTACAGATGTATCCTTTGTATCAGCAATGCAGGTTAAATTCAAATGTCCAATCACATAATCCCTGCCATCTCTAGTTTGGCCCTAAGGCTGTAATCCTAAACCGGGGGTGGGCAACATATGCAGGTCACAGGGGGTGTATTCCCCCCCCCCCCGATGCCACCGGGGCCTGCCCCCTGCCCCGCACCACCAGTGGCACGGTGATGGCAAAGAAGTTGTAATTTTAGTTGAAAACAAAGCGTGCGGGGAATTGTTGACTTGTTTGGAAGCAAAATCACGATCCCAAGAGGCTTACAGGAGTGTCCTTGTTTGGGTCCTTAAGGGTGCAATCCTATGCATGTTTAGACAGAAAAAAGTCCTACAGCTCACAGCATTCCACAGCCAGCCATGCTGGATGGGAAATGCTGGGAGTTGTAGGACTTTTTTCTGTCTAAACATGCATAGGACTGCACCTAAATTGGTTAATTGCCATGCCCTATGCTCTGCACATCTGGACACTGTTGTTCTGTGAAAGGGACTACAGAACTCCAACAGAGAATTATTAGCACCCTCAACAAACTACAATTCCCATGATTCTTGGAAGGTAGGCATGACAGTTAAACTGGCATGCAACCAATTTAGGTTTGTAGTGTATATTTGCTGTAAACAGAGAGGAATTCTATATTTCAAAAAAGTAGCTAACAAATTATTTGCTGCCAAGAACATTTGCAGGAACGTCTCACCTTGGAAAGCGGAAAACCACTATAACTATTGTGCAGACGACACCATACAACAATCCCACATTAGCAGCAAAGCAAATTGTAAACACATAGGTGCTGACCCATATACTCTGTAAGGAACAAAAGACAAAAAGCAATGAGCTGAACAAAATGAACTCTAATTCGCGATTCCTATTATCGATATAATTAACATTATCATAACATTAATTAGAAACAAACAGATCTAATATCCAGTGGGAGCAGTTTCACAAGGTATGGGTTTTAAATCTGAATAATCAGCTGATATAATACTTGTACCCGCAGAAGAAATGTTGGCCTTCTAAACTGGCAAATGATGAGTCTTAAATTATCCAGAAGCCAGCGCATGTATGAGAACTAACATGTTAGCATGTTTAAGGGCTAAAAAAAAAAAAACCTAAGGCTACTTGCAGTGGGTGCGCTTTGCTGGCTGGGGAATAGATTTCATAGATTTATAGAGTTGGAAGGAGCCTACAAGGCTATCGAGTCCAACCCCCTGCTCAATGCAGGAAACTAGAGGAGTAATAACCAAGTAATAACCAGGCCTGACCCTGCTTAGCTTTCCATACTCAGACAAGCTGAGCCAGCGTAAGCCACAGGAAGGTGTAGGACTTTTTTTCCTTCTAAAGATGCATAGGATTACGCCCTAAGAAGCTTTTTCCTCGCTGCTGGCCAAAACATGAAAAAAATCCAACAACCCCTCAATCTTGGATGCTCAATAGAGACAATGACAACTTTTATTATAATGGATTGCAGTTATATCCCACCTTTTCCCCAGGGAACTGAGTTGCATTTTAAGATTCACAACAACCCTGTGAGATATGTTAACTGAGAGTGAGTGGCCTGTCCAAAGCCGCACAGGGTAAGTTGAATGATGTGTTACACTGCACCGTCAGCCTGACAGTCCCTTCTCCATTGCGGAGCACCTTTACAAGAGGGTTTTTTGTGGCAAAGAAGGGTGGGGAGAGAGGTAATTTGGCTATTGGGCAGTATAGAAATGAATGACTGAATGAATGCTTAATCCTTTTCCTGCCACCTGTTTTTCACTTGGAACTCCCCTGCCCGCCCTGATTTTACCACCACCAGTGTTCCAGACCAAAGTTTACTCTGCAAATATGGGTCTAGTACCCTGTTGGTGTAAAAAAAACAGCTGAGGAACAATTTCAGGAGAAAAATAGCTGGCAGGGGGAGAGATAAGTGCTCCCTTCTTACACCTCTGATAAGCTGCCCCTTCTCTCGTAGGCACTTTGGGTAAAATCTAACAAAGGTCCTATTCAGAGTAGAC
Organism: Shinisaurus crocodilurus; assembly: GCA_021292165.1. Lineage (NCBI taxonomy): Eukaryota > Metazoa > Chordata > Lepidosauria > Squamata > Shinisauridae > Shinisaurus > Shinisaurus crocodilurus. Next base: position 191,161,981 of record CM037880.1, on the reverse strand, counting down.
CCATGGAAATGAATGGGACTTAAGTTAGTCATGACTAACTTAAGTCCCATTCATTTGATGAGTCTACTTTAAGTACGACTTATGAGAGCCAGTGTGGCCTAGTGGTTAAAGTGCTGGACTGGGAATCAGAAGTTCTGGGTTCTAGGCCCCTCTGGGCCATGAACCTCACTGGGTGACTTTGGGCCAGTCACTGACTCTCAGCCTCACCTACCTCACAGGATTGTTGTGAGGATAACAAAAGAGGAGGAGGAGGAGGAGGAGGAGGAGGAGGAGGAGGATGTAAGCCACCTTGGGTTCCTTGCAGGTAAAAAGGTAGGATATAAATATAATAAACAATGTCGGATTTTATTTATTGTACCCTTTAGAACTGAGAAGGGGCCATTGCCATAGAATTCCATACAGCTGCAGCATAATATATAGCTTGGCCCTGAGCTTCATAGCCAAATGGGAACTGGAACATGGGCCTACGTATCCAGACACTCTAAAGCACAGTAGATCTCTCTCATCTGCCATCTTCACCTTATCAGAGAAATAAGAGTGGGTGTTCCACTCTCATTTTCAGCAACAAGGGTGTGAAAGTCAGGCTGGTCAGGTGAAGAAGGGCACCATCCATATATACCTTCCAGACAGGGCCGGTGCTACCATTAGGCCAACTAGGCAGCTGCCTAGGGCGCAGGGCTAAAAGGAGCGCCAGAAACACCTTGAAATAAAATACAGCGCTCTCAAGTGGGAAGGGGGAGCGCTAAATATCTGATCTTGCCTAGGGCACCAAACTGCCTTGCAGCGGTCCTGCTTCCAGAGCATAGGTACAGTCATGCCTTGGATTGAGAGCATAATTCGTTCCGGAAATGTGCTTGTAATCCAAAACACTCTTATATCAAAACGAAATCCCCCAAAAATATTTGTACAGAGATTTTTAATTTAAGCCGTACTACAGTACTTGTATTGCAAGACGTCGCTTGTATATCAAGTAAAAAATTTTAAATAAATATTTAAAAATTTGCTTGTCTTGCAAAACGCTCTCAAACCAAGTTACTTGCAATCCAAGGTATTACTGTACTCAGAAATGTAGGTAATAGAGCTGGCCTCCACCTCTTAGAAAATCAAAATAAGTATAGTGCAGGCAACTTAATAAGCAGCTCCACCTTAGAGACAAAATGTAACACATCCAATGGCTATATGAGAAGCAGGCTAGCCAAATGAAAAAGGGAGCTGTACGTACAACCATGGATGGTAGCCCAGCATGCTCAGAACTCTGGGTATTCAGGAGGGGTGCACTCTATCTCCACCACTAGAAACAGGAGTGCCTCTGAGCAGCAGCTGAAGGCAGGGATGTTATTACATTCTGTATTGCAATCCTGCATTTCTTGTAGCCAGACAGGAGCCATGATTTCTAATAGGCCATTGTTCTTTTCTGCCCTGTTTGCTTTCAGGTGTAAAGCTGTGTCAGTTAAAACGCAGACTGCAAAACCCAATTATTTCTTATTTGTAAGAGACCTCATTTGACCAGCCTCTCTAGTCATCAGCACACTGTGTTTGATTTCCCTGTAAGATTCTTCTTCCTTGGGATAATACATACGTGTCTATTGCAGGGCAGTTTGTCATGTTAGTAGGAGCCAGTATTTCAGGGGTAGGAAACCTCAGAGGGTCAGGGGGGCAATTTCTGCCCCCACCCCTGAACCCACAAGGGGCTGCACACACCCCTGCCTCCTCCAGAAATGCCACTGCTAAATTGCTGCTGAATTCAGCAGTAAGAAAAAAACCTCATTTTTGCTTTAAAAGAGGTGTGTTGGGAAGCACAAGGGGAGCATGATTTTGCATTAGAACAAGGCATGTGCTCCCCGCACATCTTGTTTTAAACCATAATGCAACCTTTTTTCCCATGCTGCTGCTGTGCAGCAGTGGCTGTTTTGATGCAGCGGGGGGCTGAAAAAAAGGGTGGGGGAGCCATGCAGTCCACATGTTGCCCATCCCTGCAGTATCGGCTTTTTTCTAGGTCCTGCTCAGAGGACTATAAAAACCTTCAAACCAACATGGAGCTCCTATGGAAGGGCAGAAAAAAGGAATGTGGGTACCATGGACAGTTACAGTTGTATACTCTCACAGGCAGTTCTCTGAAAAGTGACTGTCTGTCTGTATGCAGCAACAAAACAGTCTCCCTTTCTCTGTGATATAACAAAAGTATAACAGTACACACCCATGAGTAAACTTCAACTCTGATACCTTAAGAGGCTATGATGTAGACTCATAACTGGTTGGATTTGGTACCTACATAGACTAAGGGCACAATCCTATGGAAGTTTAGTCAGGAAAAAGGCCTAGCATAGCTGGCTGGGGCATGCAGGGAGTTGTAGGCCTTTTTCCTATATAAACTTGATAGGATTGTGCCTTAAATGTATCTGAAGCCATGACAATGAGATTATTGAATATGATAGTATGTATAGAGCCTGCTTCTAGTGTTGTGGAAGATCTGTGGATATAAGAAGGGATGAATAGATCTGTCAATCTCAATCTCGCCAAGATTGTCCACTTTTTTACGTTAAGTTTGTTCCGTCCCATTTCCACATGAACTTGTGATTTTTAAAAAAAAATCACACACATTTTTTCATAATGTATGCATTCATGTATTCATTTTTGGATGCATGCAGCCATTGACTAAAGTGTTTGTGTGCTTTAGAAATGTATGCATTTTTCTTTGTGCATTTTTCATATGCACGCATACTGTCAAACACATTTTTGTCTTGTTCTTTGGAACGCACTGTGAGTTCGGAAATGTACGGCTTTCCAATCGCAAATTGCATCCGGGTACGCATTTCAATCCGGGAGGTGCAAATTGGGTAAATTTGTTTTTTTTAAAAAAAACAACTCAGTGGAGCGAATTTCTCAGATATCCCCTATATCAGTACATTTTGAAGGTGTAAGGGATTGATAAGATCAAGTGAGTGTGTGTAGGGGACTCCCGATGAAGGTAAAATAAAACACTAATCAAGATTGTTCTGGTTGTCTGTCTTCCCCTTCAGAGTCAAGCACAGGAACTTCTGCTCTTTCAGTCACAGGCTTTTATTATGCTAAACTGTAAGCAAGAGAAGCTGACTGTAGGTTACAAATCAAGCACTTTACAGCAACCAGTAACAAAAGAAACAAGCTGTGTTAGCTTTCTATAGAACTAATCACTGTGGGAAGCTGTGTGGATCTAGAATTGGCCTCCACAGTCACTTACGGACCCATCGCTAGAGTCTACACAATCTTCTTTAAAATTTCCTCCCTTTTAAAATCTCCTTTTTGTAAATTTTGATCCTGGAAGACAATCTTACTCGGTCACGAGTGATCGCCTGATGATCAGTCCATTAGTGCAATATGACCCAGTTGAAACAAGTTGATTTCAGACTAATTAGCATTAACCGCGGTCCCCTTCCAAGATCCCAAAGACCAAACCCTCAAGGCAGTTCCTTATTTCTCAAAGCCAACCTCTTAGAATGTCTTACCCCTCGTAGTTGGTCTTTCCTTCTTAACTGAGGTCTCACCCTGGGATCAGTCATGCCCATCCCCCCTCCTCTTCAGAAAGGCTATGGGTTCCCAAGGTTCAGGAATAGGTTGGCTCTCTCCTCCTCCCTCCATTATCTCTGTTCCCTCTGTCCTTGGAGCTGCATTCTCAGATTTCCCATCCCCTTCTTCATTTGAGTCAGAATCTATTTCCATATCCTGTGGAGGCCCCTCTGCAGAGCTAGTGGGCTCAATCCCGACACATATTTTAAAACACTTTTTATATGTTATTGATCACATTTGTTTCCTACCCTTCCTCTAAGGAGCTCAGGGCTGTGTCTATGAGTGTTACCGTTTTAATCTCATAACATCCCTCTGATGTAGGTTAGGATAAGAGACATAGACTGATCCAAGATCGCCCCGTGATTTTCATGGTTGGTCACTGCTTTATCCAATGCTCTATCCACCACCAGACAATAGCTTTCTGTGAAGACCTAACAGTTTGTAGCAGAGCAATCAGTCACAAGGCTATACACGTAAAAAAAAATAAAAATCAGATCCTGAAAAAATTGGTTTTATATCATTCAGAATAATGTTTTATGCATTGCTTAGAAGGTGAGTTCCCCATAGGCAATGTTGCCTGCTACCGCTGATATTCCTATGGTATTCTGCCATCTCCTTGATTTCTACTGGTTTGAAATCAAGAATGCTAAAGTGTGGGAGGGGAGAAAAAAGCATGAGTAGAAAACAAAAGGTTTCCTTTTACAAATTTGAAATTAAAATCTTTCCATTTTTGCATTTGTATAGAAAGTTTCAACTGCTTCTTGTTTTAATGTTACTAAATTTCATGCTTATTATTTCTAAGCATGGTGAGATGCTCCTCCTAAAAACCCACAATTTATAATGTAAGTTGAGGAGAGGAGGAACAATGAGTAAAAATTTCAACCCAAAGCATCAAAATGTATTATTTATTTATAGGAACAAAACAGAAGCTGGAAGACTGATGAAAAAGGTCCAGTTCATCTCTAGTATATTTGGTAATAAGCCAAAATGATGGAAAATTATCCTCTGATGACTAATTGGTACCTGGCTGAAGCAATTTGATTATTTCAAGTCTCTTCTATAGTGGATGTGTTCCTACATAAATCATACCACAATACATATCCCTCAGAACGAATGAGCCAAATTGAAATTACAATCTCATCTGGAATGAAGTGATTTCTTTGTAAGAGCATTGAAGCATACAGCCTGGGGGAAACTGCTGGCTCAGCACTTGCTTTTGAAAAAATGATGACTCTGAATTCCAAGGAGAAGGCAAGGAGAAAAGAAAGAAAAGGGTCAGGACAATCCTTTATACAAATCTTGAGCAGAAGGAAACAGTGCCAGTAGTTGAGATGAGAACTACAGCTATATGCTCAATTTTACCACCCAAACAATAAAGGTCTTTCCACAACAATGGGTGTTATACTTCAAAACCTTTCTGGCCTACCTAGAGTACGCACTATCCAGAAATCCTATGAACACTATCCGTCGGGAGCTATGTACTCCCAGTAGGGTCACCCATGGCGGTAAGGTCCGGGGAGAGGAACCAGACAAAGAACGATCCAAAACATAAAGTCCTCAACGGCAGAACAGGCGGAAGATAATTAAACCTAAATTACAACGGCTGTGAAGGCGGATGAAGGCTGCAGCAGAGAATGGTTTTCCAATCGTCAGGGTAACCGTGCCATTGGATCTCTGCCGTACTCTGTCAAGTTTGTGTGGTGATTCGTTGTGCACCGATCTCCCCACATAAAACAGTTTCACGCACAGGCGTCTTCCAACCCAACCCATCCAACCCAACCCAACCCAACCCAACCAACCAACCAAACAAACAAACAAAAAAAAGTCCCATGGCGACTGGTGAATGGCAACGGGGGCAGGACTGTGAATCTGGAAGCCCCTAGTCATGGACCAGCACATGGGCGGTGGATGCAGACTCAGTCGCCCTGTTCAAGGAACGAGGTAGTCGAGCAGCTCGGCAGCTGTATCCATGACTGAGCAGCCCTATTTAGGATCCACTCTGCTCACCCCGTATGGGGAGGGGGCTAGAAAAGGTGCCCTAAACATAGTCTACCTCTTTCTCCCCTGACTGGATTACCGCGTCCAGTGGGGTCACCATTTTAGCGGTCGAAAAAGACATTTGAATTTTGGAACATGGAATATACGGACATTGCTGGATAACATAGATAGTGAACGCCCTGAGCGTAGGACTGCTATTATTGCAAGGGAGCTGAGACGGTTTAAAATTGACATAGCAGCACTTCAAGAAACTCGAAGGGCAGGAGAGGGACAGCTGAAAGAAGAAAAAGGAGGTTATACCTTCTTCTGGAAAGGACTACCTGAGCAGGACCGACGAATACATGGTGTAGGCTTTGCCATCAAAAATGAACTAGTGAACTCTTTGTCAGAAGTTCCTACTGGCATTAACGAACGCCTGATAACTCTTCGATTAAAGCTCGCCAATAACCAACAGGTAACTATTTTGAGCGCTTATGCACCAACATTAGATGCTGATGATGACATCAAGGAAAGTTTTTACAGCCAGTTGGACACTCTCCTGTCAGAGATACCCAAGGAGGATAAAATTATCCTCCTGGGCGATTTTAATGCAAGAGTCGGGCGTGACTTTGATTTATGGCCAGAAACTATTGGAAAAGACGGAGTTGGTAATAGCAACCCGAACGGACTCTTACTTTTGTCTATATGTGCAGAGCATAATCTCACTATTACAAACACGCTCTTTCGACAAAAGAATAAGTTTAAAACATCATGGCAGCACCCACGGTCAAAGCACTGGCATCTTCTGGATTATGTAATTGTCCGTGTTAGAGATCGCCGCGATGTACTTCTTACTAGGGCCATGGTGAGTGCTGACGACTGCTGGACAGACCACCGACTAATCCGGTCCACTATGGTTATCAACATTGCTCCCCAACGTAGGCTTCAAGGAAGGAAACCAAGGCGTAAAATGAACATCCACGCCCTTCAAGATCCTATTAAGCAAACTCGTCTTCAATCACTTCTTAAGGAACATCTACCTACGGAACCTCCTGACAACATTGAGGACCATTGGTCTAAGCTGAAAACCTCCATTACTGCAGCTTGTGAACAAACTATTGGATATGAAACTAAGAAACATCAGGATTGGTTTGATGAAAATGACAATGAGATTAAATATATAATTGACCAAAAAAGGAAAGCCTTCCAAATATGGCAAAATGATATTAACTGCGCTGCCAAGAAAAAAACCTACGCTAGCGCAAAGGCTGAGGTCCAAAGAAGAACAAGAGAACTTAAGAACGCTTGGTGGAAAAAGAAAGCTGAAGAAATTCAACAACTTGCAGAATCCCATGATGCGCGGGGCTTTTTTAAGGCCACAAGGGCCATTTATGGACCAAAAACCTATGGTACAAACCCTTTACAATCAAAAGATGGCACCAAACTCTTAAAAGACAAAGAGTCTATTGCACTGCGTTGGAAAGAGCATTATTATGACCTTTTAAATCGTAAATCTAAGGTGGATAATGAGATTTTTCCGCAAATCCCGCAAAAACAAATTAAAGAGGAACTTGCAATACTCCCCACTTTGGATGAAGTAAAAAAAGCCATTAATCAAATGAAGAACAACAAAGCTAGTGGACCACATGGGATTCCTGCTGAAATCTTTAAAGAAGGGGGCCCCGAACTTGTACAACATCTTCATAAACTCATCGAAAAAATCTGGATAAGAGAAGAGATCCCAGAAGACTTCAGGGATGCCATAATTATCAGCCTCTTTAAGAAGGGTGATAGAACAGACTGTGGAAACTATCGGGGCATTTCTCTCTTAGCAACCGCAGGTAAAATATTTGCTAGGATTCTCGCAAACCGTCTTCTATCTATTTCAGAAGAGATCCTCCCTGAAACTCAATATGGTTTCCGCCTCTCTAGAGGGACAGTAGACATGATTTTTACTGCACGCCAGCTCCAAGAAAAATGCCGGGAGCAAAATCAACCCCTTTATATGGCATTTATCGATTTGGCTAAGGCCTTTGATACTGTAGACCGTACAGCTCTCTGGACTATCCTTATGAAAATTGGATGCCCCAATAAATTTGTGAATATCTTGCGACTTCTCCATGACAACATGACGGCAACGGTTTTGGACAACAACGGCTCTCATGGTGCTCCATTTAAAGTGGGATCAGGTGTTAAACAGGGATGTGTTATCGCCCCAACATTATTTGCCATTTTCATCGCCATGGTTTTACATCTTGTCAAGGGGAAACTTCCCACCGGTGTGGGAATTATATATCGAACAGATGGAAAGCTTTTTAATCTCAGCAGGCTGAAAGCAAAAAGTAAGGTAATTACAACCTCCGTTGTGGAACTTCAGTATGCTGATGATAATGTGGTCTCCGCACATTCAGAGGATGATCTCCAAACTATCCTAAATGCTTTTGCAGAAGCATACGAAAAACTTGGTCTCTCACTTAACATCAAAAAAACCAAAGTGCTTCATCAGCAAGTGCAAGCCAATCCTTTGGTGATGCCATCTATCCAGCTTGGCGGGACAATACTGGAAAATGTCGATCATTTCCTCTATCTTGGCAGCTATCTTTCTGTTACAGCTAACATCGACAGTGAAATCCAGCATCGTCTGAGCTCCGCAAGTGCCGCATTTTCTCGAATGAAACATAGAGTGTTCGAGGATCGGGATATTTGTAAGAAGACCAAAACACTGGTTTATGAAGCCATTGTATTACCAACTTTATTGTATGCCTGCGAAACATGGACTATCTATAAACGTCACTTCCACCTCCTTGAAAGGTTTCATCAACGTTGCCTCCGGAAAATCCTGCAAATTACTTGGGAAGATAGGCGAACAAATGTCAGTGTACTGGAAGAAGCAAAGACTACTAGCATTGAAAAAATGATCCTTCAACGCCAACTTCAGTGGACCGGTCATGTTGTTCGAATGCCTGACTGCCGTCTCCCAAAGCAGTTACTTTACTCCCAACTCAAGGATGGAAAGCGGAATATCGGTGGTCAATATAAGAGGTTTAAAGATGTTCATAAGGCTAATCTAAAAAAATGTAATATAAACATCGAAAACTGGGAAGCTCTGGCCCATGAACGATCTAAATGGAGGTTGGCCTTTCACAAAGGTTCCATGGACTTTGAAGAAGCCCGAGTGCAAGGTGAAAGGGAGAAACGTGCTAAGCGAAAAGCACGTCAAATGAATCCTTTACAGGACCATCTTCTATCTGGTAACCTGTGTCCTCCCTGTGGGAAGCTGTGTGGATCTAGAATTGGCCTCCACAGTCACTTACGGACCCATCGCTAGAGTCTACACAATCTTCTTTAGAATTTCCTCCTTTTATCCCGGAAGACAATCTTACTCGGTCACGAGTGATCGCCTGATGATGATGATGACATGTATGGAAGCACCTACCTGGCCGTAGCAGCTGCTGGCTTCATGGCTGCGGCAGCCAGCCAGAGAGCCCCATTCTATCTGCCCCCCCCCAGCCATGTCTTCATGTGGCCAAGGAGGGTAAGCAAGTGAAAGTGGCAACAACAGTGGCCGTGTGACAAATCAGTTGTTTCTCCCCTCCTTGTCCTGACCTAGGAACATGCCCAGACATGATCAGTACCAAAATCTGTATTACTACATATCTGTGGCTGACTCTCCCCCTTCCCAAGACTCATCCCTTTACAAGCGGAGAGGGGAACTCTTCCAGCCATGGAGCCCAGATTGCCTACCAGGACACCCCCTGGGGCCCAGACAACATCAGGGGGTGGGCCTCTCTCTCTCCTTTAGCCCTTCCACAACCCACAATGGAATTGCTGTCCCGGGTTTGGAGGACACTCCACCCATTGCGGATTGAACATTCCCTAGAACAAGCCATGGGCTGTCAGGGTGGCTTGTTGCCCAGGAATAAGCCACCATGCGGGAAGTGGTCTGAGTTCACACAACACGACAACCCCTTTTTGGGTTACTTCTTCCCACCATTGGTAGCTGATTCCCGCTTGCCACCACAGCCGTAATCTATCCTCCCCCTTACTGCCCTTCCTCTGCAGGGGACTTTACTTCAACCCAGAAAAAGTTGCTGCAGATACTTTAGATGCTTAGTTCCTATGGTCACTTGCACCGTGGATCCCACCGAGGAGGAGGCCGGGGAGCCCTCCCCACTACTCTTCTTTTGTTTTCTCCACAAAACCATTGCAGGAGACAGCACAGCAAGCATCTGGGCTCCTGCTGAGTTGGAGGGGGAGAAACCCCATGTGAGAGTTCAGGTGCAGTTCTGGAGTGAGGCTGAACTGGGCACCTTCATTGAACTCTGGGTAAGCCCAGAGGCACAGGAGTACCGCCGGAGCACCAGGCACAATAACTTCTTCCCCTGGTTTTCCAAGCAGATGCAGCTACGGGGCTACTTGCACAACCCCACGCAGTGCAAGGAGAAGCTTCATGGGCTGAAGAAGTGGTTTAAGGAAATCACGACTTGCAACAAGCGCTCAGGTGTCGAGCCGTCCACCATGCCTCTCTAAAGTGTCTATGACAAGCCAGCTACAATCCTGCTAGACTGGAGGGACGTGATGCCCAGTCACACGGCTGGCAGTGGGATTCCCCTGAACCACCAGCAGGGAGTCAGGTACCGACCCATGAAGGGCTGCCAGCCTCACACCCCTGACTCATCCTCCCTGACTGACTCCAGGGCCGTCAAGATGCGCTGAGCTCTATATTGTGCAGGCACCCATGTCCAGTATGCCCAAGCCATGCTGAGTGCCATCTGCTACTATTTCAAGACCACCAACAGTCTGCCCTGGGAGTCCCTCCCTGCTTCCCTAGCAACCAGCCTGCCAACCTTCTAGTACAAGTTCACTAACAATGCACTCCTCCACTACAAGCAGCCATACATATTTCCCTTCTGCTGCGCACAAGGAAAAGAGGCCGCCCATTGTGTAAGTTGAACCCAGGGATGCCCTACACCAAGCTCAGGACTTGGGCGCAGCCATTCGGGAAGTGGTGTGGTTGACTTTCCCAAGGGAAATGCAGACGGAACTGGAGCGCCACTAAGAAGGTATGGAGCAAGACATCAGGACTATGCCCAGGGACTTGTCTCCGGAGAAGGAGGGGCAGCGAGCGCAACACAGTATTGTTGATCTAGACATGCTTATGATGCAGTCACTTGCTATCACCGGGGAACCACTGGAGCACCTGGAAAGTGAGCTTGAGAGGACTCTTCTTCCTCAAATGTCTCAGCTGAGGGCAGAAGCATGGTCACTGCACCACCCACCCATGTTGACCTGGTATACCTCTTCACTGAGCCAAGCGACCCCTCCTTCACTGACTTTCCAGAGAGGAGGTGGGGGAGAAGAGGCTGAAGGTGCGGCTGCACCTGAAGAAGTGCAGCCTGAGTGGCCGGCACACCAGCGGAGCAGCCCAAGGGAAGAATCACCAGGGGAGGAGTCGCCACTAAGCAACGCTCAATGGGCTCAATGGGCATCTCCATAACAAGTGTAAAGCCAACCACCTGCAACTGTCTGCTACAGCCAGATGGAAGCTCCTCTACACAAAAGGGCTGACCCACAAGAGCTGCAAAAGTTTTGCTTCTTTGTAATATTTGGTGTGTGACAAAGAATTATATTTAACTGTTTCTCTTTCCTGTGGTAGTTCTTGTTCAATTAGCTTTTGATGACTTTTCCAATCTCAGAGTCCTACGGAGTTTAAAACATTCAACCTTGAATACAAGTGAAAGTTCAAAACCAATATTTATTTCGAGGAAGTTGCTGAGCTGTGTCAGGCAGGCTCCTCCTTTGGCAATGGGACATCTTCATATCAACCATAATACAAGACACAATCTCCTAGACAAGGTTGGCCAAAACAACCATCTCCTCACCTGCCAGTCACCCTTTTAGAGGTTTACTATGGCCTTCAGTCAGAATTATTCTTAAAATCAAGATACCGCCCTGCACAGAGTATAGAAGCTCTGTTGACATTCCAACCATTAAAAAAAAAAATCATAGGCAATAACCGGGCTCAGCAAAGACATTTTAAAATATAAAAAGTTCTCTGGTAATCTATTTTTAAAAGGATGACAGAGGTCGATAATAGAAATCACCACATTTTTGTATCAATGCCATTGTTATCATCATCAAAACACATGTCTACCCATCATCTAGATGTACCATAAGAAATAGCAGATGAAGATGAAGTCTGTCTTTATATTTTGAAAACAAGGGAGGGGTATGTCTTGTCCTGTAGGAGAGATATCATCTCATATGTCATTCTGTGCAAAGTGAGAAGTTGAAAGGGAATTGTAGTACAATAATAATTTGACTTTTAAAGCTAATAATGAATGTCCAGATACTTCCGCCTGCCAAACCAATGAAAACAAACACCTTGGCCTTGGTTATTTGAAGTACACCCTTTCCGGTGTTCCTTATTTATATACATACTCCCCAAAAAAGATATCACTATAGATTATTACCAAATGTTTTTGAGAGTCTCTGTAATAAAATCATTAATTTCTAATACACTGTTAGATGGTTTCGTTATCCCCTGAAATCCAAAATCAACATGAATTGCAGTCACAGATCTTAGAGATTGTGGAATTACTCAGATCCCACTCTGCTGTAATGTAAGATCGGCACTCCAACTAATTAAAATACAACAACACAATTGCTGCTTTAACCTGAAATGATAAAACTGATTCCTGAGGGCAAATGTAAAGGAGAAAGATATTCCTATGCTAGCAGGAAAAAAAGATTAAATAAATGAAATGGTTAAGCAGAAGAAGTGGCAACCAACTTTGATCCATTTGGAAAAGCCTAGAGATGTTTAAACTTCACAAAAACACAGAGAGGAGCAGGGCCGGCGCGACCATTAGGCGGACTAGGCAGCTGCCTAGGGCGCAGGGCTAAAGGGGGTGCCACCGAGGCGTGTAGAAGGAGGAGAGAGGCGGATGCGGCCCCGCGGCCGCACACACGCCGCTGCCAGGCCTGGAGCGTCACCCCGCAGTTGCTGCGGAGGGCGCCGGGGGAGGGGTGCCTCCGCTCCGTCTCCTCCTCTCGCTGCTGCTGCTGCCGACTGCCGAGTCTGAGCGCGGCACTGCTTCTCACCTCGCCCGCTGACTCGCATTTATAAGCAGGCTGGGCAAGGAGGCAGCAAAGGTCAGGCGCCTGGCGCCTCCCCTCCAGGGGGTGGTGGTCCGGAAACGGTCGGGAGGAGGCGTGCGCCTGGATAGATGGTGAAGGTGCAACCCAGCCGCTCCCCCCCCCACGCCTTCCTGCCCATGCCGGCCAGCCAGAACCACCGCGCCGCTCTTCCTTCCAGCCCCAGCCTGGGCGTGTTTCCTCGGGAGTAAGTCCCTCGTCCAGTTCAGTGGGGCTGATTCTTCTGCCAGAGGATAGGGAGACGAAGGTGGGGCGCGCGCGTCGGAGCTACATTCGAGGGTCTCGATGAGAAGCCCCGCCCCTTTCTGGCTTGACTCTTAAGCAGTCGCGCGACAGGCTGGCGCCCCCAGTCCAACCGGTAAAGCCACCCCGCGCAGAGTCAGCAAAGAGGGAAAGGGCACCCGAAATTCTGCGTGTGCCAGCAAGCGTCAGTCGAAGTGGGGAGGGGGGGGTGGGATGAATAGAAATCCCTGTAGAGTCATGCTGAAGAAGACAGTGCCCCTGAGCCTGTGCAGAATGCCCACTGAGCTAACACGAGCGGCTCAACATATGTCTGAAAGGCGAGGAAAAGGCAGAGTAGTGTGGCTTTTCCACGGGCACTAGAGAAGGGGAGAGGCACAAGAGGCTGAACTCCAGCCAAAGTTTCTGGAGGGGCAGCCCCCAGAACCTGTTTACAATGCCAGCCTTCAGTCCTGGACAACATGACACCCGTATCAGTGGGAAGCGTGCCTCTGAGCACATGCCAAGTGTGCATTTCTCTCGCTTCTGAGGGACCGCACAATTGTCTACTGTACGCATTAGGAATAAGGGCGTATTAAGAGCTGAGGGCATGTCTTAACTTTATCTGAAATATTTAATTTATTTGAAGTGGTTTTATGCTGCTTCTGAATAGAAATCATTTAAAAACATTTTCTTAAAAATAATGAGAATCAAATATTTCTTTTTAAACAAATATAACATGTATTTATGTATGTTTGTCAATGTTTATGATAATATTTTTTTTAGGTTTTGCCAATTGACTTTTATTTCATAATGGGCATAGGGCTGGAGGGAGGGAGGACTCCAGTGGGAAAGGGGGGCGCTAAATATCTGATCTTGCCTAGGGCACCAAACTGCCTTGCACCGGCCCTGGAGAGGAGATTGTCTAGCAGAGACCTTCCTTCTTTCCTTGCAGTTAATTCCTACAGTCTGGTTGAGGGATAGCAACACTTCTGAATACTCATCTCCCAATTCTGGAAAGGTTTTAGAAGTTGGCTATGGTGGTCACGTGCTATATGTTTTAAAAGAAAACATGCTGTCTTGTTCTACATCATTGCACTTTGTCTTTGCTCTTTACTTTCTGTTTCACATCAGTATTTTAGGGTGCAATCATATACATGTTTAGACAGAAATAAGTCCTGCACTCACAGCATTCTCCCACCCAGCATGGCTGGCTGGGGGATGCTAGGAATTGTAGCACTTATTTCTGTCTAAACATGCATAGGATTGCTCTCTTAGGGTATTTTCTTTTGATCCAAAAATTTCCCTGCAAATATACATCAGACCAGATGTACAACATATTGGGTTCTGATGCTCAGGTTTCTATTCCATGCTGAAGTCATAACTTTTGGTACACAGAGACAGCAATAATGACTGGCTAGAGAAGCGAACCTATGCATGATTAGGCAGAAAAGAGTCCTACAACTGCCAGCATTCCCCAGCCAGCATGGCTGGCTGGGGAATGCTGGTAGTTGGACTTTTTTTCTGTCTAAACATGCATAGGATTGCACCCTAGGAAAACTAAAAGATTTGTGAATATATAAAACTGAACAGTTCTGATCCATCCACATTTAAACAGGTCTGTCTTGAGAAGTGTTGCATCTTCCTAATGTTTTGAATTTTGAAGAAAAGTCATCTGGATTACATAGTGTGTATTAGGAGACAAAACCAGACTCTTCCCAAGTGAGTTTTGCTTCAAGTGTTCCTTAACTTCTGAAGAGGGAATACTGGATTCCTTAGAGCTCATCATTAGAGCTCATCATTATCTAATCTAATCATTAGAGCTCATCATATCGCCTTTCCTTTGGAAGCACAAAAGGGGGGGGGCACTGAGGAAAGTATCCCATGCATTGAAGGGCCCTTTCATTAAAATCTCCTTAGGTTAAAATTCACTTACCCAGTCTACTTTATCCACAGTCCAATACTTTTTTAAGTCACGGAACTGCACCAACATGCCCTTCAGGCCCACCACAATGATACTTGCTAGAACGCACTGGAATGAAAGAAGCATTTGTTAGAAGGTGAATTCAGCTATTTTCTCCAAATGTGTAGGGAAAAGTACTTTGGCAAAAGAGTTGGCAATTTCTCAAGCAGCCTGCAAACACTTCTGCACTACAGATATCAGTGCTTCCAAATATAAATAATACAAAACACAATAATAATACAAAAGATCTACACATGCCTTTTGCAGATTCTGGCATAGGAGCAAGCACAATGAACAAATTTTTTTGATGGCAACTGGAAGGATAAATCCAAACAGCCTTTGAGAAATCACATGAACCCACAAAGAGGAACAACAGGGGACAAGAACAGGCTGTGAGTGAACATCTCTTCCAATAGGCCTCCTCCATCTCTGACACCCAGATCTCATCCCTTGAGCAAAAGTGTGCAATTCATATAAAAAATGGACGCTATTAACCTAAAATGAATGTTTGTGTTTACATCTGCAGTCTGGCACTATAACTTCATTCTGCCTGCTAAAGAGTTCTGTATGTATTCATAGGCTTTCACCAACAGAATTTGATCTAATACTTAGAATCATAGAATCATAGAAAAGTAGAGTTGGAAGGGGCCTACAAGGCCATCGAGTCCAACCCCCTGCTCAGTGCAGGAATCCAGGTCAAAGCATCCCTGACAGATTATTTTCCAGTTGCACCTTGAATGCCTCCAGACCAGACTGGGAGAGCCTACCACCTCCATAGGTAGTTGATTCCATTGTCTTATTGCTCTAACAGTCAGGAAATTTTTCCTGTTGTTTAGGTGGAATCTAGGTTCCTGTAACTTGAGCCCATTATTCCGTGTCCTGAAAACTGGGATGATCGAGAAGAGATCCTGGCCCTCCTCTGTGTGACATCCCTTCAAGTACTGGAAGAGTGCGATCATATCTCCCCTCAGTCTCCTCTTCTGAAGGCTAAACATGCCCAGTTCTTTTAGTCTCTCCTCATAGGGCCTTGTTTCCAGTCCCTTTATCATCCTTGTTGCCCTCCTCTGAACCCTCTCCAGTTTGTCTATGTCCTTCTTAAAGTGTGGTGCCCAGAACTGGACGCAGTACTCAAGATGAGGCCTGACCAGTGCCGAGTAAAACGGAATTATCACTTCCCGCGATTTGGAAGCTATACTTCTATTAATGCAGCCCAAAATAGCATTTGCCTTCTTTGCAGCCACATCACATTGCTGGCTCATATTCAGTTTGTGATCTACCACAATTCCAAGATCCTTCTCACTTGTAGTATTGTTGAGCCAAGTGTCCCCCATTCTGTAACTCTGCATTTGGTTTCCTCTCCCTAGGTGCAGCACTTGGCATTTATCCCTATTAAATTTCATTCTGTTGTTTTCGGCCCAGCGCTCCAACCTATCGAGGTCACTTTGAATTTTGTTTCTGTCCTCCAGAGTATTAGCTGTTCCACCCAACTTTGTGTCATCTGCAAATTTGATAAGCATTCCCTGTACCTCCTCATCCAAGTCATTAATAAAAATGTTGAAGAGCACTGGGCCCAGGACTGAGCCCTATGGTACCCCGCTTGTTACCTCTCCCCAGTTTGAGAAGGAACCATTGATAAGCACTCTTTGAGTCCGATTCTGTAGCCAATTGTGGATCCACCTGATAGTTGTTCCATCTAGCCCACTTTTAGCTAGCTTGCTAATCAGGATATCATGAGGCACTTTGTCGAAAGCTTTGCTGAAGTCCAGATATATGATGTCCACAGCATTCCCACAGTCCACAAGGGAGGTTACCCGATCAAAAAATGAGATCAGATTAGTCTGGCAGGATTTGTTCTTGACAAATCCATGCTGGCTTCTAGTAATCACTGCATTGTTTTCAAGGTGCTTGCAGACTGACTTCTTTATAATCTGCTCCAAAAATTTTCCCCGGAATTGATGTCAGACTGACTGGCCTATAGTTCCCAGGTTCTTCCTTCTTGCCCTTTCTGAAGATGGGAACAACATTTGCCCTCCTCCAGTCATCTGGCACGTCACCTGTCCTCCATGATTTCTCAAAGATAATAGACAGTGGTTCTGAGAGTTCTTCTGCCAGTTCCTTTATTACTCTAGGATGCAGTTCATCAGGCCATGGAGATTTAAACTCATTCAGAGTAATCAGGTGCTCCTTGACCATTTGCCTATCAATCTCAAGCTGCAATCCTGCCCCTACAGTCTGCACTTCAGGTTTGCCAGGGGGGTCATAGACCCTCTTTTGGGAGAAGACCGAGCCGAAGTAGGAATTGAACACTTCTTTGTCTTCTGTTATCAATTTGCCATCCTCATCGCGTAGTTGAACCACCACTTCTTTCTTCTGTCTTTTACTGTGCATGTATCTGAAGAAAGCTTTCTTGTTGTGTTTAGCATCCCTTGCTAACCTTAGCTCATTCTCAGCTTTAGCCTTCCTGACACTATTCCTGCAGTTCTGTCCTACCTGCCTGTACTCTTCCCTTGTAGCCTGTCCTTCCTTTCTACTTTCTATACGTGTCCTTTTTTGTTTTCAGGTCATCTTTGAGTTTATTGTGAAGCCACATTGGCTTCTTCTGTTGCCCTCTGCCTTTTTTCCTTGTGGGAATCATTTGCAATTGTGCCTTTAAAATTTCCTTTTTAAAAAACTCCCACCCATCCTGGGCTCCTTTTCTCATTAGAGTCTCTTGCCATGGGATCTTACTTATCATTGTTCTGAGTTTGTTAAAATTGGCTTTCCTAAAATCCAGGGTACGTGTTTGGCTACACTCAGCTTTTGCTCCCCTTAGAATCAAGAACTCAGGTATAACATGGTCACTTTCTCCCAGAGTTCCCGAAACTGCCACTTTATCCACTAACTCGTCTCTGTTGGTTACCTATTCCATATTTATAATTCTCTAGGACCAGTCTCTGGGCAGTATCCAATGCTGCCTCCATGCTAGCAGGACCTACCACTAACACAATGAGAAACTAGAGGTTCCCGAAACAAGCAGAAACCTTAGTTTCCTGAACAGGGCAGATCAGCAGACCTTGCAGAAGAGAGCTCCACTGATCTGGCCCATTCCAGAAACTAGTATTTCTGCTCCTTTCTGGGGTTGCTTTAGGGAGTGCTACTGTAGGGATGTCAAAGAAATCCATAACAGATTCAAATGAGTTCAGAATCAGATTTCTATTAATCTGACCAGTGGATTCCACAGCAGACCGACGTTTCCTGAGTCATGTGGAGTCCACCATGGACTTGTGGACCAGTTTTTTACTTTCTGGAATGTTACACAAATTTAATCATAGAAAAAGACAAAAAAAAAAAATTTTAAACACAGATTGAAAATGCGCATTCCCTCCCCCCATAGGGTAAAGCATGAAAATGCACGCGGGGGGGGGGGGATTTGTGCATTTTCAGAAGTGCAAATTTGCACAAGTACACACGAACACAAGTTCAGGAAATTGGGGGGGATCGATTTTGTCAGTGAGCAATCCACAAAACACATACAGAACGGATTTAACAAAATCCATACATCCTTAAGTGCTAGTTCCTGTTGCGTTAGCAGTTGGCTCCTTGGACACAGTAGAATGAGTGGAGGCACAGCAGCAGTATTGGATACTGCCCTCTCTGTTATTTACGGGCACATCTGAACTTCAATTCCCCTTTTCTTTGTTTAGGCTTTTAGCAGTAAGCTGGAAGTGCAGGAATGGTGGCAGGAAAAAGCATGTGTGACTGTTTTTTCCAGGGGACCCTGTGCTGACATCCAACAGCCAACACTTTGTACAGCCCTTTGATGAGTTTTCATAGACTTTTACTAACAGAAGTTGATCTAGCAACTTTGTATTACTATTCTGTTTATTGTTCCCTATGGCAAATCCCTTTTTACATAGTGTAGGGGCACCTCTGAAATGCAGCTCCCCATGTTTCGGTTTAGGTCCCACAATGGCTCGTTTCCTGATCCTCAACAAGTTTACCACACTTAGGTATGTTTACAGCTCAACACTATAGATTATTTGTGAATCTATTGCAGGGGTAGGCAAACCTCTTGGGCCATGAGCATATTTGGCACTTTGAGAAAATGTCCTAGGCACCACCACAAAATGGCTGCCATGGGAGGCAAGGCAAAGGACAAGTAAGCTGCCCAAAAGACTGAGTACAAGGCAGAGGCAGGGTCAGATCCCCAAAACACTAAACAACTCCTTTGAACCCACAGTTTCCAGCACCAACAACCTATTTCACGGTGATCCTAGCTGCCGGTAAGAAAATGTGTTAATTGGGAGTGGGGGGAAGCGGGAGGGGTAGGGCACCTTGGTGGGTGCCAAGAAAGGTGCCCAGGGGCACATCTGTGCCCATGGGCTCCACGTTGCCTACCCATGCGCTATTGTATACTTTTAGTAACACTGTGTATTTTTCTATGCTATTTCATTCTTTGTTGCTAAAAAAATTTGTGCAGAATTTTGAAGCTGGAAATTGTTTATCACTTTTATTGTTGTGTGATTATTACTGTACTTTATTGTTTTATTGTTTGTACGTTGCCCAGGGAACATGGTTATTGGGCAGAATATAAATGCAGCAAATAATAAATGCTTACTGAGAAGTAAGTGCCTTTGAGTCAAATTGAACTTTCACCCAAGTAAGTGTGCAGAGGGCTGTGTGTGCCTGTTTCCCAGCAGAACTGATCCTGCTGGAAAAGAGGGCGCATGAGATTCATTCCCCACATGCCTCCTTTCCCAGCAGAATCACTGAGAGGAAAAAGCCTCTCCCTCCTCCCAGCTACCATTAGCTGGGATGGCAGGATTTGGGGGGAAGCTTTAACTTAACACACACACCCATCCCAGCAACCTGGATCGGAATGGCCTCCTTCTAAAAAGCCTCCTTCATTTCTAAAGCCAAATGTGTCAGGGTACTCTTCTTACATGCATTAGTGTAATGTGTAATTTGCCCTTCAGTATAGCCAAAAACAGACTTCTGAAGCCTAGGGAAGATACTTATTGCAATAGTCCAGTTATACCTTATTGTTAATTCCTGAGGCATACTAATCGGATACTTTAACATGGCAAAATGCAGTTTGGTGATCTGCTTCATCTCTAGCTGAGGCAGGCAACACAAACAGATGCTTGTTTCATAATGGAAAAATCCATAGAGAAAACTGAGTATCCTCTCAAGACAGGAGGGGCACTCCTATCCAGCCTGCCAGATGTAAGAAAACAGCAACTGCCTTGCTGCCGGATCAGACCACAGGTAAATCTAGTCCAGCACTCTTCCTCACAAACAGATATATCTCCTGTTGTTTCCCCCCAGCATTTGATTATGAGAGCTTTGTCCAGTTTGTTTGTTTGTTTGTTTATTATATTTATACCCTGCCTTTTTTCCTGCAAGGAACCCATGGCGGCTTACATAATCCTCCTCCTCCTCTCCATTTTATCCTCACAACAACCCTGTGAGGTAGGTTAGGCTGAGAGTCAGTGACTGGCCCAAAGTCACCCAGTGCCAGTGAATTTTGTGGCTGAGCGGGGACTAGAACCCAGATCTCAAAAGTCCTAGTCCAACACTCTCACCACTATGCCACACTGGCTCAGTTTTGGGCACCACACTTTAAGAAGGATGTAGACAAACTGGAGAGGGTTCAGAGGAGGGCAACAAAGATGATCAGGGGACTGGAAACAAAGCCCTATTTGGAGAAACTGAAAGAACTGGGCATGTTTAGCCTTCAGAAGAGGAGAATGAGGGGAGATATGATGATAGCACTCTTCAAGTACTTGAAAGGTTGTCACACAGAGAAGGGCCAGGGTCTCCTCCATCATCCGAGATTGCAGGACACGGAATAATGGGCTCAAGTTACAGGAAGCCAGACTCCGCCTGGACATTACGAAAAATTTCCTGACTGTTAGAGCAATACGCCAATGGAACCAATTCTAGGGAGGTGGTGGGCTCTGCCACACTGGAGGCATTCAAGGTGCAGCTGGACGGCCATCTGTCAGGGATGCTTTGACCTGGATTCCTGTATTGAGCAGGGGGTTGGACTCGATGGCCTTGTAGGCCCCTTCCAACTCTACTTTTCTATGATTCTGTGATTCTATGTCCAGTAGCTGCCTCTTTTTAGGTGGAAGTTTTAATATGGATAAACTTTGTATTAGAACAGTCTTTGATATTTTCTGATGTAGTATTTATAGGCCCCTTCCAACTCTACTATTCTATGATTCTATGGTTTACTGCCCATGAATACAAGGGTCCAATTTTTAGTTATTATGGCTAACAGCAACTGAAAGACAGATCCTCCATGGAAGTGTCTGTGGCTGAAGTCCTGTGCACGCATGCATGAGCGTAAGTGCCACCGAATATGGAGGGGGGGCACTTACGTCTACTATAGGATTGTGCTATAAATTGCTTTAACAGAGGCCTTTGGGATTCACAGTGGATGCCCACAGACGCAGAAGGGAGCTCCGCTGACTTGTTCCGATCCGGAAATGAGCGTTTTTGGGGTTACTTTACGAAGCGCTAACTCCCCGTTGCGCAAGTGGTGGGTCCCTCTGGCGCAATACAATCAGTGGGTGTGCAGCAGCCCTGTTGGATACTGCCCCTTATATGGAGAATAAGGTTTTGTTTTTCTCCCCTTATAAACTGGAAGAATGGAACAAATTGTACCCTGGGGCTCGCACTAGGAGCCTGACTCCAATCCAATCCAATCGCCTATTGCAAAATTATATATTAGGTGCACAGATTCTGAAGTTCTGCAGTAGGTTCCACTGAAAAGAGGCAACCGTGTTCCTATCCAAGCAAAAGAGAGAGAAGACTTTTTTTTCCCTTTTTGTTCTTGGCACATGAAACTGTTGTGTTCTCTCCCTTCTAGAAGAGCATTCATAATCACCGAATCATAATGAAAGGTGGAGCAGTCATTTTCATGCAATGCAAATAATATTATTTTTTTTAAGAATGAAAGAAAGAACTGTACCATGGGCAGCCAGTATAACATTGGTCCTACTGCATAGATGACCACAAGCACCAATATGCAAGATATTAGAGAAGCCACCTAAAAACAATTGGAAAGGAAAAGCATAAATAATTACATTATTCAAATTCTAAAGCACATCTAAAACAAAATGAAACTGTTTGGTTTGTCAAAGTTGCTGAGCATAACAAAACACTGCAGACACATAAAAATTCAAGGAGCCAGGAAAGGGGATTTTGGCTCTCACATAGTCTGTAGATTGGAAGCATCTGAAGATAATTTAAGATTTGACCCGTGGTGGGTTATTCTTTGCCCACCAAAAAAAGTAAATCCATGGATCAAATACAACAAAAGAAGGCTCACTGTTTGATCACAGATACACAGGCAGAAACCACTGATGTGCAGCTTCTGAACTGGAAAATGTATGCTATACTGTATGTCATATAGGCACAGAGCACTCGGAGCAGTATTTACCCAAACAATGAAGTGTGTTCACTGTGTGCTTGGATTTCCATAACAGTTGCAATCCAAAGACATGTATAAACATTCAAGTCTCACCAAAATCAATGGGACGTCGGGTGCAGCTACATGTTATCTGCATACATGTGTAACAAAAGCCCACCAGCTCTTTTCCTGAGGTGGGGTAGGGGGAGGGAGACATAGAACAGAGAAGAGGCAAGCAGGGGAAGGATCAAGCACCCCTCCGGCCACCTCTTCCCTCTAAAGCAGCTGCTGGGCTTTTATTATTTATCCCAGCCTTCCTCTAAGGATCTCAAGGTGGCATGCATAGCTGGTTCCTCCTCCCTTTTATTCTCACAGCAACCCGATGAAGCAGGTTAGGGTGCAACTGGCCTTTCACAAGGACATTCAGTTCAGTGTCTACTGCAGCCACTGCCGCAGCGAGGTCCGTGGCGTCCAGGGCACCATCTGCAAGGGCTTTGTGTTCCGGGGTGCCACCTGCCACGAGGCCATGCGACTCGCATGGCAGGCTGGTGACTCCTATGCCAGTGGGGCTCCTCATCCATTGCAGCATTTATTCTGAGCTATCCATGGTGCTCCATGGTGGTGAACCTATTTTGGGGATGGAGGTCAGCACCATGGATAGCTCCTATAAAGCTCAGAATAAAAGCTACAATGGATGAGGAGCCCCACTGACACAGGAGTCACCAGCCTCCCCTGTGCATGAGGCTCCTCCAACTTCCAGCACCAACAACCTATTTCACGGTGATCCCACGGTAGACTAGCGAACTGTTAGGTGCACCTAACAGTTGAGTCAGGATTTGAACCCAGGGCTCCCTGGTCAAAGTCTGACACTCTAGCCACCGCAGCATGCTAAGACCTTGGCTAACACGTTTACATATAATGTGGAGTTAGGTCTTTAGAACCCTGTCTCAGATGTTACACCACTGATTTCCATGAGGCATACTTCAAAGCAAGTATACTTAGATTGGTTTCTTTATGCAAGTAATTCACATTTCACTGATGGTGCTTCTTATTTTGTCTTTGCCACTCTACATGCAGGAGGAGTTTGGTTTTATGAATCCTTCATTTTGTCTTCAGGCACCTAATAATGGAACTACATATTATGGAAAGTGAATGGCTACCATCAAAAACAGCACCCACCACAGGGCCCAAGCATCATTTGCTGGGGGCGGGGGCAATACAAACTTGTACCACACGCCCCCTCCAATTGGATGGGATGTGTACTATGATCCCATCCCGTACGTACAACCTCATGAGTCATGAAATAAAAGTTTCCATAACCATTATAATTTTTAAATTTCATTTTCTACAATTCTGAATGCATACAATGGCCCACACTGGGGCTTTTCTACCATGCCCCCAAACACCCCCCCCATCTCCTGTCTTTGTTTCTGTTTTTGCTATTTTTGTTTAACGTAACATCCAGCCTGGAGTAGAATCGTACAAAGCTCGCTATTTTTGCAATTGTTTTGATTTTTTAATTATTTTTCGAATGGACCAATTTGTGTCCCTCCACTTATTTTAGTTCCTTTTGTTTAACCCCCTTATGGTTCTGGCTCCTTGATTTGCATTTACAGACAAATCTTGCAGTATGGTCTGAATCTGTGTGTCTAGACATTTACTCACATATCTTTTGGGCCTGCAAAAATCCTACCGGCACCACTGGCTCCCACTGACCCTGGGATCAATGTCTCTGATTATGATGGTACTTTCCCCCTCCCTACAGCTGTCCTCCCCTCCATCCTATGCACAAGTTTGTTCTGGGACTTGAGAGAGCATGTCACACATATAGGAAAGCACAACTCTCTGGGTGGTTTCACATGACACGGCAACCCACACTGTGGCACAAGCCACGCAGTGTGGGTTATTTGCCCCAGGCCCCACGATGTGCCCAACATATGATGGGACACATCGTGGGTCCTTGTCTACCTCCTCCCTCCCTCAGTCCTCCCACCAGTATCGCAGGGGACACTGCGGGAGGAATGATGCGTGGGGGAGCAGGGATCGCTTCAGCCAGCTATGCAGCCGGCTGCAGTGATCTCCCCTCCCCGCCACTGCACCGAGCCCTTTCACACTCTGTGCAGCAGCGGGGAAAGGGGGGGCAGCAATCGTTTCATGGGCAGCGGGGAGAGGAGGTCGCTTCAGCTTTGGCACTTTGAGGGCAGTTGTCAGCAGCACTCGCCAGCTAGTCGCTTGGCGAGAGCAGCAAGGGGATTTTGCCACTCCTGCCAAGCGGTTTGCTTGTAGCTGGGCTTGACCCACGTTGGGTCGTGTTGTCTGGGTTCGGACAACACGACAACCCATCGTGGGTGAAACAAACCCAACTACAAGCCATGGGTTTTCAGGGTGCCTTATAAGCCTTATTCTTATAAGGGTGCCCTTATTCTCTTTTACTACACAGCAGGAAGAAGAGTGGGGATGTAGTTCTAGACTAACTGCCAACCGAGCCAGGGTCTGCCTGAGTGTGAGCAAACAACTATATTTTTAGGGAGTGCTTATTTAGTACTTGGATCTGATTCTTATTAGTACCATGACCTGTTTTAAAATATGCTGTGTTAGTAGATAGTTATTACTCTCCAGAGCTGATCAGTTATTCTGTACAGGCCATTCTCTCCTTGGGTGGGGACAGTCTCCCTTTTGCTTGCTTTTCTTGATTTGCTCTGTTTGCTTTATGACAATCTGATGACTGGATTCAGCCTGTGGAAACTAAACTGATCAGCTTTGGTTGCCAAGACAGAGGACTGTTTGGTTTGTCAATTATTTTCAATGCACTTTGTGTCTGTGTCTAGCCTGTGAAATCACACTTCCATTGTTGTTTTCTTTCCTTTCTGTTATCTGTCTCCATTATGGAGAGCTCCAGTGGTTGGCCATATGCCTTCAGGTATGTTCCAAAGCTTTCACTGGTGGATACAAAAGGGTCAGGGTTTTGTTTTTTGTTTTTGTCTTCCGCAGGAGGAGGAAGACGTCTTCTAGAGCAGGCAACTTGTGGCCCTCCAGATGTCTTGGGCTACAACTCCTATGGTTGCTCAGCATTGGCTACATTGGCTTGGGCTGATGGAAGTTGTAGGCCAAAACATCTGGAGGGCCACAAGTTGCCCACCCGTGTTCTAGAGATACCACCCAAAGACCTCACAATAACAAATGCAGGGAGTATCCCAGGAAACAGCAACTACTATTTTCCCCCCAGGACATAATTTCACTTCAGTAAGTCAGCTACATGGATGGCACAATTGTTCTCTGCCAGTAAACGCAGCTGATAGAGAACATACTGAATCATCCTGATCATATCAACTTTTGGGATCAGAGGTGCAAAAATGCTACAACCAATTCACTACATTAAAGCACAAGTCCCTGAGGAATTTTCAGTTGCTACCCAGGAACTTTGACTTGTTCCATCAGTGAATAGAAGACGATTCTCAGTTATTCTGGATTAACACATTGTCAAAAACTACCAATTGCTAATACTCTTTTCACAAATCACTAACGCAAGTCATAAGTTCATACATAAGGCATTGTGAGTGTGCACATGCATACACACACACACTCACAATGCCTTGTTGTGCATGAATAAGATTCCCCCTTTTACCACACTAACTAACCTGATTCAACTAATGAAGACTAAACGAGGCGTTTTTCACATCCTCCCATGTCCACCTAAATTGTATTGGTGTAAATTTATACGTAACAGCTCAAATAACTATTGACTGGATTACAGCTATGATGTTCAAACATACATTCTTTGGAATTTGAATCCATGGTAAACATTACTGTAGTGAGGAACCAGACCCTACAAGAGATAGGATCTGAGAACCAAAATACTGAGCATGAAATGTAATTGTGATCCAGAAGAGTTTTTCCCTATACTGGCAGAACAGTACTTTGCAAGTGGCTAAATTATTATTGACTCATACACGTTAGCATATTATACTCTGGAATTATTCTGCCAAAGTACATGTTCCTCGTAACTGAATAAATTTTCTGTGGTTAGAAATCAAGTGTAAACAACACCAGAGTCTGAAGAAACTGAATATGTCAGCCTATACCACAACCAGCACAGAGTGAAATAGGCACAGAATGACGTACAAGCACAGAGCAACAAAGGGCAATATCTGGGTTTTTAAGTTATTTATTCCAAGGAATGGCCCCATGAACCACAGCACTAGCAAAGAGATGCTGGAATCCAGGCTTACTGCACCATTGCGTCATAGCTTCGTGCTATGTAACAGTGCCAGTAACAGTGCCAGTCACCACCAACAGATGAGGCATGGAAAGTATAGAAGACAGGAGTGAGGGTGGGGGGAAGGACTAGGGAGAAATCGTGAGCCATACTAAGGGAGCATTTGAATCAGTAGCTTTACAGCCATAGCTGGCTGGGGCATGCTGGGAGTTGTAGGCCAAAAACATCTGGGGACCCAAGGTTGGAGAACACTACTTTACAGGGACCAACCAGAAGGTTGGTCCCTGTAAACCAGACTTCCCCAACTTGGTGTCCTCAAGATGTTTTGGACTTCAACTCCCAACAACCGCAGCCAACGTGGCAAATGGTCAGGGAGCCTGCAATCCAAAACATCTAGAGGGCACCAGGTTGGAGAAGAAGACTGCTGTAAACTATAACTGAGAGCACAGGGAGTCTGGGTAGATACCTATTCTTCCACAATAGCCCCTCACTTAGTGGAGAAAATTAGCCTAAGTGATTAAAGGCGAGCACATGTATGGATTGCAACTGGAAAGAACTGGAGTCCTACTCTCTATGGCAGGCAGGCGGGTGACAACTGAGTGGGAAAAGCCCATGTAACTGGCCCACACATCTGGTTCTAGTATTTAGACACACACCGTATCTGCTTGGGAGCGCATCAAAAGAAAGCAGAATACATACAAACGCACCGGGGGGGGGGGGGGAGACCGGGATGGTGAGAGTAAGTGAAAACAAATCAGGTGGGTTCACTTCAGAATGCAGACAGAACAAAATTCTTGAGCATCCCTAGTAGAGAGCACACGTTTTACTGTGTAAGGTGAAAATCCCAGGTTCAAGCAGCAGCATCTCCAGTAAGAGGCTCTCAGCAAGCATTGCTGGGAAAGACCTTTCACCTAAGACTAGGAGAGCTGTTTCTGCTTAGGGTTCAATGGGCCTTTGGACTGCCTCAGTATAGCACATCTCTTAATATATTTTCCTTGTGGGATCGTTCCCCTAAATTTGATTGGCAGACATTACTTTTGCTAAAGCAGCTTGGGAGAGTTAAGCTCACTTCCTTTCCCCTTCATCCTTCCAATGTAGCAAGCGTCTGCGTTTATGAAATTCCCCATGAATTTCATGAAGGATCTCTCAAGTGCCCACCATTAATGACAATGTAAGGCAGGGGCCGGAGTTTTAAAGGCCAATATTCCCAACCCCACCCTGACAACATGAATCGGTTACCTGAGTTTTTGCTCCAGTGCTGTACAGAAGTGCGGTACGCCCCATGGCTGCTGCACTCGGTATGCAAAAGAAAAACGAAGGGATCACATTGCTGAGGCCATGAGCCAAGAATTCCTGGAAAGTTTTGAAAAAGAACGTAAGCACACTGGAAGAGTTCTGCTGGATCGGACTAAGTCAAGACCAAGTATCCTGGGATGCACTATCAAGTCAAGACCAAGTATCCTGGGATGCACTGGGCATACATAGTAGCCTCTTGGACCTCAAGGTCTTCAGCATGAAGATGGAGCTATCTTCATGGCTTCCAAGAAGTACAATGGGTCATACAGAGGAGGTGAAAATGGCAGGAGGGACACTAAACTCTGAAGCCTCTAGCTGAGTGGCAATGTGGTACTCACTGCACTGGGGCTTATAGGTCTCTTGGCAGGCCTAGCATAGCCCAGGATCATACTCTGGACCTACTTTCTCAATATCTAGAAGTCCCCCTGCAATTTAATCCAGGTACTCCCAATTATTTTTGGATAACTTTTGGAGGAGTCCCCCCATCTCTATTAACTACCCCTAAATATTTATAAGCCATGTGCAACAGCCTGGTCGGCTAATGCAGAAATAAACTTGTATTAACTACCGTACCCATCATCTACTGACATCATGCCAGTGCAAATGCATTCTTAAGACTGACTGTATGGACATGCCATATTCCTGGTAGGTTCCCAGTTGGAGCATGTTCACCAAAATGTGGTATCAGCAGAAACATGAATGACAAAACACCCTTTACCTGGTTATCATCCACAGAATAGTTGAACTTTTTAGCAGAGGCCTGTGCGAGAGCTAGCGATGCTACATAACCAACTAATGCCACTCCAAATGCTTCTGTAACTACTTCAGGGAGGATATTCATGGGTGGAGGCCTTGGTGGAGGTATACTGTAAAAGTAAGGACAATCCTATGTGGTGGAGGATGTTATGCATTAGAATAAGAAGGCAAATGTGCCAGTAGTGACAAAGGCACTATCAAACTTAGAAAACTACTGCCGATGCAACGGTTCCGAACATGAAAACCACAGTGAAACCATCTATACTGAAATAGAAGGACATTAAAATCTGCAGTCACATTGCTTATAACATTTGCAGGCATGCAGTGCATAAGGTCCAAGGGCCTCTTTATCCACACATCTTTTGTGTGTAATAGGCAGCACGATCCTACGAGGCTGCCCATAACCCTCCAAACCCGGAGGATTACGGGCATCCTAGTGAGGGCGGGAGGAGCACGACTGATAGGATATCTGCTGTGCTCCCTTCACCCTCAAAAACATCTAGATGGCTGATTTTGGTCATCTAGAGGTTTTACCTCTCCTTGTGAGGAGGAGAGGCTGAGACACCCCCTGGATTCCTCAGAATCCAGTGGAACCTCGCTCCTCCCCTCCCCGCTCCTGGGAACGCCCACCCCATGGGGGAATCAAAGACAGTCTTCTGTGTTCAGTTCCCAGCCAGCGCAGAAATATCACACTGGCAGGGGGGGGCACTCCACAGCATTGTGACCTCGGAAGGGATTTCCAAGGTCGCAGTGCCTTCCAGGCCCAATCCTATGTCCCTGCAGACAAGGTCGGAGGGACATAGGATTGCCCCCTAAGATATTTTATGTTTGAAGCATACCAGGGACAGGGCCTTTTCAGTGGTGGCTCCACAACTGCGGAAATCCCTCCTTGGGAAATTCAGCCAAGCCCCCTTTCTTGCTGCTTTAAAATGGTCTCTGAAGACATTTTTTTTTTAATTTTGCAAAGCCTTTTATAAACTGTTTTCTGCTATCTCTTACACTATTATGAGGATGAGTTTTTTATTTGTTTTATTGTGTTTTTATTTATTTTATTTATTTATTATATTTATACACCGCCTTTTTTCCTGCAAGGAACCCAAGGCGGCTTACATTTTATCCTCACAACAACCCTGTGAGGTAGGTTAACAGAAGTGTTATTGTCTTGTGGTTTTTAATTGGGATTTTTTTATTTTTAAAGGCAAGGTACAAATGACTAAAATAAATAAATAAATAAGTACAGCATGTATGTGACAAACACATGTTTGCAAATATATGTAATACCGGTACACTTGTCAGGGAAACAGGATTGAATGTGGTCCTCTGTTGAGTGTACACTTGGTGGCACACCCTAGTTTGCTGTCACATAATGACCATGTTCAGATGATCATATCTTAATGAGGACAGGTTGCTTACCTGTAACTGTGGTTCTTCGAGTGGTCATCTGTGCAGTCACACATATGGGCTCTGCGCCTGCGCGGAGACCGTTTCGGGAAGATTCTATAGCTGAGGCAAATTGGGCGGGAACCCCTCCCCCCACGCGTCTCCTCTCGCAGGTTCCCGCCCTCTCCCTCAGTTCCCCTGAGACCGCCATCGCGATCCCAGAGTTAAGGGAGAACATATAGGAAGAAGTTTTCCCAATCCATGATATCAATACCGATAGTCGAATTCGATGGTGTTACACGGTATTGAACAATCGAACGCCCAAGGGTCCCGGTTCAGTACACCATCGAACTCGACGGTGACACCGATGCGGGGATGGATGGGCGGGTTGTGTGACTGCACAGATGACCACTCGAAGAACCACAGTTACAAGTAAGCAACCTGTCCTTCTTCTTCGTGGTCTCTGTGCATCACGCATATGGGCAGAGTAGCAAGCTGACTTACCGGTGGAGGGTCGGTGTCGTAGTTACTGGAGGACCGAGGAAAGGACAGCTTTGCCAAAAGCATTGTCCCTCTGGGACCGGACATCGACCTGGTAATGAGTCACGAATGTTGAAGGCGTGGACCAAGTAGCCGCCTTGCAAACATCAGTCATAGAGACACCTCTTGCAAAAGCCGTAGAGGTTGAAATTGCTCTGGTGGAGTGAGCTCGTATCGAGACAGGTATTGGTAGTCTTTTGAGCTCGTATGCTAATTTGATGCAGCTCACGATCCAGGAAGAGATTCTCTGACTCGAGGTCGGAGCGCCCTTTGAAGGACCGCCGTAGCAAACGAAAAGACGGGGAGACTTTCTAAGGGACTCGGTTCACGCCTTGTAGAATACAAGGGCCCTCCTGACATCCAGCATATGTAGTTGGCGTTCCAAAGGGGACGTTGGAGTTGGAAAAAATGCTGGCAAGATGATGTCTTGATTTAGATGAAAATTAGAGACTACTTTAGGTAGGAACATCCTTGTGAAAGTTAAGGTATGGTGGATCTACCCTTAACGCCGCTAGTTCAGAGGCTCTCCTAGCGGAAGTGATTGCTATGAGGAATGCAGTTTTAAATGAGACCAGCCGAAGATCTGCGGTAGCCATGGGTTCGAAAGGTTTCGACATGAGCATTTGCAGGACCAGTTGAAGGTCCCAGACCGGAGTGATTGATCGAACTGGAGGTGTAATGTTCTTTAATCCCTTCATGAATTGTTTCACCAGGGGGTATGAAAACAAAGTAAATCCGTCTTTACCAGTATGGTAAGCTGATAAAGCCGCTAAGTACACTTTTAGGGAACTGATTGTCAGGCCTTTGTGTTGTAAATGAAGGAGGAATTGCAGTACTTGAGGGATAGGAGTGCTAGAATAGGGCACTTCGATTTCCCCAAGGTACTCACAGAAGGCTTTCCACTTCCTAGCATAGGAAATTCTAGTGGACGGTTTCAAAGCCTCTCGCAAAACCAGCTTCAGTTCTGGGGGAAGGGAGCTCGGTATCGTATGCGCCATGCCGTGAGTTTCAGAACGGTCGGATTTGGGTGAGGCAGCGTGCCTCGGGCTTGGGAGAGCATCGTTACCGCGTTTGGCAGGTGAAGGTATTCTCCTTCTGACAGGCGAAGGAGAGGAGCGCGAACCATGGTTGTCTTGGCCACCAAGGGGTCACTAGGATGCAGCTTGTGCCATCAGACTGGATCTTCGAGACGACCCGGGTCAGCAATGGAGTCGGTGGGAACATGTAAAACAGAGCCCCTGACCAGTCGATGAGGAACGCATCACTGATCGATGCTTTGTCGTGGCCCGCCCTGCTGCACAACGTCTTGCACGCTGCGTTCTCCATAGTGGCGAATAGATCTACTGTTGGGGTACCCCACTGACGAAAAAGGTGTTGTCGAATCCGATCCTCGAGTTGCCACTCGTGAGAGCTGATGGATACTCTGCTGAGGACATCTGCCAGGGTGTTGTCTTTCCCAGCGATATGGATAGCTCTCACCGATATCCGACAGGGAATCATCCAGTTGAATATACGAAGGGTGAGGTTGGTCAGGCGAAGAGAACGAGTGCCGCCTTCCTTGTTTAGGTAGGCTACCACTGTTGTATTGTCCGTGACCACCTGTACTCGTTTTCCCTGCAGTACGGATTCGAGAGACCTCATCACATTCCAGACTGCCTGCAGTTCTAATACATTGATGTGCTTCCCACGATCCTGTGGAGGCCAGGAGCCTTGCACTTTGTGGGAACTGCAGTGTGCTCCCCAGCCCAGGACAAGGGGATCTGTCGTGAGCGTGAGTGCTGGCGGTGCAGGTCGAAATGGGAGCCCTTTTGCCAGGTTCCCCAAGTCAGTCCACCAGTTCAGGGACTGCTTGATGATGGCCGGGATAGACAATCGAGTTCGATGAGCATTCGTCTCGGAATCAAACGACCTTACGAACCAGTTTTGAAGTTGACGCATGCGGAGTCGGGCAAGGGGGACGACTGATATCGAAGATGCCATGAGTCCGAGAAGTTGTTGTATCGCATGGGCCATGCACGAAGTTGCTTTCTGAAGTCTTAACGCAAGGGTAAGTATCTTTGTAATTCTGTCCTTGGGTAGGAAGGCGAGACCGACGGTAGAGTCCAGCAGTGCCCCGATGAATTGGATCCTCTGAGTAGGGTGAAGTGTGGACTTTTTCTCGTTGAGACAGAGTCCAAGAGAATTCAGCATGTCGATAGTCAAGCGGAGAGAGTTTCGCAGTTCTGGAGCAGATGGTGCGACTATGAGCCAATCGTCCAGGTAAGGATAAAGCGTCACTCCCTGAATCCGGAGGGCCGCGCAGACTACGGCCATGCATTTGGTGAAAACTCTCGGTGCCGTCGAAAGACCGAATGGAAGAACTTGAAACTGGTAAGTGTCGGATCCGACTCTGAACCTCAGATATTTCCGGCTGTCTCGATGAATCCCGATATGAAAATACGCATCTTAGAGATCGATGGATGCAAACCAGTCGGTCTTGCGGAGAAGAGGCAAAATCGATTGGAGAGTTACCATCCGAAACTTCTTGGGTGGAATGAAGAAGTTTACTGAACGTAGATCCAGGATCGGTCGGAGCCCTCCATCCTTCTTTGTCACCATGAAATACCTGGAATAAAGGCCGTCCTGATCAAGGTGAGGAGGGACCACCTGGATGGCCCCCTTGTGCAGCAAGGAAGCGACCTCTTCCCGCAGCGTCAGGGATGGCTGCGTGGTGCGGATGCCAATAAAAGGCGGGAGGGCGTCGAACTCGATCCTGTATCCATGTTGGATAATGTTCAGGACCCATCGATCGGTGGTAATTTTCTTCCAGGATGGAAGGAAGAGGGATAGTCGAGTTCCAAACTGAGGTCAAGCCGGGAGGATCGGAGCACAGATGTCGGTCAGGCCTTCGCATAAGTCAAACACGCCGTTTTTGAAAGTCGCCTCCTTTATGGGAGCCCCGGTACCGTTGTTGCTGGTACTGACGACTCAGTGCCCGGGGCTGCTGTGGACGAGTACGACTGTCCTGCCACTGCTGCTGTTGATGGCCCGGTTGGGCAGAAGCTATAGCGGCCGGATACGGAGCCCACCTGCGGCATCTGAAAGGTTTGGAGGAGGGTGGTGGAAGCAGACCCATCTTCCTCGCGTTCACTCGGACTTTTTGTACTGCGTCGAGGGAATCGTCCGTCTTATCGTTGAATAGGTTGATTCCATCAAAGGGTAAGTTTTCTATCTTCGCCTTGGTCTCCGTCGTCAAGGTCAAGGATCGGAGCCAAGCGTGGCGGCGCAGGGCGACAGCACTTACTAGTGATCTTCCATGGCAGTCTCCCTGGTGCCTGGCTGTATGTATCTGCTGTCTGGAGGTATTTGTAGCCTCGGCCTGGAAGACGCGAGCCAAGTCCCTTTTCTCGTCAGGTAAATAATCGATTAGGCTTCCCATTTTCTCCCAAAGGAAAAGCTGGTACCTCGCCATGGTAGCTTGATAGCCGGCAACTCGGATCCCTAGAGCACTCGAGGTGTAGACTCTTCTTCCAAAGTTGTCTAGGCGCTTTCCTTCGGGGTCAGAGGGGATGGAGTGTTGCCTCCCCGATCTGGATTGGGCCGACTCGACGATCACCGAGTTAGGAGTGGGATGGGAGAAAAGGAACTTGGCTGTGTCTGGCCGAATCTTGTAAAGCGCATCAAGGCGCTTTGCTGCAGGTGGGGCTGTGTACGGTGAATTCCATGAGCCCTGTACTGTCTCCAGCATCGTTGGGGTGATTGGCAGCAGCGTCGGGCCCAATGACGATTTGGAGACTGCGTCGAAGAGCGGGTCGACAGTTTTCTTTTCTTCGACTGCAGTCTCGAGACCTAGGGCCTGGGCCATTCGGAGGACCTGGTCTTGGAACGTGCCCATGTCCTCAGAGGGGGACACGGCGGCTTGGGTCGAGACGTTCTGGTCCGGGGACGTCGACGACAGGGACAAGGATAATAGCGAATCCGAGTCGGAAAGGGGAGGCCCTGGAGTCAAGGACTTACGAGACTGAGACACTGCTGTTATTGACACAGTAGTCAGTTGGTCCTCCTGTCTTGCTGGTCAAACTGGAGGGGGAGACCACCTGGGACTCGCACGTGCCACTCCTCGTCTAGATGGAGATAGTCTAGAGTCCCTACAAGATGATTGTCGCCGAACCGGAGACCTGTCCCGAGACCGGTACCTGCTTGGCTGGTACCTATATTCGTCCGAATTCGTCGGAGATCGTCTATGATGATAGCCATATCGAGCCGTAGAGGAACACCTCGAGTCTCTAGAATCAAATGAGCGCTCTCTGTAGCGTGGACGATCCCGAGGCCAATGAGAGTCAGTAGATCTGGAAGACGCCCGATCCCGGGTAATCATGACTTCTTCGATCTCGAGGGATCTCGACCGGGTCCGAGGTGTACGAGCCCGTACACTACGGACCGGTGAGCAGTGAGCTGGAGGAGGAGTTTGGAGATTCCGCTCCGACGGCCTCGGATCCGATGGAGAGTCTAGTATCTCACCTTCCGATACTGAGAGTGCTAGAGCGGGGTTCTTCGAGCCCGAAGAACTCTTGGGAAGAGAAGAAGGCAATGGGTCCCTCGAGCCCGAGGGAGCCCCCGCAGGTGGAGGAGACTTCTGCCCAGCCAGGCTTTCTGCAGGCACGACGTCCGTCGATTCAGGAGCTAGCGTCGATCTCAAGCCCGAGAGCGAAGCGGCTAACTTCTTTGCCAATCTCCTTGCCTTCTCCTTTTTCTCCTTGCTCCGTAATTTCG
The DNA here is from genome assembly GCA_021292165.1 of Shinisaurus crocodilurus. Classification (NCBI taxonomy): domain Eukaryota; kingdom Metazoa; phylum Chordata; class Lepidosauria; order Squamata; family Shinisauridae; genus Shinisaurus; species Shinisaurus crocodilurus. The sequence goes on along the minus strand of CM037880.1, from coordinate 191,126,779 downwards.
CCTCCTCCTTTTCTCTCCGTGCCTTTTTGATCTTGCTTTTCGAGATCATCGTCTCCATATATTTGTCCTGGGCGGCCGCTGAGGACACGGTATGGGACGGAGAGGTACTAGGCCACACCGAGGGGGTGGGCTGTTCCACAGGCGGTTGGAGAGCCTTTTTCCATAAAATGGCAGCCAATTTATCTGCCCTGTGCCTTCTTGCCTGCTTTATGAAGGCTTGGCAGTGGTGGCAGGTCTCCACGTTATGCCCCTCACTGAGACAGATGAGGCAAAGAGAATGTCCTTCCGCTGGCGGGAACTTAGTGTCGCATTTCACACATTTGCGAAATGGGGCTTTTGGAGCCATAGTCAGACGGAATTTAGTCGATCGATGATCCCATGATTAGAATTTAATTCTAATTTCTGGCCAGGCTCTACTTGGAACTTCTTTTGTGCCAAGCCCACTGAAATGGAAACTTATCTACCTCCCAAGGTAAACAAGAGAAACACAAGATGCACAAGAGAAACCTTTGGCATAGGATGTTCTCACTGCGTTTTTGATTCTGAAAAATATCAGCATTGCACGGTAATTATTATATTTTTATCTCACACTTCATCCAAGGAGCACGGGGGGGGGGGGGCTGAGATATAGTGACTGGTCCAGAGTTATCCAATGAGGTTCATGGCTGAGCGGGCATCAGAATCAAGATTCCATCTCAACCAAGTCTCCTCGGCTCAGGTCCACTGCTCTAACCACTACGCCATACCAACTCGCTATACTTACAAATTTGGGCAGGGCACTGACTTCCTCTGTAGTTTGGTTTGGACTTTGGGGGTGGTTTGGAACTATTGCTGTGCTGGCATTGTTATTGCCCACTCTCAAGATCCCAGTACAGCGTGGGGCTTGTGTGATCCCACCTCATGGTAACAGATTGGATTAGATGGGTTTTCTCGTCCTGTTTCAGCTCTATGAATCTACAATGCAGAGAAGCCCTGCCTTCCATTATTAATATAATTTGCCCAGAGCTGCAAATGTAACAACAAAAGGTGGCATGAGAATAATCTCATTCAAAGTGGCCAGAGGAAAAATAGCCAGCTTATTGCAGAGGAGACAACTGTGCAGTATTAAATCTCTGAATGGAAGGGTTCCCATTAATTCAGTGCAGGAACTGAAATTGCAGTTCTGAAGGAATTTCCTGATTTTATAGCCATAAAACCACAATCTACTTCCCCTTTTCGATTTTAAGCTTAGTTTAAGGAGGATCATTTTTAGGCAGCATTTGCATTCTTCAGTAATACAGTGTCTGCCAAATATCAAAATGTGCTGTCTTGTCTGCTGTTATTTAATAAAGTTGCACTAATATACTGAAATAGTAGTAATTCATATTGGTGGTCTTTGCCTTTCTCTTGTCTCTAAATTCCACATATTCCCAACCAACCATTATCCTTATCAGATGGTCAAAATCCTGAGCATCCCAAGAGAAAGAAGGATCATGGCCACTAAACTTGACCTCTACGTACTGACAATTCCTTTGTGAAAAGAGTCTATGAATGTATAAGCTACCTCCTTTGCAGGGTCCCCAATCAGATGGAGAAAGCCAAGGTTTAAACAACTTGAATCTCTGACGTGGAGGTCAGGGTTAGGCCCTGCCTACAAGGGAACTTTCACGTATTGAGGTTGGAGTGGGACTGTGAGCATAATCCTGCTCCCCCTCTCCAGATATTCAGCATTCCCACATTTCAACCATCTGAAAAATCTAATATTAAAACTCATGAGTCCAGGTATACAAAGTCCGGGTTTCACAGGTTGGACATTCCGTTCTGGAAAAACTAAGTCAACGAAGGGACCAATTTTAAATCTTATAGTTATAGAATAAGGACCATCAGAGCTGGGAGGCATTATTGCACGGATCACACTTACTACATGAGACCACCTGTGGGCAACGTGTGTCCCTCAGCCACTCTCCATGCGCCCCAGTGGGGTCCCAGGGAGCCCCACCCAATCCCCCCACAGCCAAGCTGATCAACCACAGACCATTGTTCCGGCACTGCTCTTAGTTTTAACCTCGCCCCTCCTAGCAATCCCAGTGCAGCTGGCATAGCTGCTTCCCTGCTGCAAAAAGCTGGGCTTCTGCTAAGAGCAGCGGTAATTTTGATCAGGATCACTGAGGAGAGGAGAGGCATTGACCCCCACCCCAGCAATCCCATCCCCCGATTTTAGCATCTGTGTGTGTATGCCCCGCCCCCCGCCCCACCATCTGGCACTGCATGCAACTCTCGAGGCCATGAATCTTGCCCACCGTCGCATTATAGGATACGTCTGTCTGCCAGTGATGCACTCATTCCTGTGTTCTCTCCATTCTCTTAACTGTACAATCTCTCGTAACGTCTGTAACGGACCTGGTCCTGGTGCAATGTAGTGGCAAAGAACATGATCTGGAGACGCACAGTTTAAATCTTAGCTCAGCCATTGTTTCATTTGGTAGCTAGGGATGGATGGGGGAGAAATTCATGCTGCTCGCATTTTAATGCAAACCTACCAAATTTGCACTTCTCGAATGAATACACAGTTTTCTGAATTTTGTGATGCAGTTCTCCAATCAAAAGATGCATACAAAAATGTGCATATTAGGAGAACGTGCATTAAAAAAAAGTGTGTGTGTTAATGAACATAACATAAAAATTGCATTAAGGGAAATTGCTTGAAAAAAATCATATATTAGACAAAACTATATATATATTAGAAAAAATGTGCATACACATTTTCATGCAGACTTTTTTTCATTGCAAACTGATATTTGACCATTAGCTATGTTGGCTAGGACTGATGGGGGTTCAAGGCCAAAACATATGGAGGGCACATGATCGGAGAAAGTTGGTATGGGGCATCTAAGAAAAATGCTACATTGATTGTATTATTTATCTTCTTCTTCTTGATACTTCCAGAGCTCACTTAAGTTGGGACCTGATATTCTAGGCTTCTTTCTATCTGGGGAATCAGAAGCTGTTTAGAAACGTCTAGTCTAGAGAATGACGGGGTTTTGCAAGGATCTAGAGCAGCCTTCCATAACTTGGTGCCCTCCAGGTGTTTGGGACTCCAACTCTCAGGATGCCTGACCATTGGCCGTGCTGGCTGATGGGAGCTGGAGTGTTTCTCAAATAGCAGTTCCCCATGACCTACAGCAGTGTTCTCCAACCTTGGGTCCCCAGATGTTTTTGGCCTACAACTCCCAGCATGCCCCAGCATGCTGGCTGGGGCATGCTGGGAGTTGTAGGCCAAAGGGGACCCAAGGTTGGAGAACACTGACCTACAGCAATCACGTCTGAGACTTTCAAAAGTAGTTTGTAATACAGCCATTTCACCTTAAAATCCCTTGAAACTATTATCTCCTCCAGCCTTTGGGTGAATCTTGGAACTATGCTGACAGAAGGACGTTGTTGTTGTTGTTGTTGTTGTTGTTGTTGTTGTTGTTGTTAATAATAATAATAATAATAATAATAATAATAATAATATGTTAATTGCCTTTCTTTTTTCAGACGTGCTTCATTTCCCTCAAGATATGTTTTGGAAATTCTATTCTTATTTTCAAAAAATAAAATAGTATTATTATTGTTATTACCACTAGTTGCAACAGTAATAGTAGTAGAAGTAAATCCGGGCAGTATGCAATGCTGCTTGTACACCAGCGGAATCTACCACCAGCACAACGGGAAGCTAGTGCTTTCTAAAGCAACTGGAAAGTGGAAACGAGCCAGAACATTCATTTCCTGAACGGAAGAGGTCAGTGGCATACACAGAAGGGAGTTCTGCTGAACTATCCCATTCTGGAAATGAGCATTCCAATTCATTTCTGGGGTGGCTCTAGGAAATACTAGCTTCCTGTTGGGCCGGTGGTGGGTCCCGCTGGCACAACATAATCAGCAGAGGCGCACAGGCAGCCTTGGATATTGCCCATTGTGTTCAGCCTCACAGGTCTCCTATGCTAGCTAAAACTTATTACTGTGTTATCTTTCCCATCACCAATTCTTCTTGTATGTGAAATTATCTTTTTGGCTGTCGGTGACACAGCATAAAAATACATATGTCAATTAATCCTTTAAACTTCATTTAGCAATCTTTCAACCTCATTAGCAGCTTTAAAGTGAAATGAAGAACAAAAGCACAGATTCTCTTATTGCTGAATATATATACATTTTAGAGCATATGATTGGCCCATTTGCCTTCTGTCAATCAAGAGCACACATGAGATCCTAAGCCAATAGCAGAGGGTAAGCTTAAAGGGCTGCTGTATACGCACTCCTACAGTTCTGTGCTATTTATAGAGAGGGTGTCTGGCCTTTAGCTAATACAATCTAAGTCATTTCAGATATCATGTGACTTCTCATTCTTATTCTATAAAATAAAGCAGCAGTCATATTCACCAAAGCAACTGGCTCTACATCATATACCTAGTTCCCCTCTCTCTGATGCTTGCTTCTATATAGGTTCCCTACTCAGCAAGACAGAATTCCCTTGGTTTTTCAGATTATCTTAACTTTTTCTTCCTGAGATGTCCGTATCAGTATAGTAATGCAGAATGTGCAATTTTATTTTATTTTTTTATTTACCATTCTATTGCGTAGGATCAGGGTACATTAATGACAACTACAAGAAAATATAAAACATTCTGAAGATTCATATATATACATACAAGCATATAAAGAACACGTTACCCTTCTGGAATATGTCCCACAACTTCCAGGCCATAGTTGTGCTTCATATCAGCAGAATAGCAGGCAGCAGAGGTAGCGATTATCTATGGATCAAGCAATGACAAAAAATAAGTGACCTGGAAGAAGTTAATAAATAAAAACAGTACTCTTGTTTAGGCATTATTAAACTTCTGGATGAGTAGCATTTAACATATATGAATGGGGGTCTTGTGCAGTGAACTACATAACAGGCCAAAATACATGTTATAATAATCGTGTTGGTGCAGTTGAGCCTGCAATTTTTCTTTACTTTCATGGAAGTGCATGCGGTCCCGATCCAGATCAGAACCATAGTGCTTCAGGAGAGGAGGGTTTAAGCTCCCCCCCCCAAGTCTCTCCCAGAATTCCTCACATACCCTGTGGTGTGTGTGGAAGCCCTCCAGCACAGCTTTTCTAAGCGGTGAATAGGCTGTTAATACCAGACTTAGATAGGGATGTGGTGGAACCCTCAGAGGCCTGCTGTCACAAGTTTGCTAGGGACGTGGTGAAAAAAGTCACTCATATTTGCTCTGGACTTCCATCCAGTGCAAGTGTCCACACTACCACCAAGTTGTGTGAGATTGATTTCAGTTGATGCAACCTGTGGATGTGGACAAAGTGCTGGAGAGGGTGTGCTGATCTTACATTATTTTCAGCACCAGGTCATAAACTATTGGTCTGCCAAGGAATTTTAAACTGGTTTATTGTAAGCTGGTTGGTGTGACCTGTCTATTTTATCCATTTCCTGCCTTCTATTACTGTAGTTCAGGGGTGGGTGACTTGGGGGGGCATTTTTGCCCCCCAACCCCTCCCCATTGGCTGCACTCCTGCTGCCACCGCTGGCACCCTATGGAATTCTGAGGGGCACCAGTGGCGGTGGCAAAAATAATCAGTGTTTTGCCACTGAAATTCAGCAGCAAACCACTACAGAGTGGTATATAGCTCAAATGTAGCTTGTTCCCAAGCTAAATTTGACATACTTACCGCTCCGTAGTGGTAAACAGACAGTTTTTTTGCTGTGACAAGTTTCGGAGGTGCAGCAGTGGTGGAGTGTAGTGGGAGCCATGTGTTGCCCACCCCTGTTGTAGCTGATGCTGTTGTTTTGAGTATAAACATATATGATGATAGTGGTGATTATGATAATACAAAAGGCAACCAATTTCTTGTCTGACATAACTCCAGATTCAGAGTTTCTAGTGTGGATTTATATGCACTTGTAGCATTTATGTGCACATGAGTGGCCCCTATTCATTTTAATGGAGATACCCAGTATGTGCACATAAAAGTATGAATGCACAGATGAGGCCCCTCCACCAAAATAAGTCAGGAAATATTTGCATGGCAGAGGTGTCTTGGATCTTGCATCAAGCTCCTATGCCTGTAAGCTCCTATGCCTGTAAGCCATCTCCACATCGGAGCCACAGTATATATTTATGTTATACATTGAGTATTTTTGCCTACAAATGAAGCAGATCAGTATACCTTATTAACATAACATTTTCGGGGGGGGGGGGGGACTGGGCATTACAAAAACTAAACAACATAGTTGTGGCATCATAATGTTGCTTGGCAGGCAATACTAACCAGCATAAATAATGTTTCTAAGCCTCAGAACTGAAGCCAGTCCATTGCCATTTTCCTTTGTGCAGTATTTATTTAATACTATTCTTATGTCATAATTTTCTGAGAAACAGTATGCTTGTATTCATCCAAACTGTTCACACCATTATCATGATGGAAAACCATACTGCTATTAGGGCAGAGATTTGCTCTGTTCTAAATGAGTGGGCAGCCACCACCAACTCCAGAAGATTGACAAGTGCAAAATAATACCTAACTTCATACTTACCAAAACCAAATCGATGGGAAGAACCAATTTAATTTTTCTTTTAAATTTTTCATTCAGCTCTTTAACTACTACAAGAATTGCAATGCTCAGTACAGAGAAGAGCAGTGCTTCCAACTGAATGGATTTGATGTTTTCAAAGATATAGGCATAAATCTACAGTGGAAAGAAAAACAGAACATCATCCATAAATGACAAATTATTAATCCAAGTGATTAAAGAAGCAAGTCTTCAATTTGGGAACCAATTCCTGAATACAGTGGGTTGGATCCAGACATGCCCTTCCACAAACGGAAGGGTTCCTTCCATTCTCAGAAGGGACTCGGAGCCAGTGGACGATCCCACTAAAGTAGGGGAGGTAATTTCTGTCAATTCCCCCTGCAGCCCCCAGTGCTGTTCCAGAGAGACCCCCCCCCAACCTTCTACAACAGCTTTTCAGTGGGCACATGGAGCTGTAGAGGTAAGGAGCCATCAGAAAAACTTGCTCCTCCCCCCACCATTCCTTCCTTCAGCAGAGCATCTTGTGAGCAGAACTCCACTCATAGGAAGTACAGTAATACCTTGGATTGCAAGCAACTTGGTCTGAGAGCGTTTTGCAAGGCAAGCAAATTTTTTAATGTAAATTTTGACTTGATAAACTAGCGACGTCTTGCAATACAAGTGTAGGGATGTAACCACTCGCCTCGAGCGGGTGTAGTGGGCCGAAATCGGCCCCACTCACGCCCGCCAGAGACTCGCTTTGATATAAGAGTGTTTTGGATTACAAGCACGGTTCCGAAACAAATTATGCTTGCAATCCAAGGTATTACTGTATAGGTACAACCCAAAATATGTATGAATTGCATAATGTATGAACGGCACCAACACTGTAGGGTTAGCAACTGACCAGGAAAAAAATGGTCTGGGCCTGGGGCTATTCATGTGATTTTAACAGCAGAAAAAAGCAGATAAAGCTTTTCATGGCCTGAATATTATTAAGCATTATCTACTGATAATGTCTTTAGAACCAGCTGCTATTAAAGACGCAGGAGCAGGGGGAAAGACTTTTTTTTTTTTTTGGCTACTAAAGTAAGCTGTGAGACTCATCTGCAACATACATGGAAGCCTAATCCTTTCCCATTTGCCATGTGTGTATTCACAGGCAAAAGCTGAAGTGTACATATGTGGATGCCATTCATAATGGCACTATGCATGTGTTTTTTCATACTTGGGAATTGGTTCAATGAGCATTAGAGGGTTCAAAGAACATTAAACTTCATACAACATGATGCATAACCACTTCCTTCTATGTGATAAAAACAGTGTGTGTGTGTGTGTGTGTGTGTGTGTGTGTGTGTGTACCTATAGAATTGGAGAAATGACAAAGATAGTAAAATTTAGGATCTTTATTCTGAATTCTAGTAAAATTTTAAAATGCTGGCAGAGGGATGAAGAGACACAGCCCTCCTTCATGAGAACAGAAGCTGGTTCTCTTCTGAACTCAAGAATCACCACATTTGCAATGAAATCAGAATATTTATGTCTACTGTTTTCTAATATAGAATGGTAAAAGAAGATGTTGAATACGCCAGGTGTATTTAAACAAAAACTTACAGAGCAAATCTTATGCTCTCAATACTCTGGACAGCCACACTGCCATAGTTAAGGTCAACCTAGTCAAGATTATTTCACATGGGGACATTTATCACAGTAATAGAGATACATCTTTTTCACGCTTGGTCTAACCTCAGGAAAAAAGCACATTTTGTAGATGAGTCAGACATTTGGATGGGTGGGCAAATATGAAACCACAACCTCAACCCACATGTCAACCTTATATAATCAAACAATGAAGATGTTATACTAGATGGCTTGGGACTTGGCAGCTAGAATGTCATGGCTGCCCAGAAATTTGTGTTGCAGAGAGCATGTGGCTTTGGCTCAGTGCCCCACCAGGAGCTGCGACTGACTAGGACAAAAGACAGAAACTTGGAATGTCATGTCCGAATGTCAGCAAAGTCATCAGTGGCTCAGAAGCTACCAAAAGCAAAAGGCAGATCCAAAGAGCATCCAGTAAGCAGAAAAGAAGAGCTGGACTAAGTCCCATATCAACTAGTTAAAGATGTCATACTTATATTTCAAACATATGTCTTTTATTGAAGATGCACCATATTTGCCAGCCCATTTCGAAACACAATGTTTTTAAGGCTTTATGAAGACATCCTGAAATAATGGGGATTAATTTGGAAACTTGCAGACAGTAATTTTGTGGATCATCATCACCCATTTTGCAGCTGTTTGCTGCTCATAGAATATCACCACCCATTTTGCAGTTGTTTACTACTCATTTTCCTGTAGCATTCCACATGGGATTTATGCTACTTGTCTAACACCCTAGTAGGAACAACATGGTTAGAATAGTAGTTGCAGCACACTCATGTTACATGGTACTTTTTCAGCAACGTAGTTTCCCCCTCACTGCCTGTTTAGTGCTACCATAACGGGAGGCAGCAAGTTGGCCATCAAGACAGAGTCTGAGAAGCCCTCCTGCATGTTCTCAAGCCTTTATGGGAGTTCTTAGTTTTGTGACATAAACAGTAGATACATGTTTCATGATATGCATTTGGCAGTATCATTTGGATTTTGAAATTAATGGGAAAGAATGGATATAATAAGTCATCTACTACAAGATGTAGTGAAGACCACCAATTTGGATGGCTTTTAACAGGGATTGGACAAATTCATGGAGGATAAGGCTATCAATGACTACTAGTTCTGATGGCTATATGCTACCTCCAGTATTAGAGGCAGTATGCCTATCCACACCAGTTACTGGGGAACATGGGTGGAAAGGTGCTGTTGCACTGCTGACCTGGTTGTGGGATCCCATGGGCAGCTGGTTGGCCACTGTGTAAACAGAATGCTGGACTAGATGAACCCTTGGTCTGATCCAGCATGGCTCTTCTTACATTCTCATCTTTAACTCAAAATGAACACTAGGAATGGTTGTCATGATCATTTAGTCTATCATATCATGTATCAAGGATATTAGCCCTTCTCAGTCATTCTCAAAGCATGTTGTTTGGACATGTGCAGAGGGGGGGCGCTTCAGCCCAGCCCCCCTCCATCATTGCATTTGTCACCTTGTAAGCGTGGAGGGCGATTGTCTGAGGAGGGGAGCCTCCACTATCTGTGGGGAACCTCCACGTGATCTGGAACACTGATTAAATTGTAAGGGCAAAATTTACCCAAAAGACCTGCACTGAGATCCCATGACTCGATTTCACTCATGGAGAGTCTAATGTCATCAAGCTATTCACAAACAAGTGGTATAAGCCCCATTGTGAGAACTGTACAGATAGAGCATTCTCAGACACTGTGGAGAATTGGACTCACACCCACTACTAATATATAGAGGTCTAGAAGAACATTAGAGTCCCAAGAATTGCAGGATTGTAGCCATATAATGCAACCGTGCATGCTAAACAAAGAACAGGCAAGCTGATAAATCAGCAAGTTAACATGTCAGCAAGTATAAGTGTAAAGGCAAACCATTACAGCTAGATCTCCAAACGGGTGCACCTACAAAAGCAAACAAATTAGTCAAAATACTGGAGCCTGCTCTAACATCAATCCAATTTTACAGTCAAAAAGTCCCCATTAAATTGTTAAAAAGTGCTTCTCTCCAACATTTGGCAGCCAAATGCAACACAGACTGAGAATAAAGTTGCTTTACAAAAACAATTTAAATCTAAGACTTGACCCATCTAGCTCAGAAACACATTCATAAAAATTAAGAGGCCAGATCCTAAATAAGAACATTTAGTTTTGCTTTATAAATGTTTTAAATTTTCTTTCTATTATCCTTACTTTCAGAAATCTTGTAACACTGCATGCCAGCTCTCAGGTGGCGTCCTGCCACCCCTTGTCCTGAAAGTAGGTTTGGAAGTTGGATGATTTATTTTTAATACTTCATTTGCTGCATTTCTCAAGACTATGCAGGGAGCTGAGTATGGCTTGAGGTGGCGAATTTGAGAAATGCATGTGACATTATCTTTCCACACATGGGTGCAGCACCACCATGAAAGGATCACCAGAACAAATAAAGAAGCCTGATTTTCTCTCACCCCTAGTACATGGACACTCAGTACACCAGGCCATTATGGGGAATGGGAGACCCGTAAACGCCTCCCATGTCCCTTTCTAATTCTCCCCCTCTGCTCCATAAAGGAACACAAGTTTCAAGTTTTAATTCATTCAGTGAGTGGAGGGGATGTGATGGGAGGCATGCACAAGGTATGTAAGGACATGGGGAGGAGAGAGATGTGTGGGGGTAGCAGAGAAGCCATGGGAAGCATTTTAGCCATCTTGTCCCCCTGCAGCATCAGGATCCCAGCTCCATGTGCATCAGGTGTAGGCAACTATGCTGGCTCAGCTTGTCTGAGTGTGGAAAGCTAAGCAGGGTCAGGCTTGGTTATTACTTGGATGAGAGACCCCTCCTCTAGTTTCCTGCATTGAGCAGGGGGTTGGACTCGATGGACTTGTAGGCTCCTCCCAACTCTATGATCTATGAAATCTATGAAATCTATGAAATCTAGGAGCCATCTTTGCCCTCTGGACCTTCCCCCACACCCATCCCATTCTGCATTGGGAGGGGATTTTAAAAAAAATAAAATAAAATAAAACTCACCAGTTTGCTAGCAAGCTACATTTGACCCTTGTTGTTGCTGTCATTTTATTCGGGGCATTTCAGGGGCATGCAACTCATGAGCCACATGTTGCCCACCATTGATGTATATGGATGGGGCAGGCAGTGACATGATCTAATTCAGCATAGTCTACTCTTCCTGGAAGCAACTTGTGAAGGAAACGTGCCACTGGCCCTGCAAGGTATGGACCTGGCTGTAACATGTTTACCTTTCTAAAATGTATTTAATGCTGCCACCACTCACTGAACTCATCCTAAATCTGGGGCAAGTGGGAACCTGAAGGTTAAAGTCACCCAGGCGGGGAACAGCACTTAGCAAACTCTTCCACAGACACTGCTTGGCAGAGTCAGATCCGTTGTCCCTTTACCTCCCCTTTAACCAAGTATGTTACATGAGTGGCATGTGACAGACTGATCCTTTGGGATGTCCTTGTCAGAGTAGACAATCAAACCCCGTGAATTAATAAACTTTATTACCCATAAGGATAGGGAAGACAGAGAAATCAGGTAGCATACAGGGTAAAACATGGAACTCTATTAATAATTCTACACTGATACAGACTTAAAGATAGATTCTATAACCTATGTATGCTCTACATAGGTTCGCTCATAGGTCACTCGAGGAAGAGTCACTGACATAATCATAGGGGGAAAGGGCTTCGTTTTTAATGCTGATGATTGGGGGCAGGGAGGGCAGGCTGAAGGGGAAGAAAGGAATCTTCCAATCAGGGGTGACTATTATCATTTTGGATCGTTCTTTGGATCACTTCAAGGAGTATGGTATTTCTGCATATAGGGAATAAAATGAACTATTATCACCCTCCAACAGACCAGGTAGGTAGGGCAAGAGGTGTGAATGGGAGACCTTTCCTCTTCATTGCTATCAGACAGGGCTTGCTGGCAGGGCCAGCTCAAGACATTTTGCTGCTTGAAGCAAGATGGTGTCCTCTCTCCATTCCATGTACAGAAGCCAGCTGGACTGGCAGCTGAATCTTACTTCAACACTGGCAATGGAATAGTGTCCTCCACCATACTTGAGGCAGGAGGTTAATTTAGGGAGCTCAAGACAGGTTGTGGATGGATGTGTACATTTATTTATTTATTTATTACATTTATACCCCGCCTTTTTTCCTTCAAGGAACCCAAGGCGGCTTACATAATCCTCCTCCTCCTCTCCATTTTATCCTCACAACAACCCTGTGAGGTAGGTTAGGCTGAGAGTCAGTGACTGGCCCAAAGTCACCCAGTGAGTTTCATGGCTGAGTGGGGACTAGAACCTGGATCTCCAGAGTCCCAGTTCAACACTCTAACCACAGAGAAGAGCTTGGGAGGAACAGCCGAGAGGCTGCCACTGCTGCCCCCAGCAACTGCTACCTGAGGTGATTGCCTCATTCTGCCTAATGGTAGGGCTGGCTCTGCTCCCTGCAGGTCTCCATCTTGTGCATCTGAGTGTTGAGTTAAGTGATGAGAGAGAGCTTCGGCTATTGGGTGAAGTGAAATGAAATAACAACAACAACAACAACAACAACATCCTGAAATGGAGAAGTTAGTCTTTGGGGCAGAGATAGTGGAATTTTATTGGGACAACCCTTTTCCTCCACATAACTCCTCTATGTTCTTTCCCAGCACTGCTTCAGATCTCTTAACTTGTTGCAAGTTGTGTTGTATCTAGTAGTTCATTATTGTTCTCATCATTCTATTTTTGTAAGCTGCTTTGAGCAACTTGATTTTAAAAGCAGGTTAAAAATCATCTAAATAAATCCTGCATGCAAAACATGTGCTCAGTCATCCTTCTGCTGATACCAGAGAGATAGGAGTTCATCACAGCTAGAGTAGTGGATTTTCAGAACTTGGGAAGAACCAGGGAAATAGAAGCAGCAATCTCTGAAAGGGGGCTTAACAGAACAAGGCTGGGGACCCTTAGGATACCATCCACTACTTTTTCACTTGTAACTCTCTCTTCTGACTCCTTAACTAGGGGGAGGGCCTTAGCTCAGTGGTAGAGCACATGCTTTGCATGCCAAAGCTCCCAGGTTCAATCCCTGCCATCTGCAGGTAAGTTTGAGAAAGACTCCTGTCTGAAATCCTGGAGGGCTGCTACCAATCATCTTCGTAGACCAAGGGTGGGCAACACGTGCCCAGTGGGCTGCACGCAGCCCCTGCTGTGTTCCCCTTCCACCACCAAAATTATGCTACCTGCAAAAGTCATGGTGACTGTGCAGGGAACATGTGTCTTCTTTGCAAGCAGAATTGTGCTCCCGGAAGCATGAGTCCACTTGGAAACAAGGCATGCCGTTCCCCCACACACCTTGTGTCCCTGTGCAATGCTACAATTTTGGCTGCTGCTCCTGCCACAGCAGCTAATTCGGTGGGGGTGAGGTGCAGCGCCTGGTGGGTTCTGGGGGTTCAATGCATACACACCCTGACCCACAGAACTTGCCCATACCTGTTTTAGACAATACTGAGCTAGATGGACCAACAGTCTTGGTATGCCACAGTTTCTTATATTCCTACATTCTCCCACTTCCATTTGTTAGTGAGTTTAACACACAATGCCTTGGGAGAGACATTGACTGGGTTCTTCAGACAACACGATAACCCACACTCAAGAGTTGAGTGTGAGTTGTTGTTGAACCATGGGTTGTTTTGAACCATGGGTTGTTGCGTTGTCTGAACGCAGCTGCGCTAACAAGTCATGGCTTGTTATCCACGAACAACCCATGAAGAGAACTCATGGTTTGTTGTTGGGTTGTGAACTGTGGGTTGTTCACCATGGTTGGTTATCTTGGCTGGGTTCAGACAACACGATAACCCATGTTTCAACAACAACCCACAATTCCATGACAACCCATACTCAACCCTTGTGTATGGGTTATTGTGTTCTCCTAACCCAGTCATTACTTTTATGGCCTGCTAAATACATAGACAGAGGAGCCCTGGGGGCAGAGGATTTTGCATGGATCTCTACTCATGTAGGATCAACCACAAAAGAGACAGCAAATCACATCAGACAGGGAACATACATGTAAAGGGCATCTTATATTTAAGGAAATTTTGGTTGAACCAAATTGTGATTTGATTTGTGATAAATTTGTGATTTACGTTTCTATGATACTTATGTATCTCATCGATCTTTAGAGTAGGTTGGTTCTCTCCATATACATCCCATTTGTTCATACTGAATTATGATCTCATTAAAATAAAATGTTTTATTGGGTTGTTTTCCTTATGACTCTCCTACTCTACTTTATTAACAGCCGTGAGTCCTGCTTTGCAGCCTTGAGAGTGTTCAAGCCAAGAAAGAGGCTTGAATAAGTGGAGGTTGTGAAAATGAACATAAAATAAGGAAGAATTAGGCAATATGCTAAAATTACAAAGGGATTTTTAAAAAAAGAAATACAATAAAAACAGAACAATGAAGCAGTTGCCAAATTTGCCTTTTGCTATGCAGTTATGCCTGCTGAGCTATACATAATTACTTAACTCTATTTTTCATATAAAACTAATACCATGGCAACTCAAATTATCAAATTTATTGCATGATGTTCTGGATGGTGACACTGGCCCCTCTCCAAAGCAACCCATATGTGAAGACATGCACATGGAATTTTTGTCTACTTTTTAACAGTCCCATGTTTTCTAATAAAAATAAAATGACCACTTTAAACAAAGTTGTCAAATATAATGCTACATAATAAATCAACTTTTAAAAAAACACATGGTTTTTGTTCCTTAAAAAAAAAAATGCAAGGAACATAGGCTTTGTTTTTGCAGCCTTTTCAACCATCTTTTTAAAAAAAATTCAGCTAGGAGGCAGTTGCCTAAAGCAATGGTTTTCAAACTACATTCTGACAAACCTGGGATTCCTCTGATGCTAATCGCAGCTCAGTAATGGTGACAAGCTTTCCTGAAAGATAGTTTGTACATCATTACTGATCTTCTCCTGCAATGTAAAGTTGTAGAAGAGCGTTGGGTGTGCGGTAGGTCACATTCTCAGTTCAACTGGGGCAACTGTGAGGCCCAAGAAATGGCCTCCACAGTCACTTACGGACCCATCACTAGAGTCTACACAATCTTCTTTAGAATTTCCTCCTTTTATCCCGGAAGACAATCTTACTCGGTCACGAGTGATCGCCTGATGATGATATGAACTGTATTTACAACCTATAACAAGCAGATGAGTCAATTCAGAAAGGACTCCTTGAATGTAGAACATTTGAAAACTGCTGGAGAAATGTGCCAAGATCACCAGTTATTGGCCACAGTTTCAGCAAACACCATCAGGGATCTTGTTTTACTTTACAGGAACAGTACAATCTTCTGTACATAGAAAACTGCTGTAAAGAAGAGAGTCTGAGCTTGTCTATTGTGGGTTGGTATAGGAAGCAAATGGAGGACAGAAAGCAAAGAGGTTGGAAAGACTGGGAGTCGATGATATTCACAAGAAATGTTCACTATGTAGACAAGCCTGAATCAGAGAGATGCTGGGAGTTGTAGTCCCAACACATCCAGAGGGCCCCAGCTTCAGGAAAGCTGTATCCTACATGCTAGTATCCACTGGCTGTTGCATTTAAATATCAGTAACAACCACCAGGTGGCATTATCTGTTCCATTGTGATTTATATGAAATGTACTTTATACTCATCATCATCAGGCGATCACTCGTGACCGAGTAAGATTGTCTTCCGGGATAAAAGGAGGAAATTCTAAAGAAGATTGTGTAGACTAGAATAGTTAAAACACAGTTATTGATACCGACTAAAAGACCAATCAAAAGTCTCTAGTTCTAAATTCATGCTTTGTAGCCAGATGCACAGCAGGTGATTGGGTCCGACATTTATTTAAGACATTTTTACACTCAACCTGCCTTTCCACTGGAAAAAAAAAGCCCTCAAGGCAGTTCACAAAAACAATTTAAGATGACATTAAGTAGCAGCAATAATTAAAAACAACTGGGAAACAATAAACGAAACAATAGCACAAGCACAGAAAAAGAGCAATCACTGGCAGGTTTAACTTATTTATGGGCAAAAGCCCAGGCAAACTGGAAAGATTTATCTTTTAGATGCCAAGCTAATAATGATTATGACACCAGGAGAATTTCACAACAGGGGTGCTACCATGAAAAAGGCTCTCTTTCCAGTAGCCAACTATCTAACCTCCAAAGGTGGAAACACAAGGGACATAATATATCTTGACTTCAGCAAAGCTTTCGACAAAGTGCCTCATGATATCCTGATTAACAAGCTAGCTAAAAGTGGGCTAGATGGAACAATTATCAGGTGGATCCACAGTTGGCTACAGAATCGGACTCAAAGAGTGCTTATCAATGGTACCTTCTCAAACTGGGGAGAGGTAACAAGCAGGGTACCACAGGGCTCAGTCCTGGGCCCAGTGCTCTTCAACATTTTTATTAATGATTTGGATGAGGAGACAGAATCTGATTCAGACTTAGAGCAGGATAGTTGGGAACCCAGTTCAGCCATGGGAAGCTTGGGGCCTGGAAGCTTTGTTTTGTCTAGATTCCCATCTGATTGCAAGCCAAAAGAGGATGATACTCCCTATCAGCCACAGCTGCAAGAGCTGGCCTTGAGGCCTCTGTTTTACAGCCTGAGATTGTGAGAACTGAGCAGAAGGAAGATTCCGCAGGGGAGGTTGGCTCAGGGGTGTCACCCAGGTTAAGACGTCAACTGAAGAGGGCAGAACAAAGATGCCCTCTTCGACAGAGTACTCGCTTCTGGGGCAGATTTTCCTGTCAGGATAGATTGTCAGAAGGGGGGCTTTAGCAGCCCCTCCTCTGTATTTAAGCCACTGCTCAGGCTGAAAAGCTTTTGCCGATAACAGCATCTTAATTGTTCAGAAAACTTTCTTGCCTGGTCCAAGTTTGTCTGCCTTGAATCTTGAATTGTTAAGATTGTGACTTGCAATATATCGCTGGGACTCTGACTCTGTATGAATTCTAGCCTTGGGACTGTCACTTGAACAAATAAAGAGCAATAAAGAGCTTTGATGTTATCTGTGATCTGTGTCAATTTGCCAGAGTCAGAAAACCGCATCTGACAAGCATGATCTACAATTTAGCCTCAATTTTTTTCTTCATGGTAATGGAGTTGCAGCCTGGGCCAGCAGGGCCTGAATCTCCGCCCCCCCCCCCCAGCTCCATGTTTGGTCCCCAACTGCAGCAACAGGTAATATTGCAGCAATAGGAGAGAGGATGAGGAAGGGAGGGAGGGAGGGAGGGACAACTGGCTTGGTTCTGAAAAGTGAAGGATAAACAAGTGTTGGACTTGGACTAGAAAGTATCCACTAAAGTGTACTAATCCAGTTGCTGTGCGTAGGCCTGATCCTGCAACTTTTAGCTAAAATGCAAATATATCTCAAAGGCATTTGCCAGTTGGGCAGTATATAAATTTGATACATAAATAAAATATGAGCAAAGCGGCATGGCCAACCTTCACTAATCAAACTCACATAAAAGAATCCCAGGGGTCCTGAGATATATGGCATTTTCATTCCCAAGAGGTACTTCACTTGTGAAGTCACGACGTGTGTAGCTGCTCCCGTCGTCATTGCGCTTATCACTGGCTCTGTCAGCAAGAAGGTGGCACTGCCCAAGTGCAGCATAAACATGGCTACCTGAGAAACCAGAGGAATATAAAGATTACATTGGAATGCAGTTAGTGATACTAATGTAAGGAAGAGAGATGCCCATCCTTTTTTCTTCTTCTTTTTAAATAAAAAAGAGGGGGGCAAGATAGCTCCATGAGCTAATCAAACGGTGACGTTTTTGTATTGTATACCATTGTATACCATGGATAAATTTTCAACTCATGTCATGTCCAGTTCCATGCACTTATTAAATGCTGTGTCTCTCATATCGCTGGTTTACCAGGCCCTGCACTGAGATTAGTTATGAAAACAGCTGGCTCTGCCAATGTGTATTCAGCGCGGTGACTTCTCTGAATATTGGCTTTGAGTGTTGATTTTTCAGTTACTCCAATATATAAACACAATAAGCAGCGCAGAAGGGGAGGCACAGAATTTAGCCACTGGAAGTCACAAAAGGTCAGATTTCTACTCCCCCCCCCCCACAGTTTGAGGAGGTGGGAGAAATGGTGCTCAGCTTCAATTCTACTACCTTTAAAAAAAGGTAATAGGATTACAAAAAAACCAAATAACCAAGAGGTAATAGAAATAGTTAAGGTTACATTTCATTATTGTCACCAATTAATCATCAAATCATTATTAGTATTGTTTCCAATAAATAAATCATAAATCATAATTAAATTAACATTAATAATCCTTATTTAATCAGCACCATACATAATGCATAATTTATTCATTATTATGCAACATCTGTTTAATGCTTTAATCCA
Source organism: Shinisaurus crocodilurus (assembly GCA_021292165.1). Classification (NCBI taxonomy): domain Eukaryota; kingdom Metazoa; phylum Chordata; class Lepidosauria; order Squamata; family Shinisauridae; genus Shinisaurus; species Shinisaurus crocodilurus. The sequence continues at coordinate 191,108,160 of CM037880.1, read as the reverse complement.
GGGTTCTCCAACCTTGGGTCCCCAGATGTTGCTGGCCTACAGCTCCCAGCATACCCAGCCAGCATGGTTAATGGCAAGGGATTCTGGGAGCTGTAGTCCAGCAACATCTGGGGACCCAAGGTTGGAGAGCCCTGCTTTAATCATTCTTTTGTTTCCAATATTGGACACACTTGTCCCACTGTGCTAAAGCATCTTCTTCTTCTTTTTTAAAGAACACTCCCAAATTTTCTTAGAGTACAAAATGTTGTGCATTAGCATTCTATGCTAAATGTTCTTTTCTCATTCTGTTAAAGATAGTAATTCTTGTTTTCCCCCCAGTGGGGGCTATTATTCAACCAAGCTGAAACTAACATACTGTAATGGTAATGCAAAAAGTCAAGTAATAAAGGGGAGTGATTTAGCTTCCCTTCCCACCCGCACCCAAATTTCAAGCCAAAAGTCCTCAGCTGAGCACTTCAGGCTGCTAAACAAGATCTGCCCCGGACGGCCTTCTCCTTGACCCATCAGCCACAGTGGCCAGGCTGGTGGGGACTAGGAAGTGGGCCTTTTCTGTGGCGGCCCCCAAGTTATGGAACTCCCTCCCCAGTGACCTTCGCCATGCCCCCTCTTTGATGAGCTTCCGCCGTGCATTAAAAACATGGTTTTTCAGGCAGGAATATGGGGCGGGTTAGGATTTTTTTTTTAAAAAAAATTTATACTGTTTTAATTGTATTTTAATTCTGCCTTATTATTGTATTTTATTGTACTTTACATCGCCCAGGGTGGCCGGGTGGCTGGCCAGATGGGCGATTCAAAAATGTAATAAATAAATAAATAAATAATAAATTTAGGGCATGCTCCAGTGCCCTCTGTGCTTGATTGATGCACGTAAGCCTCCGAACACGGAGGCTTATGTGCATCCAATGCAGCGCACAAGGTGTGGTGGTGGCGCTCTCTGCCGCCACTGTGCCGCCGCGCACCCTGCATTTCATCGAAACGGCCATGTGCGGCCGTCTAGATGTAGTGCACAGACGGGGAGGGAAGGAGGCCGGGGCACCGGCGTTTGGGCAAGCACAAGCCCTTGGCCCCAGCCTCCTCCTCCCTGCCCACCGGCACACCCCTTTTCCGCTGATTCTTTCCATGCCAGCTACGGGGGGGGGGGCCTTGGCATTTGGAGTCCCGGCTCCGAGGTTGCAGGACTTCAGAGCTGGGGCTCTGAATAATCCTACGCCCCCCCCCAGACAATTTCAGGGGGGCCAAAGGATTGCGCCCTCAATGAATTCTTTTAAAATATTTCTGAATTGTCCTTCCACACAGCGAGTGCTTGAGATTTACAATAAAACCATGAATATAAAAAATGCAACAGTTCCAAACAAAATTGATTTTTTTAAAAAACACACACACACACACACACAACAATAAAACAGGCACACCTTCTAAAACCATCTCACCCCTAATTTATCATGTTAGCTATTCAGCAAATAGAACCAAAGAGATATAGGCTTAGTTCTCATAAACAACAAATGAAACCTGTTTGGAAATACCTTTGGATGGATGGTACCATTTCAGAATTCAGGTGCGAGTTCACAAGGCTAGATGAACATACAGGGTGGCCGTGCATCCTCTTTTACAGAGGACAGTCCTCTATTTGAAGGGTTGCCAGAGGACCGTCCTCTGTTTCAAAGACATTCTGTTTGAAGGGCTGTCCCATCCAAGTCCAATTTAAAGATAAAGAACCATCAGAAAGAAGAGTTTGGGCCTGGCAGTTGCCCATCAACAGCACCTGGATAGCAGACTGAGCAGACACACAGGTCACCTGGTCTCAGTCTTCCACACTATGGTGAGATGTACTGTGTACTGTATTTCTATTTAATTTACAGTATTTCTAATTTTGCATTAATACATATAATTAGCATATGCAAATTTTATGCAAACCAGTATAATGCAAATCAGTCCTCTGTTTCGGCAATCCACAACTGGTCACCCTAGCTCTGCCCCTAACTCATCCCCTCACCCCAAAGCCACTGAATTCTCCATAGAAAAATAGTAGTCAGGGAGGAGCGTTTTAGTCAAGGTTCTTTCCTAACGTGCTAATTATCTATGTGCAGAAATGCCCTCTGATTAGGAGTATTCCATCATGTAAGCTCCCACATGCAAACTGATGTGGTACAGCGAAACACAGGGTTGCTACCTCGTCTACTCATTGTGAGAACTAGGCTATAAGCACTCCTGGGGCATAATCCCATGTGGACTGAAACAAAGGAGGAACTGGCATCATCATCATCATCATCATCATCATCATCATCACCACCACCTTTTATTTGTATGCCGCTTTTCCACAAAAATTGTGCCCAAAGCAGCTCACAACATGACAAATGAATATAGAATATATAATTTACAAAATATCAAAGAACACTAAATATAATATTCAAAAAATAATTTACAAAATATCACAGAACAGTACAGGCAGTCCCCAGGTTACGAACGAGTTCCGTTCTTAAGAATGTCTTTAAGTCAAATTTGTATGTAAGTCAGAACAGCATAGCATTCTATACATTAAAATTGGCATTTACGCAAATTGCGTAAATTACTCAAATTACGTAGTATACTACGCTATGTACTCTACGTAAACGTTTTGTAGCTGGAGTCAGTCACACACACACCCCGGCCAGGTGTAATCAATGATCCAGAGAAGCAGGGTCCAGGTCTTCCAGGACTCACAACTAGATGGTCTCTAGACACTCCTCCTCCTCCTGAAATGGCCTCATGAAACCAAACATTTTGCTTCCGGTTGGGGCCAGGCGTGGAGCCCAGAGCAGGTCCAGCATGGAGCTGGGAGGCAGAGCCCAGTGGGTTTGGGGTGGGTGGGTCAGAGGCAGAGCCCAGCACTTTGGAATGCATTTGGACCCCCAACTACCGATCATTTTGTGGTTTCACAGCATTTGTACCACTTTTTCCCCATTCCAAAAGGTTGAAATGCCTTTCCGAAGGCTTCGTTACTGGCAGTAAGAGCTGTCAGCTACAATATGCTGCTATGTTTTGTATGTTTGGTCCCACCCCTTTTGCCTTCAGCCCCACCCTCCACTGGAATGCTCCCTCTGACAGCTTTTCTGAAACTGAATTTTGGCCCTTGGGCTGAAAGTGGTTACCCACCCGTTGCATAAACAATGATCCTATTATCATCTCTGGGCCAAACTATGCAACATGGGAGATACCTGATCAGATCTCCTGGTTTAAAGACTTAGAAGCAGACACGTGAGGAGGGCAAGGGCAAAATTCATCGGAACTGTGCTCTTGGTGAGAGGGGAGGTTAACCTTTCTCCCCATGCCATTTTCTCAACTGAAATTGCCCCCCACCTCATACAGCTGCTATTAGACGTACTATGCCTGTCTTTTTGTCTCTCTCTCTCTCTCTCTCTCTCTCCAGTGCAGCTAATAGCAGCTTTAGGGAAGGATAATTCCAAGCTGGGAAACGGTGCAGGTGGAAAAGTTTCATTCAAAGACAGATGTACCTCCTTTTAAAAAATAGTTGGGAGATACAATCACAGATTTGCTGCAGAATGTGTAGTTCGGCCCTCTGTTTGCAGGTTTTCTAGGTGTTTGTAATGATTCAAGAACTTGCAGAATCCAACATGATAGAGGGAAAAATAAACAAGTATACAGTATAAACATTTAATTCTGCATTTTGACGTCTGCAGACTGGCAAGCCCTTTACCATATTTGACAAGGACATGCCTACAGCTGGATACAATTGGACTTTAACTTGCAGTTGATTTTAACATACTATTATAGCAATGTACAGAATTTTAGCCTTGGGCTAGTTCATATAGTGAGCAAGCTCCCACACAACTGCTTCCATGACCCATAGGACCACGGCCTACCCAGGATTGCTTGGAGGCAAAATTATAGAAGGGGGTGTCATGGGGGTGCATTCCCCAAGTTGCGAAGTGTGTGTGGGGGGGGGAGGGTTATAACTAACTTCCTCAGCCCACCTGATTGGAGTCACTGCCTACAATCCAACACAATGGATGTTTAATTCACTTGAAATTAATTGGCTAAAGAGCGCTTAACTCTGTTGTACTGCAGCCATGTCTCAACAATATTGAGCCAAAAGTCCTCTACAAAAAGGTCTCTGTCCATCACACAGATCCTAACACTGCTGCTGCCATAGAAAGTGAAAGATTGTGAAATAAAAAGGAACAAATCCAAGGCCAAACCGACATGGGAAGCCTACAATGTCCTTCCAACATCAGCAGTGTGAAATAGAAATGATTTGTTTAGATGAATCTCTGGCCAAGTGCCATCTTGAAAAGGAAAAGGAAGGGCTAATTATTTGAAAATATGCCATGTTCTATTAGGGCGTCACTCACTTTTGACAAGCCTATTCAATAACATTGGTTTTTAAATGTCTCCAAATAGCTCTCAAATTGACACTTCATTACGATGGTCAAGAGACATGATAGACCGCATCTTGGCCACCACTGTTGTCTGGCTGGAGACAATTTAGGGCTAGACTATATTAACTAATGCACAAAATTGCATCAGTTTATATGATGACAGCAGTCTTTCTAATGTCAATAACCAAACCAATTTAAAGGGATTCTTTTGATTTAGAAGGAATCAATTTTACAACCTAATTTTTAAAATAGTTATAGATGTTGTACTTTTTCCACAAACATTTGGGTTTTTTAAATTTCTCTTTTCCAATATCAAATCCACAAATTTACCATCTTTCATAGAGAAATAAGACTTATTCAACTATTTTTCACAGGGAGAACAATAATGAAGCTAAGAAGATATCAACTGGAAACCACGCATAACAGCCCTACCAATGAATTTTTTTGCTTATGAAAATAAAACTAAGACGTTTTCCCCACTAAATTATTTCAGTTACAGTAATATCACTTTTTAATTATTAGTATAGCAGAGGTGGCATTTTGACTGATAATATAATTAATGGAGACTTTTCAAAGAACATCTAAAGCTACTGTATACCACCAGGTTCCTTGTATTTTTAATTCTCCCCCCTAACTACAGTATTTTTCCATGTATAAGACTATACTTTTTCCTAAAATTGTTAGACTAAAAATTGAGGGTCATCTTATACACGGAAGTAAGCCGAGGTGAGAACCGCGCAGTTGCGAAACTGCCCAGTGGGGGGCGCCTTATACATGGGGGCGTCTTATACACGGAAAAATACGATAAGTTTGCTATTGAGGTATGCAGGCTTGTTGGAGCTTTTTATGCTAAATATGTATTCAGAGGGCTAAGTACCCATTTTGTCAGGTGTATGCAAAAAAGCAGGGGGGGGGAGAATTTGTGACAACTCTGTGAAGACCAAAGTAGACATGGCCGCGTGGGACATCCATGAATTAGATCTTCAATTTTTAACAAAGTATGAACAGCAGCTGGAGTGGCAATTCTGGCTGGGAATGTGGCACGAGGAGTGGGGTGTGTGTGTTTTTAACTCTTTCCTCTTTGCCATTTTCCTCGACGTAGGTACCTTTATGATATCGGTATGTTTTTCCCTGCAAGTCTAACAGCAGCTTCGGGGGTGGGGGGGCAATATTAATTGGGAAACTGGAATGGAGGAAAGTGTTAAATGCCCCCCCACCCCATCCCTCTGAATCCCTCTTGCTGGAAGCTGCTATTAACAACAACACGGGGGATTCTATTCATGGAAAGAAAGAATAAATGCATTAATATTGGAGGAGAGGCAAGACAAATAGCCTGGGGGCGGGGACAGGGGGATAAGAACAAAGAAAGGTTAGTACATATTTATTGAGGTACTAACTAATGTTCATCCGTGCCAAGAGACCTGAAGTGGAGCTTTAACTAAGAACACATGGGATTGAAACATGGCATGTACCAGCAACTCATGATAGTTTTAGGTAAAAAAATCAAACATGAATTAGCTAGCACAGATGCAGACTAAATGTATGTCCCATTCACTATCAAGCATCTCTCTGGGGAGGGAAGATGGGGGTCTGATTGTCACCGTCATTTGATTTGCTATGATGCTTGGAACTGGCGGAGAAAACTGAGAGAGACAGGTGCAAGGAAAAGAGGAGAAAATGTAGGAAGCCAAAAACTAAACAAAGGTGAAACCCTGGCTCCGCTGACAGATTTAATAAAAATAAAACTCTGAAAAGGAAAGACACAAAATTTCCCACAGTTTGGTAGCTATTGTGGATAGGCTCAAAAGCATTCCTTACTCCTCCATTAGATAAATAGTGATTACAACAGAATAGACTGATTAGCTTTTGTTGCCGTGTTGAATGAGAACAAAAGATGTTTTCTTTCTGATAGTGTCTATCGGTAACTAATAACAACCTCTTTCAAACATATGACTATTTACAAAAGCCTGTTGTACAGAAAACCAGATTTAAACACACACACACACACACACACACACCCTAGGCCTTTCTCATCTACACTAGTGAAATATATGCTATGGGTCCTGAGACCCTTGTAGTATATGATGAAATGTCTGTATGGAGATTACTTCCATATAGGAAATTGCAAGAATCCAGCATGTAGTTCATCATGCATCTGATACATACACAGATGCCCATTATGCCATGCATAGAAATGCTAAGAATGGCTTCCCTCATGTTCAAGCACCAAATTTACATCATTCATGTTAATGTAAATTTACATCATGCATAGTTTTTTTAAGATAATTTTTTAAGATATTGACTGAGGCATGTGCTATTCCACATGCGTGAACATATGACGCTGATTGAATATTTCAGCATGTTATAACACGGATTGAACATTTCAGCGTGTTATAACATTTCAGCATGTTATAACACTATCTCACAATCCTATAGATGTCTACTCAGAAGTAAGTCCCATTGAGTTCAGTGGGGCTTACTCCCAGATAAGTGACTTTAGGACTGCAGCCTATGTGACTCATATATGGCACAGGTCACAAAGTCATTAAAAACACCAGGATAGCTTTGAACAGGGATGGATACTGTGAAGGATCAGCAACTGGATCCTTTGCGTGAGTTCGGCAACTCTAGGGTTAACCGGCAGAGCAATACCGCTCGTATCGGCTCTCAGTACAATAGGAAATACCACAACCCTTTGTATGCCCAAATAAGGCTTTTATTTGTTTATACAGCAATCAAATCGGAACTACCAGTCTTCTAAGAATACGTTTACAGTCAACACAACCTTAGTTGACTCGCGTCTTACCCAATGAGCGGGCTCCGTGGCTAGCAGGTTACATTCAGGTCACCCTCCTTACATCAAAGACAATACTCTAGTCAGTTTCAGCCCAGCTCCCGATCGGCGCTTCCTAGCGGAGAACGGAGTGCCTGGGCGGCTGTTGCTTAGGAGGATCTGGCCCCGTGGTTCCCAACAACCCGAACCGGGACGGGAGAGGGGTTTTCTACCCCGGATTCCCCGCTCTCCCCCCGCCCCCTAGGTCAGGTGGGGGCTTATGCCTGCCCCTTCGTGTAGATAGGCTTATTCCTGCCCGGGAAGAAGGTGACGTAGGGAAACCTTTGCAGCTCTTCGAGGCTGCCCTGTGTGCTGATGGTCCTCGATGGCCCTTCCTGGACGTTTGTGGATCTCTGCCGAGGTCTTCCTTTGTTGGGGCTGATGGCTTGTCTGGCTACTCCCTGGTGACCTCATCCCCCTCCCCCTGGCCCCCTCCTTTGGGGAAAGATGTGTGTGCGTGTGTGTACTGAGTTTTGGGCTTTCTCCACACCCTCCCATTTGGGGGAAGATGGCATTGGGGTCCACCACCCCAATCCCTATCTAACTGTCTCCTACCGAGAAAGCCCGGGACAACCCATCTGCCACGATGTTGTCCTTACCCTTGATGTGTTCTACTGAAAAATCAAAATCCTGCAGGGCTAGACTCCACCGTAATAGCTTCTGGTTGGACCCCTTCACCCTATCCAGCCAGCACAAGGGGGAATGGTCGGTCTGCAGTCAGAACCGGCGGCCCCACAGATAGGGGCGAAGCTTGGTCACTGCCCACACTATTGCTAGGCACTCTTTCTCGACAGTGGCCAAGTTCCGCTCCCGAGGCAAAAGTTTTTTACTTAAAAAGGCAACCGGGCACAGCCCCTGCTCTGGTCGTTCCTGCAGCAAGACGGCTCCCATCCCCGCTTCTGAGGCATCCGTCTGCAGAACAAAAGGGGCTTCAAAGTCTGGGGCTTGCAGCACAGGGGCTGCCATCAGGCAGGCTTTCAGTCCCTCAAACACTGCCTGGCAAGCGGCTGACCATTGGACCTTAACGGGTTGCCGCTTCTTGCACAAGTCAGTCAGGGGGGCGGCTAGCTGGCTAAAATGGGGCACGAACTTACGATAATAGCCAGCCAGCCCTAAAAAAGCTTGGACCTGCTTTTTCGTCTGGGGTTGGGGCCAGGTGCGCACTGATTCTATTTTGGCTTCTAGGGGCTTGACACTACCTCCCCCTACCTTGTGTCCCAGATACTCCACCTCCCCCCTCCCAACCTGGCATTTCTTCGCCTTTACCGTCAACCCAGCACCCTGAATCCTTTGAAACACCTGGCGGACATGTTGCAAATGCTGCTCCCAGGTGGAACTGAAAATGGCAATGTCGTCTAGGTACGCGCAGGCGAACTCCCCCAGCCCATTTAGCATTCCGTTTACCAACCTCTGGAAGGTAGCCGGACCACTGCGGACCCCAAACGGGAGGGTGGTGAATTGGAACAACCCCAGGTGGGTCACGAAAGCAGATTTCAAGGCAGCGTCCGAATCGAGCGGAACCTGCCAATACCCCTTTGTCAGATCCAGGTGGTGATGTACTTGGCCCCCCCCCAGCCTCTCCAGCAGCACATCCATGTTGGGAATGGGGTAGGGGTCCGGGACAGTCACCTTGTTTATTTTCCGGTAGTCTACGCAGAACCGGACACCCCCATCCTTCTTGGCTACTAATACGATCGGGGAGGACCAGGGGCTCGAGCTGGGCACAATGACTCCCAAGTCCAGCATGGCTTGGACCTCCTCGGCCACGACTTGGGCATGGGGCCCCACCGCCCGGTAGGGTAGGGATTGTATGGGGGGGCTATCCCCTGTGTCAATGGTGTGTTGTGTGAGTGTGGTGCATCCCGGTCGGTCTGAGAACATGGGCTGAAATTCTTCCAAGACCTGGGTGATCTGCTGCCGCTGCTGTTCGGACAGGGAGGGGGACAGTTTGATCTCCTCCATTCCTCCCCCTTCCCCCCACTCGGCCAACAACCCCCCATCAGGGTCTCCCGGTTCCACACACTCTTGTACTCCCCCCACCTTCGTTCCGCGTTCTACATACAGTTTCAGCATATTTACATGGAAAACCTTCTGCCTCCCCGGCTGCCCCGGGAAAGCCACTTGGTAGTTCACCTCCCCCGACCTTCCAATGACGGTCCCTGGGCCCTCCCACTTCAAGCACAGTTTGTCCGTCTTTTGGGGGCGCAGTACCAACACCTGGTCCCCCACTTCGAAAGTCCGTGGCACAGCCGTCCGGTTGTACCACACGCTCTGCCGCTGCTGGGCTGTTTCGAGATGCTGCTGCGCCGTCTCCCTCACCTCTCGAAGGACAGTCTGGAGGTGTTGCATGAACGTATGCACAGGCACGGAGGCTTTTGCGGCAACCCCCTCCCATTCCGCCCGCAACAGAGCCAAAGGTCCCCGGAGCTCCCTCCCAAACATCAGTTCGTTGGGGGAGAATCCCAGGCTTTCTTGGGGGGAGTCCCGGTAGGCAAATAACAAGTAGGGGAGGGCTTGATCCCAAGTCCCAGGGTGCTTCGCCGCATATGCCCTGATCATCTTTTCCAGAGTCTGGTTGAAACGCTCCACCAACCCATTGGTCTCGTGGTGGTATGGCACCGACGTCAGGTGCTCCACCCCCCCCAGTTCCCACAATTTTTTAAACAGTTTGGACACGAAGCCCGTGCCGCAGTCCGAAACCACCGTGTGGGGCATTCCTAGGCAGGCGAAAAGAGAGAGGAGAGTCTTAGCCAGGCTGGTGGCGGAAATGGAGGCTAAAGCAAAAGCCTCTGCATAACGGGTGGCAAAGTCGACCACAGTCAATATAAACTTCTTCCCCGTCTTGGTGGGGGGATTCAAGGGTCCCACGATATCCATCCCTATTCTTTCAAAGGGGATGCCCACAATGGGTAGGGGTTGCAGGGGGGCTTTAGGATGGTCCCGGTTATGCCCCACCCGCTGGCAGACATCGCAGGACCGGCAATATTCTTGCACCTCATTTGCCACCATGGGCCAGTAGAACCCCTCTGTCACCCTAACCAGGGTCCGTTTCTGTCCCAAGTGCCCTCCCCACGCCACATCGTGGGCCAGTTGTAGTACAGCCTGGCGGTACCTCGCAGGCACAACTAATTGTCTCTTCTTTGGTTGGGGACCCGGTCCCGTCCTTGGGCAGAATTCTCTGTAGAGGGCTCCTGCCTCCCACAAAAAGCGTTCTGACTGGTCCCCTACCCCGGGCCCTTGACTGGCCCGATCCCGACATCCCTGGAGGGATGGGTCGCTCTGCTGCTCTTCTTGAAACGCCTTCTGAGTCCCAAAATCACGGGCCATTGGCGCGAACCCCCCGGGGTCTTCGTCCCTCCCCACAACTGGGGGGAGCGGCGGGGGACGGCTGGCTGCCGCTGCCGGGGCCGCTTTACCGCGACCGGGAGGCGGGCCCGGGGACCTGGGAGGCTGCGGGTCAGGGGCTTGGTTGGCCCGACGCCGGGTCACCACCCCCACCTTGACCTGGGCAGCCCGGAACGCAACGTCGTTCCCAATGATGATTCCCCATTCTTGCTGGCCATGCACTATAACGTCCATCTCCCCTTCCCACCCCCTGTACTTGACCCAGACCCGGGCGAGGGGAACGGCTATGTTGGGAGAGTTATAGGGCTTTATGGCACAGGTGCGCCCCTTTAGCAACTGTCTCTTCTTTACCTTACTTCGAGGTAAAGCAGTGATGTCCGCCCCAGTGTCCCTATACCCCACCTGGGAAACATTGTTTACAGAGATGGACTCACAGAATTTGTCTTGGCTCCACCGCAGCTGCTCCGGTGAGGCAATGCGCATCAATGATGCCTGCGAGATGGCCCCCAGCGAATGCTGTCCTCCGCTCCTCAGGGACCGCGCCGCATCTTCACCGTCTCCCTCGAGGGACGAGCTGGACTGCTGATCCTCCTCGTGCTCCTCCGGTTCGCGGGACTCCGGCGCAAGCATCCTCCCCACCTTGCCCGGCGATGTCTTGGCGTGGCGGTTCTTTGCGATCAGTTTGGGGCAGCTCCTCTTGAGGTGCCCCGGTTCTTTACAATAGAAACATCCACTGGTGCCGGGGTTGTCTTTGGGCTTGCCTAGGGCTCCCTCCCGAGGTTTGGGGTTGCCCTTCTCCACACTTCCCTTGGTCCCGCCATGACTGAGGTTACCCCCCTTGGGTCCTTTGGGCTGCCGATACAGTCCCATTTGGTCGGCCAACTTGCCCATTTCCCTACAGTTTGGGGGGTCCCGATCCCTCACCGCCGTAGCTAGGTCCTCAGGGATGGTGGCACAGAATTGTTCCTGGATCAGGAGCTCCCGCACCTCCGCCAAAGAGGTCTTCCCGGTGGCCCCGATCCATGCGTCCCACACCTGCCCCAGGTGCGCCATCCAGGAGGCATACGTGTCCCCTGGGGTAGGCCGCCCGTAACGAAATTTACGGCGACAATGCTCAGCGGTGAGGGCAAACCTCTCTCTCACCGCTTCTTTGAACGCTCCATAGTCCAAGGGAGCGGTTTGGGTGTGGATACCCAGAAGATCAGCCAGTTCCCCGCTGACTTGCGTCCTCAGGGCAGACATCCTTAAGTTGTCCGGCACCTTCTGCTCTACGCAGGCAGCCTCGAACAGGGTGAAAAAGATCAGTACATCCTGTCCCGACTGGTAGGTGGGGAATTGCTTCCTGTCCCATTTGGGGGTTGTGGTGCCCCCACCCTGGGATGCAGGGGTTCCCCCTTGTCCGGTGCCCCTGGTCAGCCTGGCCAACTCCAGCTGCATCTGTAGCATCTCTTGTTGATGCTGCATCAACTCCTTGGCTTGTTGCCAATTGAGTTGGGGAAAGAGGGCATCCAACCCTCCTCCCCCCATGGCTCCGTCAGTAACCCTTCTGCCGAGGTCTTCTTCCTCCTCTGGGTCCCTTATCTCGCTTCTCCGGCCGCTACTGGTAAGGTTGGGGCTACCCCACTGCTTGGGTCCCTGCCCTCCTAACAACGGTGAGGGGGCTTCCCCCCCTTCCTGCCTTGCCGTCTTTGGCCGCACCACCCACTCCATTGTGGAGGTCTGGGTTGGGGTTTCTGGGCTGCTCGCTAGCTCCACCTGCTCTTGGCTCAGACTATTCATTTTCCTTGCTCTGAGCGCTCCCCAGCAACCTACTAGCCTGCCCGAAGTCCTGTTAGTTCCGACCGTCAAATGTGGTTTCCAATTGTCCCGTCGCCTGCCACCATGTGAAGGATCAGCAACCGGATCCTTTGCGTGAGTTCGGCAACTCTAGGGTTAACCGGCAGAGCAATACCGCTCGTATCGGCTCTCAGTACAATAGGAAATACCACAACCCTTTGTATGCCCAAATAAGGCTTTTATTTGTTTATACAGCAATCAAATCGGAACTACCAGTCTTCTAAGAATACGTTTACAGTCAACACAACCTTAGTTGACTCGCGTCTTACCCAATGAGCGGGCTCCGTGGCTAGCAGGTTACATTCAGGTCACCCTCCTTACATCAAAGACAATACTCTAGTCAGTTTCAGCCCAGCTCCCGATCGGCGCTTCCTAGCGGAGAACGGAGTGCCTGGGCGGCTGTTGCTTAGGAGGATCTGGCCCCGTGGTTCCCAACAACCCGAACCGGGACGGGAGAGGGGTTTTCTACCCCGGATTCCCCGCTCTCCCCCCGCCCCCTAGGTCAGGTGGGGGCTTATGCCTGCCCCTTCGTGTAGATAGGCTTATTCCTGCCCGGGAAGAAGGTGACGTAGGGAAACCTTTGCAGCTCTTCGAGGCTGCCCTGTGTGCTGATGGTCCTTGATGGCCCTTCCTGGACGTTTGTGGATCTCTGCCGAGGTCTTCCTTTGTTGGGGCTGATGGCTTGTCTGGCTACTCCCTGGTGACCTCATCCCCCTCCCCCTGGCCCCCTCCTTTGGGGAAAGATGTGTGTGCGTGTGTGTACTGAGTTTTGGGCTTTCTCCACAGATACAGTATGTGCTTTTCACAATGAGCAGGAAACCAGGGTATTAATTTCACTATGGCAGGGGTGGGCAACTTGTGACCCTCCAGATCTTTTGGCCTACAGCTCCCATCAGCCCTAGTCAGCATAGCCAATAGTGAGGGATCATCGTTGGTGTAGGCCAAATCATCTGGAGGACCACAAGTTGCCCACCCCTGCGCTATAGAAACATTCCAGTGAAATGATTGTAATGTACCTGTCACACTTCTTTTGAGTGCAATAACTGAGTGTGACAGGAAGGCATAAACACTTATGAATATTCCTGGTCAACAACTAATTCTCAGCAGGGGCCATATTTCAGTTCAGGTTCAGTTAGTTTCTGTTTAATTGTTTCAACTGTTGTCCAATAATAACAACAGTTTAAAATTAAAATGAACACTGATCTGCTGCAGAATCCAAAGACAAGGCTTGACAAAGCGCATACGAACTTTGGCAAAAGCCAAAGCCAGAGGGGCTACTTTCTGAGTAACTGCCACATTCCTGTTGGCAAGAAGGAAAACTATCTTTTGTAAATTTGCTCATTGTCTATGGGTTTTCAAAAAATATTTTCAAAAGAAATGTATCCCTTGTACATCGAAACAGAGGGCAAGCAAACAAATATTGTAAAAAAGACAACACACACACCAACATGATTGTTTCCACAAACACAAATTGCATAGAACAGTTAGATATCTAGCCACCAGTACAAAGGCAGCCATTAATCTGATCCAGGTAAAATCTGATCCAGGTAAAATCTTTTTCAGATACACCATAGTTTACAGTTCCCACTCCACTCTACAGTCGTGTGTGTGTGTGTGTGTGTGTGTGTGTGTGTGTGTACACATACCTGCCAACACAGTCTGAGGATAACACTTCATACATCTGATGAAGTGAACTCTAGTCCACAAAAGCTTATGCATAATAAGTCTGTTATTCTTTAAGGTGCCACACACATGATTCTTTGTTCTTATGGACTGTAACAGCACCATCCAATGTGGCTGCCCGTAACCCTCCAAACTCGGAGGATTATGGGCATCCAATGGAAGGCAGGAGGAGGGCAGAGGCAAGGATTGCCTCTGCGCTTCCCTCGCCCTCCAAAACACTTAGACAGCCAATTCCAGTCGTCTAAGTGTTTTACCCCTGCTTGTAAGGAAGGGCTGAGGCACTGCCCGGATTCTTTGTATCCCAGAAATGCCTCACTCTTCCCTTCGCCGCCCCCTGGAATGCCCCCCCCCCGTGCCAGCTCCGAAGTCGCACTTGCGGAAACAACCGCTCTGGCTACGATTACGAAAGTGGAGGGAAGGCACTCTGAAGTCAGAGTCCCAGCTGTGACCTTGGAGTGCTTTTCTGAGTTCGGAGCTGGGACTCTGACTTTTCCTATGGCCAGCCAGACTGCGTCTACCGGCCATAAGATTGCACCCTAAGTCACCTTGAAGACCTTACAAGCAGGAAATGCAGTGTATAAATTTATCTAGGTATTTATCAGCTTTAAACAGATAGATAGTAAATAAATTCTGCTTTCTGCCAAAACTCAGCAGAAGCCGCAGAACTGGATGGTTCCACTGTGCATGGAGTTCCAGCCAAGTCTGTTGGGCCTAGTTTCTGCCTTGTGTGAACTCTGTCTGTGTGTCCTCTAGGACCTGCAAGTCACCTCTTCAGCTAAGCTTTGTAGAGGAAGTACATTAAAGAGTTTAAAAAGAGTGATAGAACCAGCTCTCTTGGTTAAACTTGCCAAGCCAAATGTAAAATAAGAAGGGTATTATGAAGCGGTAGCAAACCAGTCTTTGCACTGAACCTGCCAGCAACCTTCTTAAGGATAAGGAAACAGCTGTGTGTGCAACGTGATGCTCCAACTTCCACTTTGGGGCCCAGGAACCAGCCACAATGGAAGTTCTTACCGTATGCCTTAGGATGACATGGAATCTCAAAAAAGGGGAAATGCATAACCAAAAAAGAGGATCACAATTTGCATAAAAGGTGCATATGCTGATTTATACATATTGGTAAAATTTTAGAAATTATTATTATAATTTAAATAGAAATACAGTACATCTCACCATAGTGTGGAAGACCATGACCAGATGAACTGTGTGCCTGCCTGTTCAGTCGGCTGCCCAGGTGCTAACTGTTGATGGGCAACAGTTCTTATTATGGTTGCAGGGCAGCCCTTCAAATAGAGGACGGTCCTCTGGAAGCCCTTGAAATAGAGGACTGTCTTCTATGAAAGAGGACACATGGCCACCCTTATATGCCTAGTTGCTGATTCCATAAAGTTGTCAATTGGAGACCATTTCAAATTTTCTTTTGCTACATATGCAATGGCCCCTTTATGCAGGAACCCTATAACATCTGTATGTCACTTACCGTGTGGTTTAGCCCAATCACAGAAAGACCCCAGGCAATTGAGCCTAGCCACATGGCCAGCTACTTGCATGGAGCTCTGTCACATGGGAATGTTTTTTTCAGCAGCTCCCATCTGGTTGGGGTAATATCTCAATCAATTCCTAGTCCTTTTGTAAGCGCTCCAATGGCAGACAGAAAACAGGGAGTTAAGTCAGGGGAGGGGGGCAGGGAACCTGTTAAGAAAAGTCCAGTGGAATCAAAAGAAACCTTTTCCCTCTGTTTAGTAGTCATCAGCTCAGTTGACATATTGACCTGGTTTTGCAAAAAGCACACACCTTGCATGACAGGAATGCCCATCATGGCTTAATTTACCAGCTGAGGCTGTTTTATCAAGTCATGCCTTGCTGTGTCATGCAAACCCAGGCAGCAGGGGTTGTCCAAGAGAGGTTTTTAAATTATTTTTTTATTTAAAATTTTTGACAAAACCAAACCATAAAGAGTAAAAGAACAAAATGTAGTTACATAGATTTGAATATATCAATTTCAAAACATGCATATGAAATGTGTGTGTACACACACACACACACACACGAAAATACTGCTTTCAAAGAATTCTACATAAACTTCAACAAAGGCAGACCAAATATCCATATATGTATCCATTCACAAGTGGTGTCTACATACCACCCATTCAAATGTTGAAAGTGTCATTAGGTCCTCAATTTATTGCATTATAGGAAGTGAGTGTTTATTTATTTATTTTTATTTTTATTTATATATTACATTTATATTCCACCTTTTCCTTCAAGGAGCCCAAGGTGATGTACATGATCCTCATCTGCTCCATTTTATCCTAACAACAACCCTGTGATGTAGGTTAGGATGAAAGTCAATGACTGGCCCAAAGTCATCCAGTGAGCTTCAGAGCTCAGTGGGGATTCGAACCCGGATCTCCTGAGTCCCAGTCCAACACTCTAACCACTACCCCAAACTGTTCTAATACAGTCTTTTAGCTATCAAAAGGGCATGGAAAATCCATTTGCGCTGACCGAGTATTAAATTATCTACCTGCTTCTTGGAAGTTAAGGACATGTGCATCAGTAAATATTAAAGAGTGTTCCAAGAGAAAGTTTATCCATATAATAACTTCCTGAAAGAAGCAACTATTGGGCATTGCCAAAACATATGATTAAAAGAAACATTAGCTGTGTTACACCTCCAGCAATTAGCCGACTTAGACAAGCCCTTATTAAAGAGATGTTGTGGCATCCAATAGGCACGGAACAAGAGCTTTTGCTGAATAAGTCATAACCTGAGATCCATAGATGCTTCAGATACAGAGGCTAAAGTGGCAATCCATTGATTAGGCAAAATGAGACACTCCAGTTCCCTATTCCATTCCTGCTTAAGACCCTGTGTATCAAACTTATTCACTGAAAATGAGTATTTATGAACATGAATTGTGGGTCAGTATAACTGATCAGCCTCAATAAGTGCAGAGTCTTCAAAGGAGACTCTGAAGCTGTAAAAGCGGCAGGGCCAAACCTAGATTCTAACAAATGTTGCAATTGCAAGTATTGTCATTCAGCCAAATGACAAAAACTCCTCATTGGCACCCACTAATTGATCAACTTATCCATCCAAGTCCATCACAAAAAACATTTTCTTACCAATTTTTAAATCTGAATTTCCCCATAGAGTCAATTAAGCATGAGAAAAATGATCAAAATGTAATTGACGTGACATTATATGCCACACATCTCTAACAGCCATAACTGTGGGAGGAACCCTGTCCATTTTAATGTGCTGAGAACCTAATGCCATCCATTTGGAGAGAGGATCTAGACAGGAAGATTCCAAAACTGACGAAGATGGAAAATCTAATCTAAGTGGAAAAGACCAAAATTTAGTTCAGGTCAACAAATAGGCCCCATGATATAAAGCAAGATCCGAAAATCCAAACCTCCTTCTTTAATTCGAAGGTGTGTCCTTTTCAAGGATATTCATGGCAGGGAGGACCCACTCCCTCAATTTATGAAAGAAAGTATTGAGCTTCTGAAAATATTTTCCAGGTATAAACAGGGATGGGGACTCGGACTCCAGGACTCGACTCGCGAGTCGGACTGAGTCCCCCCTGTGACTCGAGTCAGACTCGAGTCCCAATATTTTTAATGGGACTCGAGACTTGACTTGGGACTCGAGACCAAGGACTCGTGTTCCAAAATCGTGTTCCTCAAATGCAACATGGATAGGTTTTAGGAAGTACAGCAAGTTTATTTTTTAAAATCATTTTCCTAAAATGCAACCTTTCAGACATTTGGGGTTTGGCTGCCTCTGCCTGCCTGTTTGGGGTTCACAGCCTCCTCTGCCTACCTGCTTTGGGGTTCCCTGCCTCCTCTGCCTGTCTGGTTATTTTGGGGTTTGTCGGCCTGGTCTGTTCTTGCCAAAATCAGTTGCAGAGTTTTGAAATAAAAAGGCACACTTGTGCCTAGAATTTATTTAAGCCACACATCTGAAATAGCCTTATTTTGTTGGGGAAACCCCCCCATTGATTTTAATAGGGACACGTGGAGTCAGCTTTGGGAGTGACTCATGACTTGTGAGTCACCATTTTGGACCAAGGACTTGGACTCGAGTCCAAAGACTCGTGACTCGAAACCAAGGACTCTTCAACATCCCTAGGTATAAATAGAGGAATCCCATGTATAACATAGACCATCTGAGGTATAATATTCATCTTAAGTGTATTTACCTTACCCCACAAACTCAACTTTAAAGATGCCCATCTATCTTTATCCCATGACATCTCATTAATCAACTTATTCAAGTTTAGCTTGATCATTTGAGATATGTCTCTGGGAATAAGTATTCCCGAATAAGATCTGGGCACCATTGAAATTGCCAATTAGCTAATTGTGGAGAAAGCCAACCTAAGCCCCCTGCCTGACACACACACACACTCACCAAGGAGGGGGGAAGGAGATCCCGGGGGGGGGAGACAGCCAGTCTCCACAGATGCCAAAGGGGACAAACAACATCTGCATAGAATCACCCCAGGGGGGAAGGCAGGAAGCATCACCAGGTTTGTCAATGCTCTCGCATATCAGCCCCATCTACATAAGACTTGAATACCTCTCCAGAGCAGACACTTCGGCACCCCTAAGAAATGGCCACTCAACACCATAGGATGGGACCATTAAGCAAGTGGCTTCAAAGGGACCCCATCCCACGGGGGGAGGGTGTCACCCCACCTGACCCAAAAGGCCGCCCCTCAGGGAGGGTGTCAAACCACCTGATCACGGAGGGAAGGGCTACCTGAAACACCAAGGTATAAAACACCCTGCGCAAGGGAACTGGTGTCTGTCAGCAATCTTGCCCATGCCTGGGGTAAGGGAACGAAGGATCGGCAACCCCGGGTAGCAGCACCCGGCGCGCTCCAGCTAGCTGGAATCACTGGCCGCTTGGGTTGACCGGACCCCCAGGAAACCACGCTGAAATCACTCACAAGCCGCTTGGGTAGACCGGGCCCCGCCGGGAACCCAGCTAGCCGCTTGGGTAGACCGGGCCTCCGCCGGGAACCCAGCTAGCCGCGTGCGGTTGACCGGGCCTCTGCCGGGGCCCGAGCTGAACTCACTAGCTGAGAGCCCTGAAATCACGGTGTCCTTGAGACTTCTTGCTTGTTACTTTGTACCGTACTGATAAGCTGTATTGCTGGCGTGGGTCTGAGTTTGTGAAGGTTATTTTGTAAATAAACTTGTTTTCTAAAAGATACTTTTGTGGCTATAAGTTATCCCTTTGTTCTGGGCTAAGGGTGAGACGTTGGGGACCTCGGAGAAGGCCCGCCCCAGGACTCGCTACCCCCTTAGCATTGAACCCGCGCAGAAGACCAGGTTGTCGGTCTTCCACTCTAATACACTATGAGATATAGTATCTCCAATCAGCATCAGTTCAGACTTTGACCATTTAATTGAATAGCCATATAAATCACCAAAAGTATTGATCAACTGCATCAAAGCTGAAACAGACAAGTGGAGTTTCAAGAAAAACAATAAAAGATCATCAGTATAAAGAATAATTTTAAACTCTAAACAATCATGCACAAAGCCATGAATACTACTATTCTGTCTAGCAGCACATGCCAGAGGTTCAAAACATAAATCAAATGTCAATGGAGAAAGTGGACATCCATGTCTGATACCTCTCCCAAATGAAAGAAAAGCCAAGAAAAGACCACTGGTCATAACTCTAGCTCTTGGGGTTGAATATAAAATTCTGACCCATTAAAAAAAACTCTACCAGAAAGCTGAAATCACTTAGTGTAGCAAAAATGAATTTCCAATTAATTTTGTCAAAAGACTTTTCAGAGTCCAAAGAAACAATGGCAGCCTGGTCTGTTCTATCAGTGTTTAAAGCTATCAGATCAACAGCTAATCTGAGATTATCAGCCCCCTGTTGTTTGAGAGATAGAGAATCCTCAGATAACCCATGGCTTGTTTTAGAGTTGAAGACTGTCTAACCCTCAAACAATCTCTGCCACTTGGGTTCACATGATGCAACAAGTCATGACAAGCCAAGCACCTGCGGGCGCTATGCAAAAATGGTGCCCATGGGCTCCCGGCACAACATAACAGCCCCCGCGGGTAAATTAACTTACAGTGGGCTGTCGTGTCATGCGAACCAGCTCCATGTCATAAAATGTAGAGAGTGTATCCTATTTCATTTTTAAACATGATGTAGGACTAACGGTCCATTTTGCCCTTGGTTTCTTTTGCAGTATTGGAGCTGGAGCTGTATTGTGCTGCTCACACAATATTGAACCCCAGACCACAAGGAAGGTCTCCACGTCATGGTTCCATCCCATGCTAGCTTTGCTTCTCCTGGAAACTGCAGCAACAGGACAGTCCACAATGCATTATGGTAGGAAATCCAAATCCAATTTGCTATTCCACTTATGCATTGGCTATTAATGAAGGAATACCTACTTGAATGAGCCCTCCCAATAATGAAACTGCTGCAGCAACTCCAATCCTCTGCATCTCGAACTCAGATAAACCCAAGATTACAGAGCTATTGTCTGTTGTGAAATTGCTGCTCATGGGAGGAACGAGACGCTCAACAGCATTTGCAGATATCAAGGAAGTCAAAGCAAAAGTTCCTGTGGAAGAAGAGTGACAATTCAGTTTCCACTTGGTACAGTTCCAATTTGTTTTGTATTGTGATCCTAGGTGTGCTTAGAAGGAAGGAAGGGCCACTGAAATCTAGGAGCAGCATTATGTCTAAATATCTGCTTAAGGTCAGCATGCCAGCTCTGGGTTCAGATAGCCCAACTACACACCTGCTCTGCACACATTCTGTTTTCTGCACACATCACCTTTAAACATTGTCCCTTGCCATATTCCAAGTCCCATTTGTGTATGAAGCAAATGACAAGCAAAAGAAAGTTCATTTAACTCCTTTTTTTGCATATGCATGAGTCATGCAACTGCATGCACATGGGACCTTACACAGATGCTTGTCCGAAATCTTTTTGAAATGTGAGTTATGGATGTTATGACAGCTTCCCACCCAACACAGACACCATAAGGGGAAAGCCACTGCGAGTCAGAGTAGGCAATATTGGACTAGATGTACAAATATTCTATCGTGCTATAAGACTGCTTCCTGTGAACTGATCTGCAGCTCTAGCTCATAAATCTTAGAACTGAAAGAGGAAACAGCAGCAGCAGCCCAGCAGTGTCGGCAGCATGCTCAGTATAAATCCTGAAACGTCATAACAAAGGCTGTTGTGGCCAGAACTAGACACTGGCTGCGTTCACACATAACGCTACGGTAGCAAATCATGCCACTGCCATTTTGAATACGCAACCTCTGATCCAAGGTTGCTCCGAGATGTCCAAACCTGGACACTGTGGGTTAAGCATGGGTTAAACAACCCACAGTTGACCTAACAAGTAATTGTACAAGTCTGCATTTTAACATACACTTTAATTCCTCGACTAATCGGATTTTGACTCTAAATTCAACACTTTCATTCGGAAAATGTTATTTTCATCTAAAGGCGAACTAAATAGGGGAGAACCTGAAACAGTTGTACTGCTCAGATATACATCCCTTTTTTAAAAAATCCAAATTTTTGTCAAAGTACCAAATGCATTTCTTGAAGAAACCAATAGTCCAGCTTGTCCCAGTTGGGCAATTATTACACTTAAATGTAGTAACTACGTAATGCCTACTTTGCTGACTCAGAGTTATCATAGCTTCCAAGGAACTTGCCACAAAATTTAAATCTAACTTGCCAGTGAGTTGCAAGGGGCCTTTGACAATATGCTTTGCATACGTTCTGATGTAAATTCTATGTACTTTGGACGGAATGTTGCTTTCCCAGTAGACCACATGGCTCCTGCAGAGCTGTTAAACGTAGTACTGAATGCATGTTTTGGCACACAGGGCATTTTTGAAAAACCACGCAATTACTCAAAAGACAATGATTGCTCCTTAGAAAGCATAATAACAACCAACGGGAATGTGCATATACTCGGGCTTTTCAAACCCTGAGGGGTTAGCTTTGTGTGTGGTTCAACACAATTCTGAATTTCCAAGGAGAAACACCCCTCCCCGATATCTGAAAGACTCCCACAGCTCTTTGCCTTCCTCCATCCTTTCCAACCCATATTAACTAGAGGGAGGCTATGACCCAGTACCCAGCTCCATTGTTTTCTGCAGCTGGGACCAGATGGTCTCTTCTCTGTAAAAACCCTGCTTCTCATTCTGGGAGGCCAGTGTTTCAAATTATTATCTTGGAAGGGACCCTTTTTTCATTGAAACTGAGTGTTATTGGGACGTCCATGAACGTTTGCAAATTATCTAAGATCACCAAAGTCCAACATGAGCACCTACACAGTCTTTTCTCTCTGTGGTAGCTTCGTCCTAGCAATGGGAGGGAATACTGTAAAATGGTTTGCTATATTATGGCCAATGAAACTATGTGTGTTATTTATATGGGTGACCACACTGGACACGGCAATTTAGACTCTAAAGTAGGGGTGGGTAACATGCGGCCCATGACCCACATGCAGCCCCCATCCTCTTCAGTGGCCCCCACTGCCCCTCCACTGAAATTGCCCCTGCCACACCGCACAGCAGCAAAAAACAAAACAAAACCAGCAGTTATGCAGTGGTGGTCAAAAAAATATATATGATGGTTTTACCACCAAAAGCCTTACAATGTAATTCTTGGAACCAAAAAAAATTGGGTTTGAAAAACACACACATTTCAAAAATGTGCTTGAAAAAATGCACACTTTTGAAAAATGCACACAAACATGCTTTAATCAATGGGAGAAAAATGTATACATTTCAAAACTGTGCACAATTGATGAATATGTTTGGGAAAAATAGGCGCAAAAATACACACACATTTTTCTGCAAACAGAAAAAACAAAGCTTGCAATCTGATAAGGACAGGCGTAGGAGCAAGGTTTAAGGTGAAATTCAGAGAACCTTGACGAGTTTGAGTTTTGTTGATTTGCACATCCCTGTCTGGGAGTAAAGTTCACGGAATTCAATGGTGCTTACTTCTGACTGCATAGGCTCAAATTTGTAAAACACATTCAGCTTTAATGAAAGATCTTCAGTCAGTTTTAATGCAACCTTTTGATTTTAATTAGAAATGCAAACAATCTTTCAATTCAAAGAAGTGAAATTAGATTACTAGCATGAAGTAGGAACTCCATCAAAGAAAAGGAAAGGAGAATCCAGCCTCTACTTGATTATTTCCCTCATTCTCTGACTTTCTCTATGCTAACTGGTAACAAACAATAGTAACACTTGAATGCCTTGCTATCATCTCATCCATTTGTCAAACTAAGGATTGGGACAGGTCAGTAGAGCTCCCTTCTGCGAGCTCCACTGACCTGCCCCATTCCAGAAACAAGCGTTTCTGCTAGTTTCCAGTTGGTTTAGCTCCCCATTGCACTAGCAGCGAGTCCCGCTAGCAGCTTAGGATACTGCCCAAACATTGCTTGCACTGCTCTTGTTTTGTATATTTCCAGACAAATAAGTTCTCTTTGGAGGAGCCCTCTCTAGTAAAATGTTTAGCTTAGAGCAAATGTATACAGAGATAAAACTATATAAAACTCTGGTAAAATGCATTTATGGAGGAAATGTTGGTGTAATATCAAATTAAAGGAACAGCTCTAGATTAAACTTAATCACGCTTCACCCACCCTGAAAATAATTTTATTTAAAATGCGGGGCAGGGGAAGAGAGAATGTTGTTGAAAAGAAAATGCACCCAAAATAATCATTCTTGCTTCTGGGATGTGATTTCTGTCTCCTCTAGCTGCAGGCCTGAAGCCACTGACTTCAGAATAGTAATTTAATACAGTTATTAATTAATAATTGAAATGTATTAATTAATACCTTCCTTCCTAATCACCTGCTCCCATCAGTGGTTCATGCCTTGGTCTCCTCTCGCCTAGACTACTGTAATGCGCTCTACGTGGGGTTACCCTTGAAGACGGTTCGGAAGCTGCAGCTGGTACAGAACGCAGCGGCTCGCCTGGTTAAAGGCAGCCGCCGGCGGGATCACATCACGCCAGTGATGAAGGATTTGCACTGGCTACCAGTTGCTTGCCGAGCCGAATTCAAGGTGTTGGTTTTGACCTTTAAAACCCTATACGGCTCTGGTCCAGTGTATCTCAAGGAGCGTCTCCAGCAACACCAAGTGGGCCGCTCAACAAGATCTGCCACGGATGGCCTTCTCCTTGTCCCTTCAGCCAGAGCAGCTAGACTGGTGGGGACGAGGAAGAGGGCCTTTTCTGTGGCGGCCCCCGTACTGTGGAACTCTCTCCCGAGTGACCTCCGCCATGCCCCCTCTCTGATGAGCTTCCGTCGCTCATTAAAAACCTGGTTGTTCAGGCGGGAATATGGGGTGGGTTAAGATTTTAAAATTTTTATATTGTTTTAATGTATTTTATTGTATTTATGTATTTTATTGTGTGTACATCGCCCAGGGTGGCCGGTTGCCGGCCAGATGGGCGATAAATAAATATTAATAATAAATAAATAAATAAATAAATAATAAAGTTATTAATTAAAATTATTAATGACATTCAGAAAACTAGAGATGAGTTAATGGCTTGAGGAACACAGCCACTAAGAACCCAACCCATCAAGCACTGCTGTTACCCATTCACTTCTATGGAATGGAATCTGCATGGGGTTCCTACATTTGAATGGAGTTCCAACAGTTTGAAAGCTTAGTGCATTGTGCCCTGAGACTGTTTCTGCCAACTTTCAGAGAAGCCACCAGCAAATTAATTATGCTCTGCCCTTCTACAGGAGAAAAGTCCTGCTTGGTATGGTGTGTGTGTGGGGGGGGTTATACAACTTAATAACATAGAACATCACATTAAGACAGTCAACCAACAAACCTATTAAGTTTTCAAAACTGGACTGCAAAGATTTAGAAGCACCTACCTGTGGCAACATGGCGGCCCATCCCAAATATGGCATAAATAATAGCAGGGAAGAGAGATCCATATAATCCAAATACAGGGTGCACTGAAGACAGAACAGCAAAAGCAAGTCCTGTAAAGGAGGTAAATGGGAATTATGAAACATATTATATAATATAGTATATTCCACACTATTGTCAATATTAAGTTGCCACCAGAGTCCCGTTCTATGACCATTTTTAGAGGTGCTGTAGCATAATACATCAGAGCATAGGAAGCTGCCTAAAGACATAATCCTATGCATGTTTAGACAGAAAAAAAGTCCTACAACTACCAGCATTCCCCAGCCAGCCATATAGTTGTAGGACAGTTGTCTAACCATGCATAGGATTGTGCCCTTAGCCAGACTGTTGCTCCATAATGGCCAGTGTTGTCTATTCCAACAGGCAGCAAGTTTACAGCAAGGAACTTTCTCATCAACTTCTAATTGATCCTTTTTTAAATAGAGATGCCAGAGATTGAACCTGGGACCTTCTGCATGCAAAGCATGTGCCCTATCACTGAGCTATGGTCCCTCTTGTATGGCGACTCCCTCTTAGCCACTATGCTACGAGACTAAGCTACGGTACTAATCAGGAAGTCCCTAGTTCGAATCCCATGTCTGCTGTAGATTCTCTAGGTGACCTTAGGCAAGCCTCAGCACATAAACAAACACACAATTTGGGGATATTATTCACTTACCTTACACTATAGGGTCTACAGGGTTGTTGTAAGGATTACAACCAGGTAGTGCACAAGAGGTACTAGTACTTTGAACAATAGCAAGTGCTACTACAGAAATGCTACATGCTACATCCATTTTTCATGGATTATGGGGTGGCCATGTTGTGTCATTTTCAGTTCTGCCGTTTTCCCTTGTTTCAAAATTCTATATGTTGTTGGGGGGGTTTGTGTGCATACCTCTAATTTTAAAAAAAAGTGCTATAATTGTTTTCTGTTCTGTTATTCCCCCTTGGATACTTTAGCCTGGTCTGCAGCTTTCGATGTTACATTTTTCTCTGCGGGTCCCGAGGAGGATGGAAAATTGTGTGATTGTACAATGCAGTGTTCCCCAACCCAATGCCCTTCAAATGTGCTGGACTACAACCCCCATCATCCCCCCAGGCAGTATGCCCATATTGGCTGGGGGTGGCGGAACTTGTAGTCCAGCATGCCTGGTGCGCACCAGGCTGGGGACACCTGTTATAGTGCCTTTATAACCTTCTTCAGATAGAGAATTTGAAGGTACACATTTTCAATGTGTAACTCCTTGCCAGTGGGGAAGCGAGCAGGTGTTGTTGCTGCAGGTGGCTGGGACTCTGCCGGGGAGCTATTGCTGGGCGTGACTTTGTCATGCTGGTGCTCTCTCCTTCCTGGGATGCTGGGAGAGGTGTGTGGAGCCAGCACTCCGGTTCTTTCAAGCCCTCCCTCCTCGTCTGGAGAGAGAGCTGTGGGTTCACATGGGCAAAGCGGGCTGCTTCCCACGTGAGCAGCTGTCAGGGGTGTAGCCAGGATCTTAGTGGTATTTTCATCCTGCTCAAGGACATCTGCATCCTAGTCAGGCAGGAACAGGCACCAAAGACTACATGCTGGCAACACAAAGACTGCTCTGTTCAAAATTAAAGTAGGGATGAAGGAGCACGTGGCACGCACATGAGTACTCCAGGAGCAACAGCGGTGCTGCCAGGTTTGAGGAGCCATGGGGCCAGATATTTTCAGGGGGGAGCCTTCCCCCTGGCCACCCTCTCTCTGCCACCCTGCCAGCCAACCCAGCCCTGTTTCATTTTTCAACTTGAACGATGGCAGCTCCTCCTTCTCCTCTTGCTGTGCTGCGGCACTGCTAAAGGAAAGCGCCACAGCAGTGGCTGGTCAAGACTGCAGCCCCATGCACACCATTTTAAATTACAATAATTTTGGATGGCAGTCCTCTCACCTCTCCGGTGCCCTCTTTGGCCACGCCCCCCCGAAGGCCAGCTGCCACTGCAACACTTTTCTTTAGCGGCATGGCGAGAGGAGCCTTCGCCACCCGCAGCACAGCCTTGTCAGGGCGTTGTTTGGGGCCCTCCTCGACCATGGGCCCCCCAGATGTGTGACGCATGGTTCAGCCTGTTGGTGTTTCTATGAACTGAGTATGTGAGTTGGGAGATTTATAATCCTGTGTCTGTGTGCTATCAGAGGCCTGAAATTCCACACACAGATCTTCCAGATCTCACCTCTCCCCGCGCAGCGTGCAGCGTGTTGTGCCAGTTTGACCAGCCCAGTCTGCCCTGTTGTCAGACTGCTTCCAGCTTCCCCGTTGCAGATCAATCCATGGAGTCAGGAAACACTCTGGAACACCACAGGTCTAATTCTACCTGTTTATTCACTTAGCAAGTAAAGTTCTACAGAGTATACATTTCCTAGTTACAGTCCATGTGCAGAGTATAAATGCATAGCAAGCATTACATCCAGTGGAGTAAGTTGAGCTTCACTCCACCTCAGCAAAGACGTTACATTGTAGCAGTAACAAGTCCAGCAAGCATCACCATGAAGAAGAAGAAAGAAAGCAGTTCAGCTTCTCTCTAAAATGGCTTCAGACAGAAAACAAGTTAAAACGTCATCAGAACATACAAACCATGTGACTAGCTCATACAGTTCTCACACTTTAGTAACCCCTGCGAAAACACGAGATTCTAGTAAGACATAATAAACCTGTTTACCTCGCCATTCTGTCCCTTCCATTTGTAAACAATGTGCCACAGCAGGTAATGTGATACATATCACAACATCCCCCTTACTAGCTGAGTACATATTGTTTACATTTGCTCAATGAAGCCTAGCGCCATCATTAGCTTCCTGTGTCTTACTACAGGCAATGGTTTTGTGAAAAGATCTGCCACCATGTCCCCTGTTGCACAGTATTTGAGTGTTACCCACCCTTTCTGCACACAGTTCTTTACATGAGAGTAACGAACATCAATGTGCTTGGTTCTTGGCCTACATTTTTCATTTTGTGCCATGCTTATGCAAGCTTGGTTGTCTTCAAAAATTGTAACAGCCCTGTCTACTGGTAATTGCAAATCAGTAAACAATTGTTTGAACCATTCAGTCTCATTGCATGCTTGAGATAAACTGATGAATTCAGATTCTGCACTAGATACAGCCACACAAGACTGTTTTCGTGTATACCAGTCAATCAGACTTTCATTATACATGATCACAGTCCCACTTGTGGACTTCCTATCGGTTGCAGCTCCCCAATCAGCATCAGTGTACACACAAAAACCTCCCTCTGTGTGTGATGACAATTTTAGTTTGCAATTCATGGAACCTTTTAAATATCTTAACACCCATTTTACAGCTAGCCAATCATACATACAGTAATACCTTGGATTACAAGTAACTTGGTTTGAGAGCACTTTGCAAGACAAGCAAATTTTTTAATATTTATTTAATTTTTTTTTACTTGATATACAAGCGTCGTCTTGCAATACAAGTATTGTAGTACGGCTTAAATTAAAAATCTCTGTACAAATTTTTTTGGGGGGATTTTGTTTTGATATAAGAGTGTTTTGGATTACAAGCACGTTTCCGGAACGAATTGTGCTCTCAATCCAAGGCATGACTGTAGAAGGATTTTGTGTTTTCCTGCTAAGTATGTTCACAGCATTGCTGATGTCTGGCCTACTCACATTTGCCAAATATAGCAGGCTTCCAATAACACTTTGATATTTTCCAATATCCTCAAATTCAGTGTTATCTGTGTGTTTTTTTGATATTCAAGAGTCATTGGAGTGGTAACTGGGTTACAATTCTCCAATCCATGAATTTCCAGCAATTTCTGAATTTTTCCACTTTGTTCAACCAAGAAAGAACCTTCCTCATCCTGGGATAATTGCATGCCAACATAGTGTTGTACCCAACCTAGATCTTTCAGTTCAAAGTGTGCCTGCAATTCTTTTGCAATTTTGTCTTTTTGATTTACTGATTCTGTTATCAGCAATATATCATCAACAAAGACTAACAAATACACCCAATGTCCCAATTCTGTGTGACATGTGTACAGACAGTGATCAGCCTTGCTTTGTTTGAATCCCAAACTAATCAAAACTCTGTCTAGTTTTTGGTTCCAGCATCTCGCTGCTTGTTTCAATCCATATATAGATTTGTGCAAACGACATACAAGACTGGGATTTTCTACAAAACCTTTTGGTTGCACCATGTAGATTTCATCTTGTAAATCACCATATAGGAAAGCAGTTTTTACATCAAAATGAAATGCCATCATTTTTCTTTGTGCTGCCAATTTGAACAACAATCTTACAGTTGCATACCTTGTTGTTGGTGCAAACACGGAATCAAAATCTATTCCATGCTTTTGTGCAAACCCTCTTGCCACGAGTCTTGCCCTGTACCTTTCCACCTGCCCCTGGTGATTCGTTTTCACCTTGTACACCCATTTACAGGTGATGGCCTTTCGCCCTACAGGTAAAGATACCAGACTCCATGTTTTGTTAACATGCATTGCATTGATTTCATCCTGCATGGCTTCAAACCAATCATTTCTCACTACTTTGCTTTGGTTCCATGCTTTGGATTTCCTCAAAACTTTGAGGTTCTAAAGCTATTTTGAGAGCTTTATGTACAACAGTTTTGCCACTTTGGAATTCATCCTGATATCTAACAGGTGTTTTATGTTCTCGGGTTGAACGCCTTAGAGATTGTTCACCTTCCTCCTGTTCCCCAGATATCTGCTCAGTGGCCTGTTCTGTTTCAGAAACTTCCAGCTGTGTCTTAGCCATTGAATGCACTGGCAATTCCACCAGCTGTTTCTTTTCATGTGTTTGCTCGTGAAAAATCACATATCTGCTTAAAATTACCTTTCTGTGTTGTGGTGACCACAGCCTGTATCCTTTTGTTTGTCCATCATACCCCAGCAGAAAACATTCAAAGCTTTTAGCCTGTATTTTGAACAAAACATTTGCACCCAAAAATCCACACGTGTGATATCTTTGGCTTCCTCCCATGAAACATTTCATATGGAGTTTTCTCAGTTGTGGTGTTAGGTAATCTGTTCAGCAAATAGTTAGCATTTGAAAGTGCATCCCCCCCAGAAATGGTTTTTCAACTGTGAGTCAGCTAATTGAGCCCTCATCATTTCTTGGAGTGTTCTGTTGTGTCTTTCAGCTACACCATTTTGAAACGGTGAGTTTGGGGCTGTGATTTTGTGCCCAACGCCCTCACTTTCCAAGAATTTCTTGAATTTTGTACTCATGTACTCTCCCCCACCATCTGTGAGCAATTCACCTATGGGGTATTGTTTGAACCTGTTACCAGCCCATTTCACAAATGATTCAAATCTCTCTCGAACCTGAGATTTATGCTGTAAAAGATAAACAAATCCAAATCTAGAAAAATCATCAATGATAGTCATATAGTACTTATTTCCCCCATAGCTTTCCTCAAATGGCCCAGCAACATCAGAGTGTACCAGCTCAAATATTCTTGTGCTCACTCTATCACTGTGTTTCTGAATGTTAGTCCTGTGTGACTTAGCCTGACTGCATACTTCACATTCCACATAATTAGAACAAGGTTTCATTTTCATGCCCTCACACAGACCCGGCATCTTCTCGATGCTCATGTAATTAGCATGCGCAAAACGTTTATGGAATAAATGTACACAATTATCATGAGGCTTACAATTTGCATACTTCACACTCTCATCATGTGTTACAAATGGATTTATAACATACAGAGAATTCTGCAAATCACCTTTTGCACAGACTGTCCCTTCACGTGAAATCACACATGTGCTGTCTGAAAAACACATTTCATAGCCATTTTGAGCTAATTGGGAAATACTTATCAGATTTGTGTCCAGTTCCGGAACAAGCAATGCCCTTTGTTGACCCAAAGTAGTAAATTCAATTGTTCTTGCTGCTGAAACATTTATACGTTTCCAGTCAGCTAATTCCACGTGCTGACCTGGACATCCATCTTCTTCCAGAGATTGAAATACATTCCTGGAGTTAGTCATGTGATGAGAAGCTCCAGAGTCCAAAACCCAAACATCATTAGAAACCCCCACCCGTGCAATCAAACTTTTGCCCGTTTTAACTGCCTCCTCAGGTGTGCTTGTAGTTTCCTGTTTGTTTCTTTTCTTTCTCTGTTTGATCTTACATTGCTTTTTCAGATGATTTGTAGATCCGCAAGTGAAGCATTTTTTCACTTTTAAAGCAGCGGCTTGGGTTACTCCCTGCTTGTTATTTGCAGCTTGGCTGTTTGCCACATCAGCCTGGCTCTCTGCAAATTTACGGCCAGAGTTGTTTTGCTTTGCTTGCTGCTTTTCCATTCTGCTATCTCCACAAGCAATTTCTCCAGCTTGAAGCAGAAAAAGCTGCACTTTGTAAATTCCACAAAGATTAAGCTTGGTCACCCACTGCTACTGGATCCTGTGTTACTACAGACCAGAGTCCCGCATGGGTTAAATAATGCTGCATCTGAAAACTCCACGGCACATAGTTCGATCCAGACAGTTTCTCCACAATTTGTGGATTCAGGGATTGTGCAGCTGCCATTTCTGTGCCCGGGGGATTCTCTTCCTCCTCAGAAATTTCAGCCTCACTCTCTCCCTAAGCTCTCAGCCTTGGAACTTGCCTGCAAGCTGTCTGTGTCAGCCAACAGATTCTCTCCCCCTTCTTCCCCCTTACCGGTTGAAGGACCAGGAGATAGTTTTTCTTCCTTGATGTCTTCCTCCTCTGCCATTAATCACTGCAATCACCGGAGTCGAAGCTGTTGCCAAACAGGTCCTGGCGCTGGTTCTGGTGCTGGTACCAACCTGGTTCTGGTCCGGCCCAATCTGGGCCCATAACCCTGTTGGTGTTTCTATGAACTGAGTATGCGAGTTGGGAGATTTATAATCCTGTGTCTGTGTGCTATCAGAGGCCTGAAATTCCACACACAGATCTTCCAGATCTCACCTCTCCCCGCGCAGCGTGCAGCGTGTTGTGCCAGTTTGACCAGCCCAGTCTGCCCTGTTGTCAGACTGCTTCCAGCTTCCCCGTTGCAGATCAATCCATGGAGTCAGGAAACACTCTGGAACACCACAGGTCTAATTCTACCTGTTTATTCACTTAGCAAGTAAAGTTCTACAGAGTATACATTTCCTAGTTACAGTCCATGTGCAGAGTATAAATGCATAGCAAGCATTACATCCAGTGGAGTAAGTTGAGCTTCACTCCACCTCAGCAAAGACGTTACATTGTTGCAGTAACAAAGTCCAGCAAGAAGAACAAGAAGAAGAGAGAAAGCAGTCCAGCTTCTCTCTAAGATGGCTTCAGACAGAAAAACAAGTTAGCATGTCATCAGAACATACAAACCATGTGACTAGCTCATATTGCTCTCACGGTCTAGTTTCCCATGCGAAAACACAAGAATCCAGAAAGACATAACAAACCTGTTTACAGCCATTCTGTCCCTTCCATGTGTAAACAATGTGCTACAGCTGGTGAAGTGATACATATCACAACACAGCCTTAGTGGCGTCTCTGAGGAGCAACCTGCACACTCCAGGATGGTTCCAGAAGAAGTCTCTCCAGTTCTGTCTGAAGTCTGCATACAAGAGAAGCTAACTTATACAAGTCAGGCTATTTGTCCATCTATGCCACAACAGTCTATTCTGATTGGCAGCGGCTCTTCAGAGGCCTGTGGCCTCTCCAGAGTTTCAGGCAGAGGTCTTTCACATCACCTGCTACCTGATTCTTTAAAACAACAACAACAACAACAACAACAAAAACGTGAAGATGCCAGAGAAGGAACGTGGGACTCGATCACTGAATTACTGTCCCTTCTATGGTGGGTTCTCAACTTGTTCTTCCTAGACCAATTTACACATCTCACAAACGTACGGCTTATTCATACTTGACATTTTAAATAGGTTTAATAGGTGCAACAATTTTCTTCCCACAGTAATCAGTAAGGTCAATACAACCTGAGGGGAAATGAGTGAATAATTAACAAGGAGCAGCAAGCTGAACTTTGCTCAGAACCCACATGAGATAGTCACAATCCAGTGAAAAATCAAAGCATGTTAAGCTCCATCGATTTCAGTTGGTGAGACGTATTCATTCATTTATTTGAATGAATATTTATAAACCACCCCATCAAGATATATCATGGCAAAATGCAATGAAATCAATAAAATAAATTCATTCATAAAAAATAAATTCATAAAAATTCATTTTAAAAAATCATATTAAAAGGCAGTAAAAATATAGTAGGGCAGACCAAACAACTTAAAATGACCACAGAAACAGAAACGTTTTGACCTGACGCTGAAATTATTGCAAAATGAGCACAAGTCACTCTGAACCACTGAGGCCACCTGGTGCATGCTTGACCTAAAATTAATGGGACTTGCCCAGATCATACTCCCCTTATACAAATCTATGGTGTGACCCGCTTTGAATACTGTGTACAGTGCTGGTCACTGCACCTAAAAAAGGATATTGTACAGTTGGAAAAAGTGCAGAAAAGGGCAACTAAAACGATCAAGGGGCTGGAGCAACTCCCCTACAAGGAAAGGTTACAACAGCTGGGATTGTTTAGCTTAGAAAAAAGGTGAGTAAGGGGAGACATGATAGAGGTGGACAAAATTATGCATGGTGTGGAGAAAGTGGACAGGGAGACATTTTTCTCCCTCTCTCATATACTAGAACCGAGGGTCATCCCATGAAGCTGATTGGTGGGAGAGTCAGTACAGATAAAAGGAAGTACTACTTCACACAGTGCATAGCTAAACTATGGAATTTGCTACCACAAGATTTTATAGATTTCATAGATTCTAGAGTTGGAAGGGGCCTACAAGGCCATCAAGTCCAACCCCCTGCTCAATGCAGGAAACTAGAGGAGGGGTCTCCCATCCAAGTAATAACCAGGCCTGACCCTGCTTAGCTTTCCACACTCAGACAAGCTGAGCCAGCGTGAGCCACAGGCCTGTGTCGTGATGGCCACCATTCTGGAGGGCTTTAAAAAGGGATTGGACAAATTCATGGAGGAGAAGGCTATCAATGGCTACTAGTCCTGATGGCTACATGCTACCTCCAGTATCAGAGGCAGTATGTCTATGTACACCAGTTGCTGGAGAACATGGACGGGAGGGTGCTGTTGCACTCAAGTCCTGCTTGTGGGTTTCTGTGGGCAGCTGGTTGGCAACTGTGTGAACAGAATACTAGACTAGATGGACCCTTGGTCTGATCCAGCATGGCTCTTCTTACGTATGCATTATTTTGGCTGGATCATACATACTATCATTGTTATTATTTATACAGTGCCATCCATGCACTTTGCAGAGTAATAACAAGCAGTGCTGTGCCCTAAACTGTAACATATGAGTCCTGAGTGGAAGTGCAGAAACTGGTTATGGTACTGACTGTTCTTCGGTGCGCAGACTAATGTCAAGTTAATCATTTTGCCAGAGTTACAATGAGTGAGTGGGCAGCCTAGCACTAAATTATGTAATAAGGTGAACACGTGCAACAGGAGAGGAGAATAAGAAAATGCTGCGATAGAAAACAATGAGCAAACAATTCATTCCGATAGTGTACAATGGCTTATCATGGTGGCATGTTTTAAATCATTGTCACTAGAACACTGCGTGCCATTGCTACTTTAGGGCCAAAGCAGACATTGCTTTAGATCTGTGTCTAGCAGTGTTCTCCAACCTTGGGTCCCCAGATGTTTTTGGCCTACAACTCCCAGCATGCCCCAGCCAGCCAAAAACATCTGGGGATGTTGTATTGCTTTATTACTGTTTCTGCCAACAACGTAAGACACATCTGTTTGCCTGGGTGTTTCCCTGACCTTTAGCATTGCCAGCTATCTGATTGTTTTAATGAGATATTATTACTGTTTCATTGTTTTATTATTTGATTTTATGGTATTTTATCATGGTTTTATCTCGTGAATCGTTTTGGGACATATTTTTTAAATGGGAAGTGGTATATAAACTTTCTGAAATAAATAATAAAAATACATTAAATAATTAACCTTCCCCCACCTGAAAATTCACTGGTTCCCTTCCATGCTGGTGAAACTAAATTATTCTGCTAGTTCTGCTTGTTGGAGATGTCATGGGTTTGAGCAGATGTTAGGTAATTTGTGGGGGTTTGGAAAGAGGTCAAACAAAGACTCAATTTCACACAAGGCACAGTCTGTGAATTTTCATCTGTTCACTTGGTGCAGGACACATTCTGGCTCAACGGGCCCCAAATAAGATGCATGTGGCTTAGGTGCGACGTGCTGGCTTAGCTGCTAAGTGACTGGGTTTATGGGTTTGGAAAACTCACTCTCCATCTCACACTGATGACTGGGTAGCAGAAATTATAGAAGTAGCATCTAAGACCTTGTACAAATGTAATGGCATATGGGATGCCTTTCTGGAGTGGTTTGATTACAACAATCAAACTACTCCAGAGTGTTGGACTGGGACTCAGGAGATCCGCGTTCTAGTCCCCGCTCAGCCATGAAACTCCCTGGGTGACTTTGGGCCAGTCACTGACTCTCAGCCTAACCTACCTCACAGGGTCGTTGTGAGGATAAAATGGAGAGAAGGAGGAGGATTATGTAAGCTGCCTTGGGTTCCTTGAAAGAAAAAAGGTGGGGTATAAATAGAATAAATAAATAAATAAATAATAAACAAACAACTTTACCCCACAATGGCAACTGTTATGATTTGATTAGCTAACTCCTTGTCTAGCTGATACATAAAAACTTTCCCTCCTGTTTCTTCTTTCCTTTCTATCATCTTCTATCTTATTCTTATCTTATTGTTTGTGCCACTGAAAACAAAGGCTGCATTTTCAATAATTTTGCAGAGGCCCCAAAACTGTAACAACAGGGATAAGATTTAATTATTAAAAGTCTCACAGATGCAAGCAATGTTCTGTGCCCACATGGTCTGAAGGATTCCAGCCCTCAACATGTTTCACCTCTCTGAAGCTAAACAGAGCTAGGTCGTGCCAGGACTGGGATGGAAAGACCATATGGGAGCTCCACACAACGGCCTGCTCTGAGTACTTTGGAAGAAGGTCAGGATACCAATTTAATAAATCAATCCAATTAGAATCAAATTAGTTTTAAGCACACACTTCAGCTGCAGTCCTATTGGGAATAATTCCAATGGAGCTGAATGGTATTTACATCTGAGCAGACAAGCACAGGATTGCACTGTTCAGCATGTAAATCCAACCAATTTCAATGGAATGTAAATATGCCTAATCTCATCTGGGGTGGGATTAGAGAGCTAGCGTCTAGAGAGAATGTTCCTCTGCATCTTTCAAGTTTAATTGATGCACTTAGCCTTCTGGAGTTTCAGAAGCTGCTGGATGCAACTCCCATGGAGACACATGATCCATTTCTCCAGTTTTTAAGTACACATTTCAAGCATGTGCACCAGCGGCCGAAGAAAGACTGCCAAATTCTAGGGGTTTTTTGCCAGCTCATGAAGTCTTTAGTTCTTTGGCTTTCTGAGAAACCCTTAAACCAAGTACAAGATTTAGAGCTATCTTAGGTAATCAATGGGCTTTGTCCCACAGCCCATGGCTCAGATCCTTTGCTAGCTAACTTGTTTTAAGAGCGCTGATGCCTTTCATTCCTCTTTTCAATTACACTGCACAACTGGAGTACAAAGGGTGATTTTTATGGTTGGCTGGTGTGTGTGTGTGTGGAAAGGAGCTAGCTAAAGCTACATTATTGAAAAATCATCAGCCTCATGGGAACCTGAGGATTAAGACCAACTTCTCTACCTGGCATTTGCAGTCACAGTTTTGGAGAAGGTGGTTGTGATATAAGTAGAAGAAAACTTGGAAAGCATGGTTCATCATAAAATCTCTCTATCCTCAAGCCAGAACATCTGGTCAAATGGCTGTTTGGGAAATCACTAAGGAATTATAAGTAGAGCTGTGAATTTCAACCAGTTAACTGGATCAATTCATTCATTCAATAAACCATAGAATGATCAGTGCAGCTAGTAACAAGTGAAGAATATGGAGCTCTGTATCGAAATGTAATAAATAGACTGAGGGATCTACCACTGTGCAAGCAATAGAGATACACCATCTCCTGTCAGCCAAATGGGATGAAAAACCATAAAAAAGAAGAAGAAAAGACTTTTTTTTTCCAATTTGTATCCAAACCCAACAGACATTTTGCCAAATAAAGGTTAATCTGTTATGGCATTCCTCTCCTCTAATAATGTGCAACAAGGCCAAGCTACCAAAACGGACAATGCACAGATGATATCTATATATTTAAAAATTGAGTCTTTCATAATACTGATGGTCTTTGACCTTGTTTATTTTGGAAGATGCTGTGCCCACGTCAGTTGCTTCGCTTGCAAATATCCTGCATTCCCTCATCTTATGAATCCTGTTTTGAGAATGTGGAGAGGGGCAGTTTCAAGGAAAGATGCCCTTCCTTTCTAATTATGAGAGGCATTCTGTTATGCATTAAATTGTAAATTCTCATTTGAAAATGTCCCTCTCCAGATTCTCATAATAGGATTCATAAACATTTTGCAATATGTTAATTCTCTGAAGCCGAATTGATTGATTGCCTGGTTCCTATCTGATTAATCAGTTAATTGACTAATAAGGTAGAAACCAGACAGATTATTTAAAATGTTTTTAATTCATCAAGGGGTCTTTTAAAGTGTAGACCAGCTTACCAGATGGATTGCCTGCATGGTGGGAAGAATTTCTACACCACTGCAGACACAACTGGCACTGGCTGATGGTGATATGGAACCACTGTGCAATGCAGGTAAGTTGTGGTCCCAGGCAGCCAGAGCATGGCCTGAAGGCACATGTTGAAGCAATCTGCTGCAGCTAAGCAAGTCTGGGATCTGGTCAGAGCCTCGATAGGAGAGTGCATAGGAACTTATGTATGCTGCCTTAAGAAGAAAGGTAAATGAAATTAAATAAGTAACAGAAATAAGAAATAAGTAACAGAATAAGAGCCAGTGTGGCATAGTGGTGAGAGTGTTGGACTGGGACTTGGGAGATCTGGGTTCTAGTCCCCACTCGGCCACAAAACTCACTGGGTGACTTTGGGCCAGTCTCTGACTCTCAGCCTAACCTACCTCACAGGGTTGTTGTGAGGATAAAATGGAGAGGAGGAGGAGGAGGATTATGTAAGCCACCTTGGGTTCCTTGCAGGAAAAAAGGCGGGGTATAAATATAATATAATATAATAAATAAATAAATAAATATGGTAAAAGCCACTTGACACATTACAGCCACTATGTGTGGCAGCCATACCACAGAAACTGATCTGGTTCGCACATAATGCTAACCCATGCTTTATTTAGCCCATGGGTTGTTGAATCCTGCGTTCTTGTGATGTGTGAACCCGGCATGCCAACAAACCATGGTTTGTTAGCCATGAACAACTCAGAAAGCCAATGTTTTGTTAGCAGGTTGCAAACTCTGGATTGTTTAAATCATGGGTTGTCATTATGTGTGAACCCAGAACCGCGGGTTGTTTCTCCAGACTACAGAGTAGGTGGGCAAGAGTGGTCAAAAACCCCAGCTGCTCTATATGCCAGTACTACAGCACTGCAAAGGCATTTGGGATACAGATGCTGTGCCCACGTCAGTTGCTTCGCTTGCAAATATCCTGCATTCCCTCATCTTATGAATCCTGTTTTGAGAATGTGGAGAGGGGCAGTTTCAAGGAAAGATGGGCAAAGGGAGTGGGCAAAGGAGGAGGAAGACAAACAACCCAGGGATTGAGAAAACAAACCACAGTGTATTCGATCATCTGCCAGATAAACCCTGGGTAGGACAACCATTACTTAAATCAGTGTTCTCCAACCTTGGGTCCCCAGATGTTTTTGGCCTACAACTCCCAGCATGTCCCAGCCCTGGGAGTTGTAGGCCAAAAACATCTGGGGACCCAAGGTTGGAGAACACTGACTTAAATTGTGCCTTTGTCATCATTTCACTAACTCCTGCCCACCACAACACAAGACCTGCTTTATGGATCAGCCCCTACCTGGGCAACTGCTCTGTTGCTTGCCAAAATCTCTGTCTGGGAATTAGGTCTGTGGGCTGACTGAAAGATTCAAGATTGTTGGAGCTCCAATATCATTTGTACCAACTAACATTTGGAAGAAAGACCAATATGAACTGAGAATTGATTTTCTGCCTCTTACCAGACCAAAATACACAAGACACTCGTCCAGTCACATACAGTTTGTTCCTGATGTTTTTTGCTTGCTTGCTTGTTTTACAGCAGCAGGGGGGCCCTGCACACTAAAGAAGACAATCTGTCCCCATGCTGCTTTTTGCCCCATGAGGCAAAAGATACTTGGGGAGCTGTGTGTGTGTGTGTATAATTATTATTACATTTATATCACACCTTTTTTCCTCTTGCAAAGGTTGCGAACATGCTCCTCCTCCATTTTACCCTCACAACAACCTTGTGAGGTAGGTTAGGCTGAGAGTCAGTGACTGGCCCAAAGTCACCCAGTGATCTTCATGGCCGAGTGGGAACTAAAACCTTGATCTCCTGAGACCCAGTCCAACACACTAACCACTTCACCATACTGGCTCACACTATAGTTATTTGAAAAACATGTATTTGAAAAACATCGCAAGAGGAAAGGGTTCACACACACACACTCACATTGTCTGTTTTAGTATATGCTGCCTTTGACTATTGAGATTGGTTGGCAAGGGGCATATTGAGTAATTAGCCACTGGTCTTTCCACTGACTTGCTACCCCCATCCCATCAAAACCACCAATTTTCAGTGAATTCTTTGGGCATATTCTGAATGGGAAATTTGGCATCCAACCCATTTACACCCTTTCTCTGGCGTGTAGCTTATTATCATGACGTTGCTCTGTTTTATTGCTTTTTTACCGCACCGCCACTCACCACAAGACGTGCTGGGGAAAGGGGCTTCCAGGTTCCCGGTGCGTCACTACCGGGTCCTCTGCGCTGCATTTTTAACATAAAAACCATAGAAACCCACCTTAGAACAGCCGCGAATAGCAAATCACAGCCGTTTTAAGGTGGGTTTCCATGGGTTTTACGTTAAAAACACAGCACCAGGGACCCAGAAGTGACACGCCGGGGACCCAGAAGTTTTTCGAGCGCCTCGGCAAGTGCCACAGGACAGAGGGGCGCTCGCCAAGTGCCCCTGAGCCTATTTCAGGTAGTAAGTCGATACACCCCTAGTGGTCAGTATCTAAGAACAGTATTGACATCATAAGAACCAGCATCGAAACCAACCTTGGCACCACAAAAAAAAGTTATATTCAATACCAAAACGGGGACAGTGGGTGGGTTGTGTGAA
This sequence comes from Shinisaurus crocodilurus, assembly GCA_021292165.1. Classification (NCBI taxonomy): domain Eukaryota; kingdom Metazoa; phylum Chordata; class Lepidosauria; order Squamata; family Shinisauridae; genus Shinisaurus; species Shinisaurus crocodilurus. The sequence goes on along the minus strand of CM037880.1, from coordinate 191,067,790 downwards.
ATGCACAGATGACCACCTGAAGGACTACTGTTACAGGTAAGCAACCTGTCTTTCTTCTTCATGGCCCCTGTGCATCACACATATGGATGAGTAGCAAGCTGACTTACCAGAGGAGGGTCGGTATCATCACTGGAGAAGAGATGACAGGACAGCACGACCAAAGGAGCAGTCTTGAGCTTGAAATATAGTCGACAATGCTTAATGAACGTAGATGGCTTCGACCATGTGGCTGCACAACATAGGTCCTTTCCCAGAAGCCACAGAAGTAGCCACAGCACAGGTCAAATGAGCCTTTATGGTCTTGGTGAGTGAATGATCAGCAAGGTCTTAAGTGAGATGTATAGTGGACACCACCCAAGACGCGAATCTTTGGTATGAGACAGGCAGCCCTGTTTCTTTTGCCATAACAAACAAAGAGCCTAGGCGACTGATGGAATGACTCAGTCCAAGATTTATAAAAAGCTCTACAAACATCTAGGGTATGCAGCCTGGATTCTAATGGAGAAGTAAGCGACTGGAAAAACGCAGGTAAAATCACATCTTGGTTCAGGTGGAAATCCAAAACAACCTTCAGTTGGAACATCAAATCTGGTCAGAGTACCACCTTATCAGTATGAAAGACAGAATAAAGTGGATCAATCCATAGAGCACACAGTTTGCTGGCATGATGGGCAGTTGTGATCACTACAAGAAAAGCCAACTTCTAAATAAGTAAACGTAAGTCTATGGTAGCGAGAGGCTCAAACGGTTTGGATGTCAGCGTGCTGAGAACTACTGATAAATTTCAAGTCAGCACTGGTGATCAAAATGGTGGAGCAACCACTTTTACGGATACCATGCAAAAACTGCAGAGTGAGAGGGTGGGAAAAACAGACACCCTCAACAAGTCGATGAGAAGCAGAAATGGCTGCCAGATAAACCCTAAGGCAGGTGGCTACCAGGAGGAGTGCCTTTTCTGCTGTGGCACCCCAGTTGTGGAATGAGCTCCCCAAAGAGGCTCGCCTGGCGCCTACTTTGTACTCTTTCCAGTGTCACGTGAAGACCTTTCTATTCTCCCAGGCACTGTAATCATTTTAATCATCTTAATCATCTTAATTATTTTAATCTTATAGCTGTTTTTAACTCTGCTGCTAGCTCTGCTGTTTGTTTTTAATCTGTGCTTTTAAGTTTTATATTTATTTTATATTGTATTTTATGGTTTTAACTGTTGTAAACCGCCCAGAGAGCTTCGGCTATTGGGCGGTATAAAAATGTATTTAATAAATAAATAAATAATAAGGGAGGAACTTTTCAAACCTCTATCAAATAACAACTTCATGAAGTCAAGAACATGCGCCATAGAGCAGCTGCTTGGGTCTATGCCCTTCGGGGCCAAAAAAGCCTTAAATGCATTCCATTTTCTGGCCTAGTGGCTGGTTTTCTAGCCGCATCCAAAATCCTCTGTAGCCAGGGATGTAGAAAGAGACAACATCTCAGAACTCACCGGAGTCTCCATGCCATGAGTTGCAAGGTTGGGAGATCCCAGTGGTTCACCTGTCCTCGATCCCAAGTCAACAGGTTCGGTATTCGCAGCAGAGTCTGGTACTCTCCTCTGGAGTGCTGGAAGAGAGCGAACCAGTCTTGTCTTGGCCACCAAGGAGCTATTAGGATGCAGTTCATGCACTCTCTCCTTATTTTTGTTAGGACCCTGGTGAGTAGAGGAAATGGAGGAAACAGGTAAAAGAAGGCTCCTGTCCATTGTAGGAGAAAGGCATTTCCTCGGGAGCAAGCACCAATCCCTGCTCTGCTGCAGAAGGTGGGACATACAGCATTCTCAGCTGTGGCAAAAAGATCCACCGCAGGATGGCCTCACTTGTGGAAGATCATATGCAGGACAGCCAGGTGCAACTGCCACTCATGTGAAGTTGAAGTCGAGTGGCTCAGAGCATCTGCTAGAACATTGTCCGTGCCTGCTATATGTAGAGTGATGAAGCTCATCCCTCACGAAATAGCCCACTCGTACAACTGGAGAGTAAGGTCATTGAGTGCAAGGGATTTTGTTCCACCTTGTTTATTCACGTACCAGCCAACGGTCGTGTTGTCTGTAACAATTTGAATATGTCTGCCTAAGAGCTTTGGTTCAAAAGTAAGGAGGGCTTTCTGGACAGCCAAGAGCTCCAAGTAATTGATGTGCAAAGTGGCCTCAGTTGCGGACCACATTCCCTGAACGGTATGTAGCCACAATGTGCTCCCCAGCTGTCCAAGGAAGCATCTGTTGTCAGCACTACCAACGGAGCCAGTGGGACAAAGGGGACTCCTTGTCAAAGGTTGTGTGAAAGTGTCCACCAGTGGAGAGATGCCCTTACTCTCCACAGAATGGAAAGTTGGGTGCAGCGAACATCAGAGTCCAGATGGAAAGTCCAAAGGAACCAGTTTTGAAGGATCCACATCCGCAGCCTGGCAGAAAGGACTATTGTGATGGAGGCCACCATAAGTCCCAACATGTTGAACGCCAAAACCACACACCTTCGGTACACATGGGTTGCCAGTTTGATGAGGGCTTGGGCCCGGTTTTCGGGCAGATATGTCCTGCTGGTGGTCGAGTTCAGAAAAACTCCGATATACTGGATCAACTTCATGGGAACAAGAATCAACTTTTCCCCATTGATGTAGAGACCCAGCATGTAAAGAAGATCCAGGGTGATTATACGGTGTTGAGACAGGGATTCTTTGGAAGGAGCAACAATGAGCCAATTGTCCAGATATGGGAAGATCTGGACACTTAGCACGCAAAGATGGCCACACACCACCACTATACATTTTGTGAAAACTCAAGGAGCCATAGCGAGACCAAACAGGAGGACACAAAACCGGTAAGCGTCAAGTCCATTGTTGAGCTGAAGAAGATAAGGTTGACTGTCTTCGTGAATTGCCATGTGAAAGTAAGCAGCCTTGAGGTCAATGGAGGCAAACCAAGCAATCACCTCTCCAGAGAAGTGGCAAAATGGACACACTAGCATGACCATCCAAAACTTCTTTGCTGTAAGGTAGAAGCTGACATCATGAAGGTCCAGGATCAATCTCAGTCCTCTATCCCTTTTCAGTACCTTGAAATATCAGGAATGGAAACCCTCCTGCAGATGGTGTGGTGGTATGGGTTCGTCCCTTTTGGAGGAGAGAATCTACTTCTGATAGGAGGGCAGGTGACAGGTTTGTAACACAGTCCCCCCCAAAAGGGTGGAAGGGGTCAAACTCGATCCAGTAGCCCCTCCAGACAATGGCTCGAACCCAAGAGTTGGTAGTTATAGTGTTCCAAGCGGGAGCAAAACTGGCTAGGTGGTTTCCAAAGTGCAGACCAGAGGCAAGAAAAGGCATCCACAGGTGGAAGTCAAAGTCAGTGTTTCTCTCCAGAGTCGCCCTTCTTACAATTGGATCTGTAACGTGAGGTTGAATATGGACGTCTCGGTACCGAAGGAAGCTGTTGTCTCGCAGAATGATCCCCCTGTTGACAGGACTGGAAAGAGGGCTGTCTAGACCAACGTCGCTATCGGACAGATGGAAAAGCAGAGGCCTGGCCAATCCCCATTTTCCTGGCAGTGATCTTTACTTTTTGGATGGAATCCATTGCTTCATCCATCTTTGCATTGAATAAGCCCTCCCCATCAAAGGGGAGATCCACAATGCAAGACCAAGACTCCTGAGTAAGCCCTGAAGAGCGAAGCCACACATGCCATCGGAGGGCTACAGCACCAACCATAGCTTTCACCTCACAGTCTGTTCGGTGACACATGGTATTTATGTGCTGTCTTGATAACCGCATCACCTCTGACTGGAAAACCCTCACCAGCTCTCTCTGGTCATCTGACAAATAATCACAGAGAGAGCCCATCTTCTCCCATAAAAAGAGTTGGTACCTAGACATCGCTGCCTGGTAACTGGCAACTCGTAGACCAAGGGCAGCTGAAGAGTAGATTCTGTGACCCATCAGATCTAGTCTTCAGCCCTCCTTGTCTACAGGTGAAGAGTGAGTGCTGTCTGTATGATTTTCCTTGGGCAGACTCTAGAATTATAGAGTTCGGAGATGGGTGTGTGAAAACTGAAAAGGAAGGAAGCATCATTTTCCTGGACTCTGTACATGTCCTCAAGTCTCTTAGAAGTAGGGGCCATAGAAGATGGTGACTTCTAGGATTGGTGGACAGTTTGTAAGAGTGTCGGCAGAAAAGGAATAGCCACCAGAGCCACAGCTTCCTTGAAGCTATTGGGCCTTGCCCTAGCACAGAAGGAGATTCAAAGTCGAACACAGATTCTGCCTCTGGGGAAGAGCTGGGAGAGGCAGCTGAAGCTGAGGGGCCTCCGAGACAAGGCAGTGCAGTCATGCCAGGCCTCCCACCGCCCAGTGAACAGGAAGAAGGAGAAACAATGAAGGCCAAGTCAGTCAACTTTCCTCAGCTGGGAGACTCAGTGTGGGGATGAGCTGCAGCATGGGCTTTTCCTATGTGGCCAAGGGCTTCTGACATTACCTGAGTGGCACAGGAAGCAGCAATGCTGCAATGGCTCCTATGCTGCAAAGATACCATGAGAAGGGGACCTTAAAGGAGACTGGGTGAGAATTGCTATGTATTGGTTGGATGCTGCATTACTAGGTTTGGGACAGACAAAAGGAAGTCCTTCTTCACACAATGCACAACTTATAGAATTCACTGCCATAAGATGTGGTGATGGGGATAAGCTAAGCCATTAGCTTAGATGGCTTCTAAAAAGGGTTAGATTAATTTGTGGATAATGCTATCGATAGTATTAGTCATGACAGCTAGATGGAGTCACCAGAAGTAGTATACCTCTCTGAATTTCAGATGCCAGGGACAAAAGAACAGGGAGGGCTGTTACCTTCATGTCCTCCTTGTAAACTCCTTACGAGCATCTGGCAGCATCTGTTGCAAAAAGAATGCAGCAGTACTAGATGGATCATGGGTCTGATCTAGCAGTGTTCTTCTTATATTTGTCATGGGTTGCAGATAGACCCAAATGAAATAATCAGGGACCATAGCTCAGTGGTAGAACATATGCTTAGCATGCAGAAGGTCCCAAGTTTAATTCCTGGCATCTCCAGCTTAAAGCAAAACAAAACAAAAACAAAAACAGAAAGGATCAGGGAGCAGGTGATGGGAATGGCTTCTGCCTGAGACCCTCAAGAGCTGCAGCCAGTCAGAGTACACATTACTGGGCTAGATGAACCAATGGTCTGACCTGATATAAAGATAGCTTCCTATATTCTTAAGGGAAACAGCTTTTTTTTTTCAGCGTCACCTGAGCTTTTTAAAGCTATAACTAGTAAAGGTCTAAGAATTTACTTTGTGGACATTCACAAAAAGAGTAGAGAGAAGTTCTACCAAGTGTTACCCATTTCTTAATTCAGTATTTTGGTTGGCTTCTAAAATGCCATTATTAGCAGCATTTTAATTGCAATTGTTGTCTACAAATGTACCAGTGAAACAAGATCCTTTACAGTACTACAGTATTAAGGTCTTTAAAGTTAAATCATGCCAATGCAGATGTTCCTAATTATTCCAAAAGCACAAATACTTACACAAACCGGTTGGTTCCAGCTGCAGAATAATTCAATTAAAGGAGTGCTTATAATTGTGGGTGCATGAATGAGAACTAAGGCTAGCTGTTAGGGAATCTGTAAAGGAGCAACTACCACAAAATGTTTCCTTCTGAATGATCTATAATCCCTTTTCACAAAGTACTATATGCAGGATTTGCCTGAACAACATAGAAGAAATCTTCATTTCTCCAGAAACAATTTAAACCATTTTGTACTTTTCACCTGCAAAAATAGCCAGATGTATAAGCCAAGTGGAGGCTTCCTCTTACCTACAGAAGCCAAACTGGATTGGAGCTCAGTTATTGGACCTTTATGTTATAGCTTTCAAAGATAAGATATCACAGATAACGTGACACAGGGCATCTCAGAAGATGAACACACAAGACCTCAGATAAGCAACAACTGCTCTTTCACACATTAAGCTGTGTCCAATTTATAAGATTGAGATTACACACACACACACACACACACACACACACACACATGCATGCAGTCCAACATATTGATTTTGGTGTCAGTCTGTTTGCATGTTAAAGGGGAATATTATTGTTCATCCCCAAGTCTATAATATGATCAAGACAAGAATTTCCCATTTATTTCAGCAAGAGTAAGCCTGAAATTCTGTGCACCCCCACCTGGGAGTAAGCCCTATTGAACACAGTGGGATTTAGTTCCAAAGTAAATATGCACAGGATTCTGCTGATACACACACACACACACACACACACACACACACACACACACACCACCCAATAGCAGAAGCTCTCTGGGCAGTTTAGAACAATAGTTACACATAATCGGTCCAGGATCGGGAAAGGGAGGGGCTCCCAGTCTCCATCAGTACTCGCAGGAAATAAAAAGCGAGAGGGTAAAGAACGTTAACAGTTGAAATGAGAGCAGTTCAGCTTAAGCAATATAAACCATCAAAGGCAATTTCCAACACAGTACCTTGTGTCACCTGTTGAATAGCCAGCATCATCCCAGAAACTGTATCGGGCATCAGATCTGATCTCCAATTGTAGTTTGGCGCCCACTCCAAAACTGGCAGCCTCCTTACACACCACAGTTTGAAGTCTTCATAGCGAAGGGCATGGATCTTCCTCCAGATGGCATTTTCCTTTTTTCTCTTTATCCCTGTCATGCTTTAGTCCCTTCCCTTTATATAGTTTCTTCTGTAGGAGTAGAAAAAGTAGAAGTAGAAGAAGAAACACCTCTATAGAATTGCACCAGATTGGTGTGTACTTCAACAGATTCTTCTCTCAGCTTATAGCTTCAGATCTATAAGAGAAGCACCTTTCTTTCTTTCTTTCTTTCTTTCTTTATGTCAAAGACTTACTAGTATGTTTGCTGCTTTCAACCATGCAAATATCTAAAGACTCCTCAGCACAATATTTTTCTGCCCTTGTCAGAATTGTGATCTAGCCTTATGACAGCTTATGATTCCCTTTGCAGTCATTCTCCTCCTTATATTCAGTGTAGTGTTTGTACTTTTGGCCTGGATCCAGCATGAAAATGAGGTAGTGCTGGGCGTATGTTCGGTGTGGGATGGACTATGCTAATACAATCAGGAAGTGCCCAGCTAGACAAGAGTCTCCTTGCCAACAATTAAAAGAAAAGAAGAGTTTCTGTCTTTGTGTGTGAGAGAGGGAAAACACAATGCAGAACCCGTCTCTCTCTATCCAGAGTAAAGATTTATTAGTGCATTGAAGAGTGCTCCGAATCCCTGATGCTAGCAAATGCGTTCTGCAAATTGAGCTAGATCTGACTTCTCTACATTTTTCTTTTTTTTTCTTCCTGTAATGTAATACTTTAATTAAAGCATTCCTTTTTGAACTACGAGTTCGTGGATTAGGCTGCTAGGGCCCACTCTTGGCACACTCCGATCCCCGTTGAAAAGAACAGGCAGATCTTTTCAGGTAAGCTGGCATAGTTACAAAGTGAGGGGAAGGAACGGGGTAAGGGGGGGGGACGACAGTCCTGTCCCTTTAAGAAGAGCTTGATATGCAGAAATCATTACATGATGCTTTTCATGGCCAGTGGGATAGAAGTGTCATGGCATGGAGTTAAAAGTGATCACCTGCAAATTGCTGCTAAAGGAGCAACTACAGAGGTTGCTTCAAGAGTTGCCAGTCATAGGAAGCTGCCTTATTCCAGGTCAGACTCTTTGTGCATCTAGCCCAGTGTTCTCCAACCTTGGGTCCCCAGATGTTTTTGGCCTACAACACCCAGCATGCCCCAGCCAGCTATGCTGGCTGGGGCATGCTGGGAGTTGTAGGCCAAAAACATCTGGGGACCCAAGGTTGGGGAACACTGATCTAGCCCATGTCCTCTGTTCTGGCTGGCAGTGGCTCTCCAGCGTCTCAGGCAGAGGTCCTTCCCATCACCCCCTACCTGATCCTTTTAACCGGAGACACCGGGACTTGAACCTGGGACCTTCTGCAAAGCAGCTACTGTGCCCCTGAGCAATGGTCCCTCCACCTTCTAAGGTCCTCGGCACCCATTCTGCTTTTTTAGGTGTCGCACCTAAGATTTTTCAAGGGCACACACCTAGAAAGGTAATAAGTGAACGTGACAAAGAGGTATTTGAAAAGACAAGCGTCCTACGGTCTTCAGAGAACCGAGATTGCCTATTGCTCCCAGTTGAACATACAATAGGTGGCAAACCCAGGTTTGTTGCTGAGTAATGTGTGGTGTGTAGCCCACAGTGTAGTTCACGAAACAAAACTTGTGAACCATATTATGGCTCCCTACAGCTCCGGACATAACTCTGGAAACTATGCTCTCCCAGGGCATTGTCCCTCAAAGGATTGTTATTGGCCTTGGATGCACTTATAAGTACATGTATAAATTGAGTGACTTCCAAAACATGGCAAAGATGAGAGAAAACAAGGAGACTTCCCTTAGTGCATTGCTCCTGCTCCTCACAATTGTGAGGGGGAGCAGTGCACTAAGCACTGTGCACTCAGCTGTGCATGCGGTGAAGGCAAAGGACCAGTGAAGTTGGCTCTCCAGCCAGGGCTTTGGCTGGGGACCCAATGATGTCGGGGGGGGGGGGCATTCCACCCTTGACATCATCGGCAAGGCCCCACCTCCTGGTGTCATCCAGCTTATGGGGGACCAGGAAGGCAATCTGACCTCCAGAGGAACCATGGTTCCCCACCCCTACTCTGTGGGACAAAGACCCATACATTGTATACAAAGTCGCCCGCATCCATGCCATATTCCACCTTTCTAATCCCCTTGCCATCCCCTAGCCATAACAGAGGTGTACAGAATTATGCTTGGTGTGGAGGAAGTAGATAAGGAGACATTTTTCTCCCTCTCTGATAATACCCGGGGTCATCCCATGAAGCTGATTTGTGGGGGCTTCAGGACAGATAAAAGGAAGTTCTTCTTCACACAGTGCATAGTTAAACTATAGAATTCACTTTCATAAGATGTAGTGATGGAAACCAATTTGGAGGGCTTTAAAAGGGGATTGGACAAATTCATGGAGGAGAAGGCTATCACTGGCTACTAGTCCTGATGGCTGTATGCTACCCTCCAGTATGAGGCAATATGCCTATGTACATCGGTTGCTGGGAACATGGGCAGGAGGGTGCTGTTGCACTCAAGTCCTGCATGTGGGTTTCCGTGGGCAGCTGGTTGGCCACTGTGTGAACAGAATGCTGGACTAGATGGACCTTTGGTCTGATCCAGCATGGCTCTTCTTATGTCCTTATGTTCTTTTTGTCCCATTAAATCACAGCTCAAAATAGTAGGAACCTCACAAGCATGTAAGTCCTTATTTGCCAGCATTCATACATAATAAGAATGTTATTGGATGAATTGTGTCCAAGGGTGGGAAAAATGTTTGAAATTCCCACGAACCATCTAATAATTTTAGACAGCGGCCTTAAACTTTTAAAGTGTCAGCCCAAAACAGAGCTGAAATATGCATCAAATTCCTAATTCGCAGCAGCAGATTTAACTAGGGCTGGCTCAGATGACATTGACAATGACCATCTCAAAGCCATGTAAGTCCGAAATGGATTGTTTTCATTTGTTGATTTTTCAGCCAAATAGCAAAATGAATTAGAAAGTCTTGCAAAAACAAAGATATTCATTGAAAGAAGATCAAAGATATTTGCAGGGTGGGGGAATCAGAAATTACAATGTAATCCTATGCATGTCTCGTCCTATACGACCCCACTGAGTCAAGGGGATTTTTCTCCCAAGTAAATGTGCTGATGAATCAGTGAAACAAAGTTCAGGTGGGGGCATCTCAAGAAATGTTTCTCCTCAAACTACTGGGCAATCTCACAAATGTTTGATCGAATCACTGTTGCTTGCCAGGTCTACTCACACCTGGAGATGTTTCCAGCCCCTGAACCTGCCCCACAGGAGATATATCGTTCCTTTAAAAAATAGTCTATCATGGAAAAAACCCAGTGCTGCCGAACATGTGGAGGTACCTGTATTGGTCATATTCATCTGCAGTGCAGATCATGTTGATCGATAGGTTGAGGTTCACCTCATCCCCATATAATGGTGCGCCACAGGAGAGTTGTGCACCAACATCATGCCTCAGATGGAGGGAACAGAGTGCACTGGCCACTGTCCTCCCCACAGCAGGTGTGTTTAAAGGGGCTGAGAGTCTACGTAGTGTGGGCTTAGCCACCAGGGATGTGGTTTCTGGGATAAGAGTAACTCATACAACAATGCAGTTTTCACTCGCCCACCCCCCAAAGTCCCCAGCAAATGCACACTGCAGATTTCTCCAGTCAGCTGCACCTTTGTAGGCCAATCCACACAGGGTTAGATACTCCGAAACCCACTGGCTTTAATGGGTTTATAACCCTGCAATGATTGGACTGCCCAGTGCAAGGAACTCAAATATGCATAAATGCAGCTAACAGCTCACTGAAATCCTTCTTCATTAATCCACATCTTGCTAAAGCTCAATATTTTGGCAGTAGAAAAGTGAGTGAATACCACACATTGAGCAGGCCATGTATATCCTATGTTAGGTGTCAGCAATGGGCCAAATCATGGCCAGAATTATGGTGTGCAGGCAGATGATGCAACAACCTTGCTGAACTAAACAGGACTGGGTCAATGTCTGGATGGGAGAATCATCTGTAAATCCCGTGTACACTGCCTGAATTCCACAAATGGCAGGCAGGGATATAATCATAATACATAAGTCAGATACCCTAAAATAACAGCTGTCGCCACATCTATGCCAACCAGAGTGCTCTAGTTGAGAGCCAGTATGGCAAAGTGGTTAAGGGTGTTGGACTGGGGACTTAGGAGATCTGGGTTCTAGTTCCCACTCAGCCATAAAAGCTCATGGGTGACTTTGGCCAGTCACTGACTCTCAGCCTAACCTACCTCACAGGGTTATTGTGAGGAGAAAATGGAGAGGAGGAGGATCATGTAAGCCACCTTGGGTTCCATGCAGGAAAAAAGGCAGAATATAAATATAAATATAGTAGTAGTAGTAGTAGAAGAAAGCCAGGGCAGGTACATGCACACCCCACTTGCAGCAGCAGCTCAGGTATCCACCTTTAACCTTGTTTACCAGCACTTGTTTTCCTGCCCTTCAATGAGGCTCACAGTGGGACACATCTTCTGCATATCCCCCGGACAGCTTCCCCTCACCTGACAGCCAAATGAGCTGTGAAGCATCCCCCTAAGCACCCAGGGAAACAGGTTATTCCTGACTCGCTTCAACCAATCATGAAGGGAGGGGATGCAGGAGGGAGGGGGAGCCAAGAAGAGGGTATAAAGAAAGGGGCCTGTGGCGGGAAAAGTTGTTGGTCATGGGCAGCAAGCTGCGCGGAGGTCCAGGGCTTCAGTCCGACCTCAGGATCCAGCCCCGGGGAGCTCCCGGTGAAACTAGCTGAAATCGCCTGGCCGCTGGCATTTGTGGCCTTCGAGGAATCAGGGTCATTCCAGGTAACCCTTGTATGTACTGCTGCAATTGCTCGCTCTAAGCTGCTGTAAATTAAAGGCGCGTGTGTGCGTACTGTTCCTGTGTATGTTTTGCTACGCTCAATTGAACTCTCTTTACCTATAAACAGTGTAGTAGCCTCCATTCATAAAACTGCTTCTTTCACTGTCCCAGCATTACAATTGGTTGCGGTTTCTGCCTAAGTGCCGCAAGCCACATATAAAGGGCTAACCCAGCTCTGGTTAACCCCTTGGTGCCCGAACCCGTGCAAAGGACCGGCTTTGGTCCTTTCCACAATAAACAACAACAACAACAAACATTTGGAGAAAGTGACATCTCTAATTGGTGGCAGGGCACTTTAGATCAGCCTTTCTCAACCTTGTTCTCCCCAGATGTTTTAGACTACATCTCCCAGGGATTCCTGACTATTGGCCATGCTGGCTGGGGCTGATGGGAGTTGAAGTCCAAAACATCTGGAGGGCACCAAGTTGAGGAAGGTTTATAAACATGGGTCTCACAAAGTGCTGACCAGGGACCCTAATTTGTCCTCCTTTGTACATTTGTGCACTCTGCCCCTGCCTTGTGGTAGGTTCATAACCCTGTTATTATTTACCAGGAATTTTAAAGAAACCCAATACAGAGAGCAAGACAGGCAGATTGCTCTCGTCACAATGGAAAAATCAGGATCCACATGCCGCAATAACATAGATAACCGAGGAGCCACAGTACCTGGCATGGAGGTTAATCTTCCAGTACTTAGATATCTAAGTACTGTTAGATATCTATACAATTTTTAACATGCAGTTTGTGCCCACTCTGTCTTATTTTACAGCTGTTCAATTTGCTCTCTATGCTCTCTATTCTGTAAATATCTTTAATGCCTAGTGATTGTCCCTAAACCCATATTTCTTCTTCCAGGTGCTCAGATGCTACCCTACTGGAAATATGACTCTAGATAAATGCCCAGGTATTTAAATATCACACATTTTATTATGGCATCAAAGACACAGGGAA